>BPLR01015353.1:0-345186 GCA_021605095.1 Caerostris extrusa | reverse complement strand
ACGTATTGGTTAAATAGACATAAAAACGGATTATAAATCAAATATTTGTATTTAGCTGATAATTAAATTCTTTTTATTCGTAATTTTTTTTTTTTTTTTTCGATATTTGTAATTTAGGTGAAGTGTTAATATCCACGGTGATAGGAAATGCAAAAGTGTTTTTGCAAAAACAGATTAGATAATTGATAGTACATGAAGATCACTTAACAATATTTTTTTTTCTTTCGAAAATTTCTTTGCGCTTTTATCTTATTATTTGAAATTAAAGGTAGGTAAAATGTGTATCACTTTTAACATTTAATTTTTTTAATATTTGCATGATCTTTCTCAACACACATTTTTTTTAATAATGAGAAATCATTTGCCGTCTTTAGGATTTTACCCTTCTAACCAGTTAACTCCACCAATGAATGAAGTTTCACGCCACAGGTTTCTGACAGTTGAAACCCATGGGCTGTGCCATGGATGTTGTAATGGTTCGGAATCCACTTTAAACCGTAGATCCCGGTCTAATATGGGCTGTTGAGTTGAGTGCAGTGTGGCTGAACAAAACCAACCCTGTAAAAACACAGAACTCTTCCTTTGTGTGCCCTGAAATCTTCCTTGTAGTTGCAGATTTGCTTATCCGGCACTATGGGGATGTTGCGTCACTTCTTATGATGATGCGCGATGATGAAACCAGTTAAGCTCTGTTGAACCATTTCTGGATAGCTAAACATTGCCACCGCAACGATTACTGGAACATATTCTTAGCGACATTTGAAAGTTACAGGTCCTCCTTCAGCAACGGCATAACTTTTCCAATCTAATGATTTATCGAGTCGCACTGAGGCAAAACATAAAAGCTTATCTGAGTAGGATGCTAAATTTGAGTCATTTGGCTCAATTTGCTTGGATTTTGGACCAGAGTTTCCCTCATAGATCAGAAGTATAGCAAACGCCCAACCATTAGGCCCTCAAAAACATTCTTCCTCCCTTCCCTCAAATCTGGGCAGAAATACCTAAATTGTGATATCAAAATTTTAAATGATAAATTTGAATTGTATGTATAATTTTTCATTTAAATATAAAAACCAATAATTATCACGGGGCCTGAGCTCATCTCGCGGTACCACATGTTTTGGTCTGAATCCCGGCAGTATGGATGTTTGTGGTGGTTCGAATCCACTTCAAACCTAGGTCCCGGTCTAATAGGATAGTAGAGCGTTGTGGGTAGTGTTACTCAAGTCTGTAGCATATTAAGCTACATGTGCCCTGAGAAGTGCTAAATGAGTAACGTCGGCAGCCTCTCCTTGCTTATGGCATAAAAGATAACTGTTTCTGTAGTGTTGCCATGGCATTGGGAGAAAAATGATAATCATTTTTACTTTTATAGAGATTTCAACATTAAATTGAAAAGCATGAAGTTAATAATAATATGAAAAATCAATAGTAGGGCATGTATTAAGATAGTCTGTATTTAATGTATCATCATAATAAGATGCGATAGTTCGATTCAAGCTAATGAGTACGAACTATCAACAGTCATCGTTTTGAAAAAGAGTAAAAGTTTAAAATCTAATTAATTTATTATTCAATCTACATGTACTTTTTAAAGATAAAGCAAATATATATGGAAGATGTAGATTTTTCTACATGAGTTTCAGAACTGCCATTTTAAGTTAATCGATTAATTGACATCGATTTCTTTCTTATGCACAATTGTAGTTTTTATTTTTTACCATTTGAAATTTCTAGTGATTGGCATAGAGAAAAAGAAATAGGCATTCTTTAGTTTTGTGGTTTTAAGCTTCTTATATAAATTATTTTGTGAAAGTTTTCAAAATAATTATTTCTAATTTGTTTGACATTCCCTTATGATTCGTACCAATTCAACTAAGATATAACGCCTGTGAAATAAATAATAAAAATTAAATTAAAAAAATAAAAATAAAATACGTTTGAAAATCTTTAAAAAAGACACATATTAACACATTAAGAAAAAAACAGGATAAGATAAAATGCTTATTGCTCTAAGAGTACAAGTGATGATAAGTAATGTATTTTCATACCTAAACTTGAGTGGTTTTTCATCAAATTGTCTAGAGATAAAAGTTGGTTTTTCCCACTTTATCTGATATAAAAAATATAGATTTTTTTTACCTCTATTATCAAGGTTGGTAAGTGAGGTGGCGCAATGGATGAAGACGCTAAGACAAGGGGGAAAGAAGCCTGTCAAAACGTTGCTGCAAAATTAAAAGCGCTTTGATTGGCACTAAGTAATCGTATAGTAAAAGTACTTTGAAATGTGATTCTAATTTTTAATTTTGCAGTGCCTCTATTGTAAAAGTACTGTTTATTTATCGTTTATTAGTACATAAACCCAGTGCTAAGACATTTACATTTTTTTTTCCTCTTTGGAATTGCTTACCTCAAGCGTATTTTAAAGTGGACGAAAATTAAGGCCGGTGAAAGCATAAACAAGGGAGAGAAGAAAATTTATGAGAACTATTCATATTTTGCTCTACTGTTGTCTGAGATTACTTTAGTTAATACACAAATGTATATTATAAACCAAAGACCTGAATGGCCAGAGCCTATGCCTTGGTACCACAGGTTTCGGGTTCGAGTCCCATCGGTGCCATGGATGTGTGGTAGTGGTTCGGAAATCCACTTTAAACCGTAGGTCCCGTCTAATATGATGGTAGAGCGTTGCGGGGGCATTGTTACTCCGCGTCCGTGACTTATCTTCAAGTTACGCGCCCTTTTGCAATGCAAAGTGAGTAACGTCTGTGCAGCGCTTGCCTTAAGGCATCCAAGACGTCCATGTCTGTTTGCCCGCTGCATTGAAAAAATTATTCACACTTCTTAAATTCAATAAATCGGTTGTGAAGTGATAGCTGGATCTATTCATTCAGATTTCTGCTTAGAGGCAGCTCTGCTTGAAGTTTTTCAAATAAAAAATAAAAAAAATAACTAATCTGAAAATTTTCCTATCTGTACCAGGTATGGGAATATTAAATATGTAGAACATATATGTTTTTCAATGAGTAGGTAGGTAGAAGATATAAACCACTCTCACTACACTCTTCGTTCATTCTAAATTGTTAATTACATAAGATATTACAATTATAAGTAAACACAATTCATTCAAATTTTAAGTACACAAAATTCATTTCAGTTATAGGTTAACAAAAAATCATCGCAATTATTAAAAAAACAAAGCAGAATTCTATTCAGTTGTTGGTAAATTAAATTCACTTCAATTTTAAATGAAATATATTTTTCAGATATAAGTAAATGTTATAAGTAAACAAAATTCATTTCAATTATAAGTAATGCAACTCATTTTAAAAAGTTTAACTACAAAAACTCATTTTAAAATTTAAACTACAAAAAATCATTTTAAAATTTTAACTACAAAAAATCATTTTATTTATAGTCAACAAAAGTCACTGCAATTATAAAAATTATTTTTCTGTTATAAGTAAATTAAATTCACTTCAATTATTAGTAAAAATAACTTTTCAGTAATGGATAAATATAAATAAACAAAACCATTTCAATTATACAAACATAATTCACTCTAGTTTCAACTCACACAAATTACATTTCAGTTATAGGCTAACAAAAATTACTGCACGAAAAAATTCAGTTGTAGGTAAAATTAAATTCACTTCCCAATTGTGGGTAAAGAAATTCACTTCGATTATAAGTTTTAAAAATATTGTGCAGTTGTAGATAAATCAAATTCACCACAATTATAAGTTTAAAAAATTTTCAGTTATAGGTAAATAATTATAAGTAAGCAAAAATTCATTTCAATTAAAAAGTTATCAAAATTATTCTCAGTTACAGATAAACGAAACGTATTTCAATTATAAGTAAACAAAATTCATTTGAAGGATTTCCCAAGGCAATAATAAGTAAAATTCAAAGGCTGCAACGTAAATAAGAAATGATAATTTTGTTTACGCAGAAAAATAACAGGGAATATAATGAAAAGAAATATTGTTTGAGAGAAATAATGTAATAATGCGTGAAGTTTTCAACAATAGTGAAGGTAAAATAATACAACAACAAAAAAAAGTATTGATCCTTTTTCTTTCCTTATACACCACAATGTAAAGGGAATACATAATATGGCCAAATGAAACCAGGTCTAATTGTATTATTTCAAGAAGAGGAGTATGTTCTAGGTTCCCACCTATATTTCATCATAAAGGGACAGCTTGCTTAAATAAGAACTATACCATATACAATCATTTTTGTTTCTTATATAAAAGAAACATGGCATCTAATCCAAGTTGGATGTAGTGAAATTATTTATTTATATCTTATTTCATGAAAAGAATGTCTCAATAAATTAGTTGCTTAGTTTTTCTAATGAAATAATGCAAACGTTTTTGAAAATTTTTTGAAAAATGCAGCTGGCAAACTAATCTTGGTCTTGGATGCCTTAAGGCATACTCACACAAATATTTGCATTCTGGTTATAACCGCGGATATAAAATTTTTACTCCTAAAGAAATACTTAAGACAAAAAAAAAATCCAGTATTTGCAATTGATACCAAACCGGAAAAAAAAACGCTATATATTAATTCCTTTTCAACATCTTTTGTGCAAGGCATATTTCACACAAATATTTTGTTTATTAAATTAGCTATTAAAATATTCCAGTACCTAACCATTATATTTACTTAAGACTAAGCATAGCTTATTAAAGCTCTGGCGCTCAGTGCCATAGTTCGAACATCTTTTGTGCCATGGATGCTTGCAGTGGTTCAGAATCCACTTTAAACAGTAGGTCCCGATCTCATGTGACCGTACAGCGTCACAGAGCCCAATCAGGCTTCTTCCTCACCCACATCATTCCTATACTGTAAAGGAGCTACTCAGCTCTAGGCACTGTGATGTGGTGTGGTGTAATAGTAGTAGTAGTCTAATATGACTGTAGAAAGTTGGGCGTAAAACTGTCAACCCTATCCCGTAAAAGAAACTATCTCTCTCGAAATCTGCTAGTAGGCAGACGGCCTTAGTCCACCATAGGGTTGCCAATGAAGAAGAAGCATAGTTGAAAACTTTAGTTTTAGAATCTTATATCTATAAATTTTAAAAGACATTACTTTATGGATAGCAAATTTATTTTTAGAAATAAAAAAAATATTACTAACCCCTTCCTTTTTCAGTTTTATTTCGTCAAAAATGAAAAAAAAAGCACGTAACACAACATGCTTAAAATTTATTATGCCATTTGTTATGTAAAGAGATACCAAAGAAATAACATTCGAAAAAATTCAACTTTAAAAATAAAATTTTAAAAATAATCTTTTAATACTCCTTTAAACTATTTATAAAATAATTCAATATGAATTTATTTGAAAATTTATTTTTTTCAATGTTATAAGAATTAAGTGTCAAATAAACTATAATTTTAAATAATGTTCGTTTTTTATTTTAATGTAATAAAATAGATTATTATTTTTTTCAACTATCATTTTACATTCTAATTACAAAATATTTCCAGTCAACAAAATTAAATTAATATAAAATATGAAATAATATGTAATAAAAGTATAATATATCATATAAACATAGATAATAATAATATTATAATACTATAATATGATATATATTTATAATAGAAAATACTAGTAAACTGTAATATGAAATAAATATATCTTATCTCCCAATCAACATATCATCATAATCTAAATAAATAACTTTAACTTAATTTTAATGTGGCTTGAATGGCCAGTGGCCAGTGCTTTGGCGCTCGGTAGACAGGTTTCGAGTTCGAATCCCGGCGGTGCCATGAATGTTTGTAGTGGTTCGGAATCCACTACAAGCCGTTGATCCTGGTCTAATACGGTCGTAGAGCGTTGCGGAAATATTGTTACTCCGCTTCCGCACCTTATCTTCAAGCTACACGCACATCTAGGTAGTACTAAGTGAGTAACGTCGGTGCAGCACTTTACCTTAAGGCATCAAAAGACAATTGTCTATGTGTTTTCCAGCTGTATTAGAACAAAAAAATTTAATTTTAGTGAATTAATTAGAATTTTTTAGATTATATCATTCAGTATGTAAATAAATAGAAATCAAAATATAATTTATCTTGTCTTAAAGTGAACTATTGCACATCTTATCTTAAAGATTTAACTATTGTTCGTATCTTAAAGTGAATTATTGTATATTTTATCTTAAAGTGAACTATTGTAATTTATTCAAACATTTTTCACGTTTTCTGCTTTATTATATACATAAAAAGAGAGAAAAAAACAACAAATTTTAATTAAATAAGTCTACTTTTACAAATATTTAGAATTTCTATACTTAGTGATGATATTTAGTTTTAATAAAGTCGTATTAAATTTTCTTTATTTTTTATTTTTCATTTTCATTGTTCTTTTTCGTTCTTTCACTGGAAAATTTTTATGGGTTTTAAAAGTTCGGATTAAATTTTTTAAATGACTATGGAAAATTACTAAAATTAGAACTGAGATGAGCTTTTTTATTAGTTTCAATAAACAACTTGAAAAAAATTATCTTAAGAGAAAATTATTTTTTTAGTTTAAATTAATACTGTTAATTAAAATATTACGTAGTACTAAGTTTTCTAAAAGTCAAGACTAATATTCGTATAATAGTATTCATATATAATATTCGTATAATCATATTTGCGTATAATATTCATATAATAATATTCGTGTATAATATTCGTATAATAATATTCGTATGTAAAATTCATATAGTAATATTCTTATAATAATATTCGTATATAATATTTGTATAATAATATTCGTATATAATATTCGTATAATAATGTTCGTATATAATATTCGTATAATAATATTCGTAAAATAATATTCACATGTAATATTCGTATATAATATAGTATTCGTATAATAAATTGAAAAAGTTTTATTATAAGAAACATCCAATAAATTTATCTAACCAATGAATACTTCGAAACATCATGCACTCTTAAATATTATAATTTTGTGATGATTATATTTGATTGATAAAGAAAATTAAAAGTTAAAACTTTTAATGCAAATTTTAATTGTCTAATTACATAATAAAAATTAAAAACACGAAAAGTATATTAAAACGTTACGAAACTTAAATCCGTATTAAATTTAATTTATATGAAGTAACTTAAAAAAAGAATTTTCCTAATGAATAATTATAATATAATTATATTAATATTAAAAATTTTTTTAATGAAAAACAACTACAATGTTATAAGGCAATTAAAAGAAAAACAAATTATTATTTAAATGTTACAAAATATTCAATAATTGTTATGACAATACACTCCGAAAGTTTAATTTTCAAATACTGCATTTTTACAATTACTTGCAGAGAAATCTAAAATTAAATTCCGGTACTTTAAATGAAAAAATACTGTAATTAAATACATGTTGAAGGTTATCATTAACTGTAAAAGATGTCTGATAAGAACCTCCTTTTGTATACTCATAAAACTAACTCTGAACATTTGACACAGAAAGTTAAACATAACTTTCTTAACAAACAAATCATATTCCGTCTAGAATAATAAATATTTGATGAATTCAGTATATTAAAAAAACCCGTGCGCATTCGTCCAAAATGAAGACATAGTAGTACGAGTACTTCCAAGAAATTGGTGTTTCAATGGTTTTCTGACTAAATATTTAATAACCATTAACACCAAAATGCGCTTATTAACATAATCAATATTTGGCGAATATATTTATCTCAACTAAAATTAAAGAATCTTATTCAAAATTATCGAATTTAGTTAATTAATAATTTGATTTATCGTTTTCAATTGTCACCATCAAAAATGCTATGAATATTCTACTGCTATATTTTATGTATAAAGTAAATAACTGGGATTTCTTTTTTTTTCTATGTTATTATATTTGTATTACTACTGGATATTTTAAAATTTTTTATTTCATCTGACAAAAAACAAAGAATAATTTTTAAATGATTGGTTCTTTATATTTCTAGTTATTACACCTAGTACAAGTTAGGGCCGGTTATGCGTGTCTTCTTGATTCGAACTATATTATTTCTCAAAATAATTACGCGATTTTTAGGTGGCATATTTATTAAAATTTGCAAAGACAACACTGCGTAACTGCAACATATTTATTAAAATTTGCAAAGACAGCACTGCGCAACTGCAACATATAGCACATGAACACAATTATATAACAAATATTTACAAAATCATCTTAAAAGCCAGTCCGTTAAGGGTCTTTGTAGCCTCTGTACTGCCTGGAGCTCTTCACTCGACACCGCTTGTGACTCCACTTTCCTCTTTCTCCCTCTCCCATTATCGGTTCCAAAGTCTAATGGGCGAAAAACGTTCAAAATCCGCGCCATCTGGGGTCAATCCATCCTTGAAAGGAGGATCTATCATTTTTGTTCAAGATATAATTGGTGGATCTTTACAGGTAACCTCTTTCCTTATTTTATGTATAAAGTAAATAGCTGTGATTGATTTCTGTTCTATGCTATTACATTTCTAATAGTACTGTAATATTTTTAAATCTTATTTAATCTGAAATATAAGAATAACTCCTTTAAATGATTGATACCTTTTATTTCTATTTATTAATTTCAGAAAAACAATTAGAAACTTCAAATTTAAGAGCAAGTTAGGATTTATTTTTTATATTTTCTAACTAAGGGTTTCAGAAAAATTTATGATATGGTTCGACCCCCGATTTTAGGAACAGATAAACCGGTTTAAAGTCATAAATGGATGAATCGATTACTTAGGAGGAGTGCTAGTCAGACATACGCAGCGCAAAGCAATTTTTAAAAAATAAAAAGTTAATAGTTATGTAGAATTTTTCATCTAATTTTTCTTCCGATTTATGTAATTTAAAATTTAAACTATTAAAATTAAAATGATTTTTATTCTGATTAAACCTTCTCAAAATTACCTTTTTCCCTATTATACCGCAATGCTTGAGCTCATCCTACTTGGCCGCTTTCAAAATTTTCACACAATTGACGATTAACTATATTTCCTTATCATTACAGCCACCGTTTACTGTAACGCCGCCAAGCTGATCGCCAACAGCTCTTTTCGTGACGAGCTTATTATAAACCACCATAACATATTACGGCATTGGCATCATATTTTGTAATTTATTGTGGAAAAATAATAATATGAAAATACCTAATTAATTGTTTTTAAATAGTTTTAATTATTTTTTAAACAGCAGCAAATATCGCATTGGATAGTTGCTAATTGGAAAGGAAGAGCAACATCTTACATTAATTAATAGAAGAATTTTTACATTATGTATATATTTGGCCATATTGATGTACGGTCATATTAGACCGGGACCTAAGGTTTAAAAGGGATTCCGAACCACTACAAAACATCAATGCCACCGACGGGACTCGAACCTGAAAACCTGTAGCACCAGGCGCCAGAGCACTAGTCACTCGGCCTCATTTTTAATTGTTACGTTAAAATTTTAATTCAAAAGAAGAAGAAAATATATCAAGAAAGAACTAAAACGGTTCTTTTGAATTTTTTTTGTAACTTTTCTCAAAAGGATAATTGAAAACTATAAATTATATGTATAAATGCAAAAATCAAGTATTTGAAAAACTGCGTGTATTAAAAAGAAACAGTAATGTATATTTTTAAACTTCAGAAAATCTAATTTGTAGAAATAAAACTAATAAAAATACGACTTTCTTCATTTTGATTAAATTCGTGATGATGTTTTCAAAAATGCAAAGTAGAAAATAATGCTTTATGAGTCGACTAAAAATGCAGAAGCTTAAACAAAACATAAACAAGAGATCACAAAAAAATTGTTGAAGAAATTAATTCGCCATTCTCTGCATCTCAGCACGCAAACTTTCTAAAAATAATAATAATAATTGTACATATTTCAGTAGTTTGTAAAGCACCTTGAAATTAGCCTGTTATTTTATATGCATGTTTTCCAGATTCGAAAAGGAGCTATTCTACAATTTGTTAACAAAGAAAAAATTCAAGAAAATACGCATTTTACCGGAATAATTATAAGTAAAAGCTAAGGGACCGTATATAGAAGGTAATGAGATTTGAAATGGGCTTGAGTTATTTATGCACGATATTATTTTAAAGCTCTATAGAATACTGAGAATATGAAGAGCTAATAATCAATCATAATCAATAATCAATCGAATTAAGAGTTAAATAATCTATTGAATTAAGAGCTAAATAATCAATCATCTGATTTCCGAGTGGCTACACTCTGTCACTCGGTATCGGGTTCGAATCCCGGTTGTGCCATGGATTCGAACCCGTTCAAACCCGTAGTGGTTCGGAATCCACTTTAAACCGTAGGTCCCGGTCTCAGACGACAGTAGAGCGTCAAAGAGACTAATCAGGTATTTTCTCACCCACATCATTCCCAAACTGTAAAGGGGCACTCAGCTCTAGGCACAGCGATGGGTGTAGTAGTAGACCAACCAAACTGTCCTCTTTGGGATTTGGCAGGAACTAATGAACTGATCTCATCTCCATGGTTTCTTGGTACTTCGTGGCGAATCCAGCAATACTGGCAAGGTAAAAAACTCTTTATGATAAATAATTCAGTCAACTTTGTTGAACTCTTTTGTATGTATTTTCTTCTTTTTTTCTTCCGTATTTTCTCCTTTTGCCATTGCCATTGGAAATAAAAAAATCTTACATGTGAAAAATATTTTGTCAAGCACTGTGATTAAATATCTCATTTTAATTTCTAATAAGATTTAGTAAACAAATGCATAAATGCTTTGTTATAAGCATAAGAAAAATATTATTTTTTGGTCATAATAGTTCTAATTATAGTATTATTCATTCATTGAAATTATTTTTATGCTAACAGCATTTGTTGTTCATCATTTAGAAAACACTCACAACTTGTTTACATAATCAATGAATTATAATGATGAAAATACTCATAAAGACAAACCATACACTCAATAAAATAATTTGTTAATATTTTTTGTGATTATAATAGTTCTTTTTTGTGATTATAATTATAAGAATTATTTGAACATATTCAAATTAGTGAATCGTAGAGTTTCACATTTTTTCGTTCATGAATATTTATAATTTTGGAATTAATGTAGGTTAAATAATTGTAAATTGGTTGATTTTCATTATTTAAATTTGAAAAAAAATTAATAAATGTAAAAGTTTAATGCAATTAGTTTAGCTTAAGTTAGCATACGTTAGTCTCGCTTACGTTATTATATAAATATTTACTAATTAATTCATCAACTATCAGTAAAAAATAATTATTATAATAATAATTTATCTTGTATAAATATTAAAAAAGAGTTTTAAACTTAAAATAGTTCACATTATGCCCCAAAATGAACATATGTTTTTGTATTTTAGTTCATTATTATTTAATAAAAATATAATTTTATTTCTCTTTTATTTTACAGAAATTTAATTTAAATAATAATTTCGATAATTCAGTTAACAAGAAAAATGTGCAAAATAAAATATTTTCTTTTACTTTTTATAATTGTAATGTTTTTATTATTATTTGAGTGGTTTTTTAAATTTTAAATTCAATTTTCCTATTATTTATTCAGATCTTACAGTGAATTAATTTATGGTAGCAATAAATAAAGAAATATATGAGGTGATATTAATATATTACGATTATATCCCATAAAATACATTAATAATTGCGCTACCATAAATCAATTTAAGCTTATCAATTTAATTTTTATAACAAATTAATTGAGAGGAATATTATTAAAAAAGAAAGTATTGCCATCACAACTAAATAATTTGGTTAATTTTTATCTATTTGAAACAGTTATTACTCTTTGGAACATAATTTTACTATGTTGCGCTTTACTGTATACGAAATAGAATTAAATTAAGGATTTAAAATTTAAAATATGATTTGAGATAATAAAAAAAAATGAATCAACAAATAAATGTTTCATATTAAAATTTACAACATTATTTAAACCATTTATTATAATTGAAGAAAGTGAAAAAGAATAGACCTTAATCTAGGCTTTGGAGGAACTAAACAGTTTCTTGAATATTTGTTCATTTTTTTTATTATGAGTCTTGAATATGTGTTTAAATAAACTGCAGGTTTATCAATTCAATTTTTTTCCCAAACCAAATTTTGCGATTACATAAATTTGTATGTTTGTGTGTATGCGTGCGTGTGATTTTCTCTATATGATTGCATGCGGATAAGTATGCGTGTAGTTTTGTGAGTGTGTATGTTTCAGTATACCCATGTATACACGTAGTGTGCGCATACGTATGTACTTGTACATACATGTAACTGCTTTAGCATGTGGGGCACTATATGTGTATATGCGTGATTATGTAGGTGTGTTTGTGTATATGTGTAGCATGTGCATGTGTGTACGTATATATATATAGGTGTGTGTGTATGAATGAGCCAGTATACAAATGGTTGTATGTATCTATGTAAATATGCATGTATGAGAGTATGTATTTGTGATTTTGTATACCCGTGGCTATATGTCCGTGTGCATGTGCGTAAGTGTGTAAGTTTGTGAGTATGAGAGGGTATGGATTTGTATGCATGCAGTATTGGTTATTTTCACTTTTTCTTCTTAGTCTGTCAGATGGCCGAGATTTTCGTGGCTTTGTTCCAACGCTATTTATGATTTTTCATTATGGAGCTCGCATTCAATAAAGGAGGAAGTGTTTTGCTTTTGAAATTTTCACTGTAATCGTAATTATTAGTGTTAAAATGTTCTTTCTCATTTGATTTTTGAATGAATACCTTAAGATATCTTAAAGCAGAGTTTCATTTCATTTATGTGAATGGTATAATAGCTAAGCCCTCATATATCAAGAGATTTTTATAACCACCCGGTATATATATATAATATAACCCACGCGCGGGCATACAAATAAATACATACACACACACATATATATATGTATGTATATATATATTGTATGTATATATATATATGTATAATATATATATATTTGATATATATATATACACATACACACATACACTATTAAACACACATATATATATATATGCATATGAACATAAACTTGAAACATGCCCACTGGCGTAAATACATGTGCAAGCATATACATATAAAAAGTCATACACGTAAATCTACACGTTTAATGTGCACAGATTCACGTACAAAAATGCATTTGGATACATACGTGCATAAATGTACATTTGTAGCGTACGGAATACAATGCACATGATCATTCTTATTGAAAAAGATTAAAAATGATCTTATTGAAAAATGAAAATGATCATTCTTATTGTGCATATCCTTATGCATATAAAAACATCTTTTACTCATGCCAGTACATCACTACTCATAGAGAAATACATATTTTGGCATATAAATTCAAATACTTCTTTTAACATACATACAAGTACTGACATACAAACAAAATTTAATTTTGTGATTGTGAAATTGAATTACAAAAAGGTCGAATTTGAATTGCC
Source organism: Caerostris extrusa (assembly GCA_021605095.1). Lineage (NCBI taxonomy): Eukaryota > Metazoa > Arthropoda > Arachnida > Araneae > Araneidae > Caerostris > Caerostris extrusa. Next base: position 331,713 of record BPLR01015353.1, on the reverse strand, counting down.
TAAAGGTCAATTTAATTTGCAAAAAGGTGTATTCTGAAAGGTCAAATCTAAATTATATTTAATGTTAAAATTGATTTCCAAATCTCATTTGAAAAATGGATTTTTATCTTTAATTTCATGTGTCTTCATAAAAAAGTTTCATTTATTTGATGAATCGCGCATCTTATTACCAATTTCTGTTCGTAAACTTTCTTTAGAAATGAGATGGCCTGTTATAAATAAAACATTTAATTAACTTTAAGTGCGGTGAAAACCTGTTCTAAAAGTAACAAAATAAAGGGATCTGATGGCCGAGTGGCTAGCGCTCTGGCGCTCGTTACCACAGGTTGCGGATTCAGTACTGGTGATGCCATGGATGTTTGTAGTGGTTCGGAATCCAGTTTAAACCGTAGGTCCCGGTAAGATCGTAGAGCATTGTGGGGATAGTGTTTCTTGCGTTCGTAGCATATCTTCAAGCTGCACGTACCCCATTTAGTTACCCTCTAAATAAGTAAATTGTAGGTCCCCGGTTTAATATGGCATAAAAATATCATCTGGCTGACATTACCCCACAAAAACAAAAATTTTCTTTTTCTTTGTTGGTCATGAAGGAATTAATAAAAAAATATCCATTTCAGTTATTTTAAAACTGAACCGTTTTTTTAAAATAATTATATCTGTATAGTTGTTAAATAATTAGTAAGAACAAAGGGTTAATGGCCCAGTGCGCCCCTTAACTCTTTATATGCCATAGGTTTCGGGTTCAGTCATCGGCGATGCCATATAGTTTTATGGTGGAACAGGACAGCCTGTCTAAACAGGCCCGATTTTGAAACTGGAGATGATTTCTTTTTAGGGAGATATGTTGACAACTCTACCCCAAAAAATCTTAAAAGACCGGGACTTTCTGTCTCGTAATTCTGCCACTACAAAAATCCTTCCCAACCCAAAAACTGAATTGCGCCACTGATGAGTAATGAACTAAAATCAAACCCATTTCAGTTGCTTTAAAACTAAACAAGCTTTTTAAATAATTGTATTCATATAGAACTTAAATAATTCTGAAATACAAAGTGGTTTCTGAGGTAGGTAGTTAACTTTTATTTTAACTTTACGTAATCATCATCGCGGAGTAACAGCCCCGGTGGCTCCCGTCTGATTTTTAGAACCGGGATATGTTTTTATTAAGACTTGTTGTCTGTTATACTCTAAACACTGCTCTACAGTTATATTAGAACGGGACCTATGGTTTAATGTGAATTACTAACCATTAACATCCATGGCACCGCCGAGGCGCTCGGTACAAAAACTTGTGGCACTGGCGCCAGAACGCTACTCACTCAGCCATCAGGCCCCAATGTATACAAGACCATAAAATATACTACTTCTTTTTTTCAATTTCTAACCACTAAAAAGTAATCTTTTATTAAAAATAATTGCTGGATTCCAAAACGAATTATACTAACTCGTATTTAAGAACGTTAAAGCTCTCAGTACTTATTAATTTGAACTATAACAAGAAGCTTAAAAAACATAGCCAAAAGTTTTTACTAGAATGTAAAGCTACTTAATTCTTGAAATATTTTATCACTGAAAGTCAGGAGTCTTTATCTCAGCGTCATGGAATTTAGGCTTAAGCAATCTTTTTTAAATGCTGTCGTGAAATCTTTCTTTTTATGAACTATAGCAGTAAGTAATATAGTTAATGAAAAATTAGAATTAATTAATATAATAAGTTCTAGTAAATTATATTTGAAAAATAACGTGTATTCTACTATTAAGTTTCATTTTAAAAATTATTATTTCAGGATAGTCTTCTTTACTTTGAATCAATTATATTTTTTATTTTATATAACTAAAAATTACAAAAAAAAAGTTTCTCATTAAATAAAATCTTTAATTTTTATAGCAAAACTAATGAAATTTTATCAATGTCTTATAATATTTTTATAACTATACTAATGTTTTTATGGCACAAATAAATTATATTGATTTTTGAAAGCAAATAAATTTTATTTTTCAATTTTTCTATTAACTCTTGATTTTTCTGTTTTTATTGCTGTTTTTCTGAATGAAACATACTAAAATGAAAATTATAGATAATTATCGATAATTCATTCTAAAAGGAAAAAATATTGATAATTATCGATAATTCATACGAAGATGAAAATATATCGATAATTCATACTAAAATAAATATATCGATAATTAATACTAAAAATAAGTAAAAGATAATTCATACTAAAATTAAAAATATCGATAATTCATACAAAGGAAAAAATATCGATAATTCATACTAAAAAATGAAAGAATATCGAAAATTTATACTAAAATGAAAAAATATCGACAATTATTGAAGCTGGAAAAACGTACCTTCAATCTACATTGTTATAAATAATATAAATAGCGAACATAGTTTTGCAAGTATTTTCTTATAACATAGAGAAACAAATTAAAAAAACTATTTTAAGAATTATTTAACTACTGCTAACATAATTATTCATAATAATATAAGCGTTAAAACTAAATCTTTCTTTCAAACAAAACGAAATGGTTGTAACTGATTCTATTTATTTATTTTCTAAAAAGGAAAGTATTGACTGTTTTCAGAATAAAGATGTTGCAAGAACCGTAAATCGAAGTGCAAATGGCGGCGTTTCACGGTTTTTCGTAAAAAGCCTTTTGTTTCCCAAAACAATCGCAGCCTTAAAGGTAAAGGAAGTTGCACATAGTTTCATTTTGTTTGAAATTCTTTCAAATCTGACGTGATTTCAGTTCATTTTATCAAGATGGAAAGACTTGCATATCTCTTGCTCGTAAATGATTTCTTAAAAAGAAAATCATGTCAGCTCTCTTGAAGAAAGAAATTTTTACAGTACTTCTTCATAACGATATATTGTATCCGTGTTTTTAGGATAAAAAGTTCGTTAATTCGTTCTCAGATCATCAAAATATAACTATAATCTAAAATATAATAGATATAAAAATATATATGAAAAAAATTAATTGTTGATTGAAATAAAACTTAATTATTGTAATAAAAATCTATCACGCACCCTTCGATAAGCCCCCTAAAACTGAAATACACGCTTCAGTTTAATTTTAGTGTATTCTACTGTTATGTAGTCAGGTGGCTTAATCCCTGTTTTGGTTCCAGTAGTTGCCAAAAGGCGATAATTAATTCAACTTGGTGTAAAAGTTTCTCATAGATATATCTTTATGACAACCTTGCTTTGTATGGCAAACTATTCGACAGGTCATTTTTTATGATATAAATTCTAAAAAATGATTAAATAGCTTTCTTGATTACGAAGATTTAATTGGATTGTCTATTCAATTGAAAATGCAGTGTATTGTAAATATTGTTTCCTACTTTCTCGAAAAATAAGGGAAAAAAAGGGACTCACAAACTGGTAGGCACATCTTTGTAAAGTGATATGACAATTGAAAACATGCATTAGAATATTGCTCTAACCAGCAGCAGGGAAACCAAGTATCACATTAATTCTTTTCAACTTTTGAAAATCTGGAGGCTATCAAAAATACAAAAAATCGCTTAAATTATTGATGCAGTTAATTCTTCTCAAATTTCCGAAAATAAAGGAAACTTTTTTTCCGATTTTTTAAGACAATTATTCTATATGGCAAAATTTCACTTCATACTTGTTTCAAATACGATAGGACACACTTTGATGAATGCGATGAGTGAATATTTGCAAAATTGCGAAATATATTTCTCAATTTTTATATGGACAACTTTAAGATGTCGCAGCTTCCATGAGTGGAAAATGTAATGGAATACGAACAATCATTTCAATACTATATCCTCGAGCACTCTATGTTTTTATGCACATCATACATAAATTTTACAAAAGGAAACGCTATTAATTTCGTGAGATATTTAAAACCATTGATTATAACTAATAAACACATTCTGAAAATACAAAAAGGATTATCAGCAAAAATGGAATATGCCCCTGTAATTTTTATAACCAAATTAATATTACGATAGCTTTATCTACTATATGGGTAAAACGTCAGTGTTTTAATGCTAGAATCTTTCATTGTATATTCTAGATTAAATTATTTTGGAATTATTATGGCTCGTCTATATTTATTTTACAAATTTAAACAGTTTTTTAGAATCATTGCATATATTAAATGAATTGAAAATATAATTTCTTCTATAAAGTTGTTACAAAAATCAAATAATAGAAAATGTATGCGATAATTTATATAATTCAAATTATTTCTATTTGCAAATATCCCTTCAATTATTTTTTTTCTCTGTTAGTGATATAACTCAAAATTCAAATTTAAAATTTAAAAAAAAATATCGAAATATCCAATTGAAAAAGATTATTTTTAATAAAAGCCATATTTATGCTAAAACACAGAACCAAAAATTTTGAATGGAACAAACAATTACCAGACATGCAATGAAAATCGAAAGGTCCAGAAAATATCAGAAATTTACATCTCTAACAACAAATTTTATAGCAAGAACTGATTGTTGGAACAGGTTAAACTGAACCAGGATAGCTGTTTTCATTTCCCTCGCATTCTAGCCGGACATGGAATTATTCATTGTATTCCATTATGACGTCACAGTAACTAAATCAGTATAATGGGCTAATGCACATCAAAACTGGATTTTCTTCCGATCACGAAATTTGTAATGAGCAATACGAATCCCACTTCTGCTTGTATTTCAATGGCCCACGTTTCGGTATTATAATGGCTGCGTCCAAGAAAAATGCTGCACAGAACCGTAATATGTGGTGGCTGAGTAGTATCTTTTAGAACCATTTGTTTTTAAAAAAATCAGCATTATACAACTAGTGCAAGTCAATTCCTATATGAATGCTAAAATTATATTCTCAATCTGCACAACCACGTCCACCTCAGTTAATGTTCTGCTTAAAAAGGCATTTTATAGCTCTTTGTCAACCAAATGGTTATTATCTTATGATGAATGAAAATTCAGGACAGATTCAAGAAAAACTATTACATCGATAACCAACTCCTACACCTAACCTTAACGCAATCGATAAAATTTGGGATGGTGTAGAATTTTCAGATCAAAGCCAAAATATAAATGCTTAGGTCTGTAACAAATTTGAAGGAAAAAAATTGATGATTCAAATTGTCTTAAATCAATCTAAATTTACTATCCGGCCTCATGCTGGCATCACGATTTGGGTTAACCAGACTGCGATCAAGATAAAAAAAAAAAAAAAGCATTTTTCCAAAAGTACTAGATTTTTCATCATTGGTCCCATGTATCACAGATGCATAGATTGGTGCTGCGTAAAGATGGAATACAGATCGACAAAACAGACCAAAACAGTAACTCATAAGAATAACAATAATTACATCAAAACTGTAACTACGTAAAGATTAAAAAATTATTCACGGATGCCAATTGCATCAACTCCAACTTTCAATATCTACTGTAAAGGTTTTCTTCATTCAATGAAGAACATAGAAATGGTCTTTGTCAATCTCAGAGTTCTGGTTTTTCACAAATTGCACATTGGTGTTATATAACCATTATTTATGTAAATGCTTAGCAAGACAATCATGTCAGTCTCATAGGCAGAAATGAACCAAATATGAGTTAAATAAAACTTGATTTCGAAATATTTCATCCGGTATGTTTATTTATTAAAAACTATCAGTTATGATAATTGTAAATATTTTAAAAATATTTTACAATGGTAAATATGGTGGAATAAGGTTACTAATTAACATTTAAAATCGAAATTCAGGAAAATTCTATGAGAGAAGAATTATATATATATATATATATATACAATATTCATTATGACAATTCACAAAATAAGTATTGCAACATTGTACTGTAAAAAATGCATTGTAAAAATTAATTTTTAATAAGCCCTTGATTTTTTTTTTTTTTCTATTCAATTTAAAATTTTTGTTAAGTAAAAAAATTTATATTATTATTATTTTAATTTTTATATTATTTATTTTATATTTGTCTACATTTAAGAGGAAAAAATGAGAAAAACATTAGACCTCTTCATTTGAGAAAGATATTGAACATCTCTGAGCTATAACTTTTTTAAGAAATATTAATACAGCCACAGATCCATGCAAACATCAGTTTATTAGATTAATACAAATAAGTTCAGAATGAACATATTTTCTGGTTTTAAATAATTATTTCCATATTAAAAATATAAACAATCATTTTCATTTAGTAGAAATTTAGAAACTCAGTATAATAAAGCAAAAAAAAAAGCATTGATTAAACATTTCGTAGCAACAACTTCGTTAATACACGCCTTAAGCAAACTAAAAATAGTATTTTTTCCCTTCGCAGCTTATGAACAATGAAAATTTCTATCTTTCTCAGAAAAACTCTCGACTTTTTAAGGAGCAGAAACAAAAGCTACGACTATTTTCAAAAATTTAATGAGAGAAAATCTTCAGAAAACAGATTGCTTTGTCTTTCTTTAAAAGATTCTTTTTTTTTTCTCATTCTCTCTTTCTACAACTTCGATTTCTTTGTTAATGGTCTACTACGCAGTAACAAAACTCAAAATTTACTTACATATTTCGTAATTTTTTTTTAATTATAAAAAAGTGGTAAATCTGTAAATATTAATTTAATTTTTGTTGCCATTATAAATCTTTTTTAAAAAATAACGTTCATTTACAAAGGTTCTGATAACTGTGTTTCGTTATTCATTTACTTATAATTGAAATAAAAGAAAAAAACATTTGAAACAAGTTTGCATTTTTCTTTTTATCAATTATAAAATCCATGGTTTGAAAAGAAAATACCTTACAAGTTTCAGGCCCATGGTTTGAAAAGAAAAATCCTTAAAGGCATATTAAATTGAATGGTTTGGTCTGGTTTGTCGCTCTACGGTCATTTTCTGACATTTTGTGCTAATTATACAGGGACCCACAGCTTAAAGTGGCTTGCAACCCCTCACAAACATCCAATCACCAGCAGGTTCGAACCTGAAGCCTTTGTATTACATTGATTAAACATGTAATTTAAATGTTTGACGTAATAAAGTTAACTATTTGATAATTAACTATTGTTACGTCTAAATTTAATCTAAATCTATTCTTCTTCTTTTTCATTGGTTCAGCATACCCATGGTGGGCCAAGGCCGTCTACCCACTGGCAGATTTCTGAGACAAGATATGTTTTCTTTTTTATGGAATAGGGTTGTCATCCCTATTCCTACAGTCATATTGGACTGGGACCTACGGTTTAAAGTGGATTCCTAACCAATGCAATCATCCATGTCCCCTCCGGAACTCGGACCCGAAACTTATGGCACAAAGCACCAGAGCGCTAGTCACTTGGTCATCAGGCCCCCTTTAATCTAACCCGGCATGCAAAATTTAAAAAACAATGCAATTTTTAAGCAGACAGATATGAAATTCTAGAAAAGACTTGTTGCAATCAGTACAATTAACCCTCAATTCAGTAGAAAGATGACTCGTATACCTATAAGAGAAACATGACATCACAGGTGACTTGAGAATGAAAGATTACAATAAAAAGAAGGAAGAAAGGCTCTACTAAAAATTTTTTTGCAGTTTCAAATGAATTCGTACTAACAATATCTACGCTATCTGGAAGAAAGTGACGGGACACCCCCTCGAAAAGTAGAAAAGTCGACAATACAGCTGACACATGCCCAATAATAGGTATCACGTGTCAGCCATATCCTATAAATACTTTGTGGAGTCGACTAGAGTTGTTTTTTGTCAAGATGCCGCCACGGGAAGAGTTGTCTGAGTTCGAGAAAGGTGTGTTGGTTGGATTGCATCTTGCCAAGGTGTCAATTAGGGAGATATCCCGTCTCCGTAATTGCTCAAAATCAACTGTAGCACGCGTTGTGTGTCGCTACAAGACTGAGGGACACTGTCAGAACAAACCACGAAGTGGACGACCTACAGTTCTCACCAGCAGGGACCGGCGGGTGCTCGGCAGGGAGATTCGAAGTAACCGTCAAACATCCATGGATAACATCGCTAATGAGTTTAGACAAGCCACAGGTGTGGCCGTTTCGACCAAGACTCTTCGTATCGAGGCCCATAAGTTAGGTTACTCTGGACGTTAGGCGGCCCATAAGCCTTTGATTACGAAAACCAACAAGAAAGCACGCCTTCGATGGGCCAAAGACCACCGTACTTGGACTCTGGATGACTGGAAACGCGTCCTTTGGAGTGACGAGTCACGAGTTACCCTTTTCCGTTCCGATGGACGTGTTTGGGTATGACGTTTACCAGGAGAACGCCTTTTGCCCGAGTGTGTCGTCCCAACTGTAAAGTTTGGTGGAGGAGGATTGATGGTATGGGCCTGTTTCTCCTGGTATGGAGCTGGCCCACTGGTGAAGGTTGATGGTGCGATGAATGCCGATAGATACTGTGATATTCTCGACAATCGTGTCCTTCCTACCTTGTGGGCAACGTACGGTATGGATGATTGCTGGTATCAAGACGACAACGCAACATGCCAGGTTGCAAGGAGGACTCTTGATTGGTATGTGAACAACAACGTTAAACGCATGGAGTGGTCGGCGCAGAGCCCTGATCTTAACCCAATTGAACATCTCTGGACGAATTGGACCGTCGGTTGAGGGCCTGCACCCCACTTCCCAAAAAGCAAGCCTGAACTATGGATCTTCCTGTTAAACATTTGGAAGAAAATTCCTCTTGCCACTATGGCTAATTTAGTGGAAAGCATGCCCAGTAGGGTTGCAGCTGTGATCGCAGCCAAAGGAGGCCCCACCTCCTATTAATTTTAATAAATATGGGTTTATGTCGTTATAGTGTCGTGTCCCGTCACTTTCTTCTACATAGTGTATATCATTATGGCTTTACAAGTCGTAAAATGATCGCCAAGATAGCAAACGTGACAAATATAGCACAAGAGCTATATTTGTCAATCACAATTTCTTGACGTAGGAAAGTCTTCCAAGCCACAGGTATACTCGTAGCTCTCATAGTTAATGGTTATTGGTCAATTCCAATAGACAGCTTATATTGTCCCTTCGGCGAAAAGATATTGATACGTGTAGAATCAGAAAAATTATTAAATAATGTCAATTTTTTAAATCAATTAAATTCTTTACAAATGCCTAAGCATTTTTTAAAATTAAAATTACTTATAAATTGATAAAATTTAATTAATTTTTTAATTATTTTTTATTTAATTAATTTATATTTTATTTTCTAAGCAGAAAAATTATTAAATAGATTCAAATTTTTAAAAAGCAATTAAATTCTTTTTACAAAATGCCTAAGCTTTTTCTTTTTACATTGAAATTGGTTATAAATAAATAAAATTTATTATTTTTTTAATTAATTAATATTTTTATTTTCATATCAAAAAAATTATTAAATAGTGACAAATTTTTAAAGCAATTAAATACTTTACAAATGTCTAAGTACTTTTTAAATTGAAATTACTTATAAATGGATAAAATTTGTATAAATTTTTTTTTTTCCAGTATTCATCTAATTTATTATGAGTTAATCGTTCCGCATTTAATAAATATGTTAAATTCGATTTCACATTTATTTCGATAAAACATTTTAATCAAGAAGGTTATATTCAACTCTTTTCAAAAGACTTTTCTTTTCTTTTTCAATTTGTTAATTTAGTTAATCTTTTAATTCCTTTGAGACTTGCTCTTCATGATATGATCTCTATTAATTTTTCTCTTGGTATCGTTATGGTTTTTAGCTTTTTTTGTACTTGCTGGAAAAGGTTAAAACGTACGTCGAGAGAAGATTATCTACGTCACTTACTTAAAAAAAGTTCTTATAGTGAGAGGAAATGCCATCTTTATTAAATTACAAAAATAGTTTAAAACAAAAGTCCTTCATCAGTAAAGTATTATAAGATAATGTCATAAAATTGAGTAATGACACTAATAGCAGAGTGAGTCAAATAAGACTATAAATATTTTAATCATGCACTTTAGGCCTATCGTAGTCTACCTCCACCACAAGAAATGAATGAAATTACTATCTTCACTGACTCAAGGTCTGCCTACAGGTTCTTAATAAAGATTTCTCAAGTATGATCTTGAACATTATGTCTCTTTTAGAAGAAATCCACTACTACTACACCACATCACGTCACATCCATATGTCTAGAGCTGAGTGCCCCTATACAGTTTGGCAATGATTTGGCTGGGAAGTCTTACTGGGCTCTGTGACGCTCTACAGTCATATGATACCGGACCTACTTCTTAAAGGGGATTCCGAACCACTACAAACATCCATGGCACTACTGGTACTCAGACCCGAAACCTGACACCGCTAGACACTCGACTGTTCAAGCCCGAAAAATTCAATACTTGCACAGAACGTGTATCTTACAATGGATCCCTGCTCATGTGGATTTGGAATTGAATGAAATTGTAGATTGTTTGGCGAAGAATGCCAGAAGTCTGATCATACCTGCCATTCCTACTTCCCTTGCAGATGCAAATGCCTTGGCAAAAATCTGAACTTATGATTCCTTCTAAGATCAAAACTAAATACCAAATTATAGAGCTAAATGTCTACAGAAAACAGTTACTACCCTCACAAGATTAAAGATGAAGCACCACAAAAATGTGAAAATTTCTGCTGATGGCCATAAAAAATACCAAAAAATGTGGCCCTGCCCTGATGTCGAGCTTACTCCTCATCGTGTCTTTGATTGTTCAGCTGTTGCAGCCACCATGCATTGTCTGGACCATCCCTCGGAAATAGGAAGATTTATACTCTGAACTGGCAATCAACATAGTCAATATTATTCGGGAAACCACGATATTTGATTATCTTGTATTGTTCAGGGATATAACAATAACAACAGCAATAGTTCAAACAATTTCAAAAGTATACCCAGTACCTTATAGCTTGCCAATAGTGTTGGCTGTAGTGTAAGAAATGTCAAAAAAAGAGCAGAAAAGTGTAAAGAAAAACAAATGTCTTCACAGTAAAACCCTAAATATGCATCATTCTATTGAAAACATTTTGAAAATGGAAGGCAAAAAAAAAAAAAAAATCATTGAAACCAATAGTCAGGTAGAAGTGTAATTTGATGACGCATGTTTGTCACTGTAGTAAGATTATAAACGAAGCAGTGAATTCAGAAATTCTGTGTGAAAGACACTCTTATTCTGATAAAAAAATATCGAGTGATACAGTCAGTGTTTCTGCTGTTGTATTCCGCTGCTACCAAATTGTATTCTGAAACACATCTCCTTGTAATCTGTATTATAAGTATTACTTCATGGGCGAGTTTTCTCCACTTGTGGCTCAGTGGCAACGTGCGCAATTAGTGAGCGTTAGGGCGGAGGTTCCATCCGCTGACGGCTTTGTTAAACACTGTTTCAAAATACGAGGAGCATCGGTGGCGTTTGCGATGTTCAGCATGTTGTTGCCTCATTAGTCGACTACCTGGCTGGAGTATTTGGGGCTTTCTCCCATATGATACGCAAATCGGTGGTAGTTTCCCTAAAAATCCTCTTGGAAGGCACTGCCCTCCTTCTTCAGCGACACTAAGCCAAGTCAGACTTCTATCTACGGGTGCTCCATCCCAACAGAAACTGTCCTCATTCCATGAAAACACACGGGGTTCTTGGACTTGGTCTGCAAGTGGGATAAGAAACAACAACAAAGAACTAAATGGATAATAATTTAATTTTTTTTCGAGGAGGCAATTAATAATATTAACGATTCCTTTTTTAAAGAAAAGGGTCTTTCTTCTAAATTCCAAAATTAATCATAATTTTTTCATAAAACAACTTGAGGTTTAGCATACATTACAAAATCTGTTAAAATCAAATTCAGAGTTTAAATTTTAATGTAATTCAAACAAGCATCCATCGTGACAAATGAAGCGCCGTTGAATCGAAAAAGAATCCCACCAGCCACATGAAAGAATAAACAAAAGATTAAAAATTGATTTTCTCCTAAGAACATTTTTTCGATCAATAAAAGAGAAACAAAAGTGTGATATTCACCTAAAAGAACCAAGTGCTTCTCGAAGCTTCTGGTACAACGCAGTTCTTTTACACTTTTTCAGAGCTCCTGGATCTTGAGGCACTTGAAATATATTTTTGTAAATGGATGAGATTATTTCTTTGATGTGATTAATAATTAGTAATAATTAAATAAAACTACTAATAATTAATATAATGAAAAATAATAATAATAAATAAATAAAAAATTGTAATAATAATGAAAAAAAAATAGCAAAAGTACTAGTTTAATAATTTGAATTCAAAATATACTGAAAATTAATAACGTAATTAAGGAAAATAGTTATTTAAATAAAAATTAGGGTTGTTTTCGAATGCAGAACGCCCTTAAGAATTCTTTAATTCAACATTAGAAAGGCAGATATGTAGCATATTTAACGTTATTTAGCATATACAAGGGGTTATCAAAAAAACGGAAACACCTGTGAATAAAAGACTATGTAAGTAATGCGTAAGTATGCATTTCGTAAGCATTAAGATGTAATCTTATAACTACCAGTTTTTTTAATATAAAAAGTATATATCATGTTAATATGAGGTATGCTTTAGTGAAGTTGTATACGTCTTGGATATTTGTTAAATGCATAAAATGTCAGGCCTCTCACAGGCTTTCAAAGAGGTCAAATTGTAGAAGTCCAACTAGCTAGAGCAACTGTGACGGAAACATCTTAGCTTTCAGGCCTTTCTAGAAGTATAGTGTCCAAAGTCCAGACAACATACGCACAGCTCAGGCAAGACAAGTTCGGAAAAAGCGAAATAGTGGACTGAAGGAGAAGCTGAATGAAAGAGACCGACTGGTATTGAGGCGGATTGTAATGTCAGAAAAGAAAACAACTGAACTGCAGCCATGTTTGGAGGACACCTGCACAAGCGTATGATCGTGATTGTCTCCGACCAACTGCCGAGTATGGATGAATATCTGCCAAGGTATCGGTAGCCATGTCGCAGTTTTCTGCTGACCCAATCGTAACTCCTGAAAAGAAGGATGACTGGGGAGAAGTATGGAGAAGGTTTAGCTGACCAAGTGAATCCTATGATACAAGTTTTATTTTCTGCAGGAGATCGAATTTTCAGGATGATAATGCTCCTATTCATGCAGTGGTGCCTGTCAATCATGATTTGATGAACACGAGGATGGATTAAAACATCTACCTTGGTTCGCACAATCCCCGACCTCAATATCATCGAACCGTTATGATCTATTTTAGAGTGATCAATTCGGAATCGATGTCGTCCACTTGCATTTATTCCACAATATCTCCATGAAGCAGGGTTCAATATTCTTCTTAACACGATTCCCATTCGTGAATCCAAGCGGTATCCCATGCCAAAGGCAGTCCTACGCCATATTAATAAAAGATTCCTTATAACTGTAAGGTGTTTCCATTATTTTTATAACCACTTGTCCTTGTAATATGTTATCCTCAATGAAACTATCACAGTTTTCAACGAATGCCTCTAGGGATTGCATCTGACAAGTTAACAGTATCCTCTCCCACTTTCTGAAGCCGAACGGAAGACATTCCGTTCTACGAATTTATCATCCTAATTTCTATGCTTAAAAACTGGAGCTTTCAGTTCAACTTCACTAAAGTTATCTCATACTACCCATGTATATGAACCAATTCCAGATTAAAATTCATCTTCTTAATTATGTTTGGAAAATTTATTTTAAGTAAAATGGAGATTTGAATTAAATAAATTATTTGTATTTTCTATATACGTAATAAATTTCTTTGATTAAAATCTATTTTTCCAGAAAATATGAAACTTTTTATTTTTATATCAAGACTCAACTAATCCCTTTATAGCGTTTTATTGTTTTTCTATAATGAAGTTTCAATCCTTAGAAGGTAAAAAAAAAAGAAAGAAAATTCTAGATTAATAACTTTATAAACGAAGCCTTTCGTTAAATTTCAGTTTTGTTAGTATTAAGGGAAAACAATATGAAAGAAAAATTATGTCTGCCTTATTTCTCCAAATACTTCTAAATCCCACTAAATATTTGTTCTTGTGGAATTGTGCTTTAGTTCTCAAGAATGCTCCAGATATCAGGATTTTAATATTAACATTTCGTACTTCTCATTTAGGACATTCTTTTTCTGTAGAATATCAATTCGTTCACAGGGGTTGATTAGTGCAGAGTGGAAACCGCCGAGAACTAATGATGTTGACTTTAATTACCCACATTCCTTCCACTTTCTGTATTTTAATCAAAGAATTTCGAGAAAGCAATTGTGGATTCTCTAAAAATGCACAAGTGACTGATTAAACACTACTTCAGCGAGAATCGCTTGTTAAATATTCGTGGAATAGAATTTGCATTTTCTCTGCTGCACATTCAATCTTTTTAATGTTTCTTTTATTCAATTATCTTTTTTTTTTTTTTTTTTTTTACAATTTGTGTGTGTAGACAGTTACAATTGTGTTTTTAATGTAACTAAACTAATTGTGTTTTTAATGTAACTAAACTAATTGTGTTTTTAATGTAACTAAGTAATAACTAATTATTTTTAGAGTATCCTCTCCTACTCCTCTAGTCTAACGAAAAGACATTCCGGTCTACGAATTTATCGTCCCTATTCTATGCTTAAAAACTGGGGTTTTCAGCTCAACTTCTCTAAAGCTATCTCAAAAAAAAAAAAAAAAAAAAAGTATATGAACCAATTAAAATTCAGATTAAATTCCAGACTAAAATTCATTTTTTAATTGTGTTTTGTAAAAAAAATTATTTTTTAAATGTAAAATGGAGATTTGAATTCACTTAAATAAATTTGTTTAATTTTAAAGATCTTACAAAATACTTATAATAATTAAAATATCCATATATTAAATTAACCAAGTTAAATGTTTGTGGTTATTCACTAAATATTCGCTTGTTAAATATTCGTGGAAGCGAATTTACATTTTCTCTACTAAACATTGAACACTTTTAATGTTTTTTTTTATTTAATTATCGCATTTTTTTTTACAATTTGGTGTAGACATAGGTTGACATAGAGTCTTTTTAATGTTTTTTATTTAATTATCGTAATTTTTACAATTTGAATGCTAAACAATTGTGTTTCTAATGTAACCAAAGATCCTAGAAATATAAGTAATACATATAATAGTTAAAATATCTATATATCAAATTAATTAAGTTAAATATTCGTGGAATAGAATTTGCCTTTTCTTTGCTACATAATGAATTTTTTAATGTTTCTTTTTATTTAATTATCATATTTTTTTTACAATTTGTGTGTTAAATTACAATTGTGTTTCTAATGTAATTAAAGATATTGCAAATACTTATAATAATTAAAATATCCGTATATTAAATTAACTAAGTTAAATGTTCGTAGTTATTCATTAAATATTCGTAGTTACTAATTAAATATACGCTTGTTAAATATTCGTGGAATACAATTTACATTTTCACTACTACACATTGAATCTTATTAATGTTTTTTTTTTTTTATTTATCATCGTATTTTTTTTTTATAATTTGTGCGTGTAGACAATTACAATTGTGTGTTTTTAATGTAACTAAAGGTCTTGCAAATACAAATAATACATATAATAGTTAAAATATCCCTATATTAAATTAATTAAGTTAAGTATTTGTGGTTATTCATTAAATATTTGTATTTATTAAGTTAAATATTCGCTTGTTAAGAAAGAAAAATTATTTCTGCCTTATTTCCTTCCAATACTTTTAAATCCTACTAAATATTTGTTCTTGGGGAATTGTACTTTTATTCTGGAAAATGCTTCAGATATCAGGATGTTAACATTAACATTTCTTACTTCTCATTTAGACTTTTCTTTTTCTAGAATATCAATTCGTTCACAGAGGTTGATTAGTGCAGAGTTGGAAACCGCCGAGAACTAACTATGTTGACTTTAATTACCCACATTCCAACCACTTTCTGTATTTTAATCAAAGATTTTCAAGAAAGCAATTGTGGATTCTCTAAAAATGCACAAGTTGACAAATTAAATACAACTTCTGCGAGAATCGCTGGTTAAATATTCGTGGAATAGAATTTGCATTTTTTCTGCTACACATTGAATCTTTTAATGCTCCTTTTATTTAATTATTGTAATTTACAATTTGCGTATTAAACTATTGTGTTTTTAATGTAACCAAGCATCTTCAAAATATAAATAATATATAATTAATATTTTCATATACTATTTTAATTAATTAACTGATGAAACACTACTTCTGCAAGAAAAGCTGGGTAAATATAGTACTTGGAATAGAATTTACATTTTCTCTGCTTCACATTGAATCTTTTAAATGTTTTTGTTTTTAATTATTGTACTTTTTTTTACGATTGTGTTTTGTGATATCCCTAAATCTTACAAATACAAATCATATATAATTAAAATATAATAGTTAAAATATACATATATTAATTTAATTAATAATCCTTATATTTAATTAATTAACTAATCAAACACTATTCCGCAAGAATCGTTTGTTAAATATTCGTAGATTAGAATTTACATTTTCTCTGCTACACATTGAATCTTTTTAATGCTCTTTTTTAATTTAATTATTGCCATTTTTACTATGTGCGAGCAAAACAATTGTATTTTATTATATCCATAAATCTTACAATTACAAACCATATAAAATTAAAAATATAATAGTTAAAATATACATATATATTATTTTAATTAATAATCCTTATATTTAATTAATTAACTGATTAAACAATAATTCTGCAAGAATTGCTTATTAAATATTCGTGGAATAGAATTTGCATTTTCTCTGCTACACATTAAAAGCTTTTTAATGTTTGTTTTTAATTAAATTATCGTAATTTTTTACAATTTGCTCGTAAAACATTTGTGTTTTTAATGTAACGAAAGATCTTGCAAATAAAATAATATATAATTTAAATATCCATATGTTATTTTAATTAATAATCCTTATATTTAATTAATTAACTCATTAAACACTACTTTTGCGAGAATGTCTTATTAAATATTCGTGGAATAGAATTTGCATTCTCTCTGCTACACATTAAAGCTTTTTAATGTTTGTTTTTAATTAAATTATCATAATTTTTTACAATTTGCGCGTAAAACATTTGTGTTTTTAATGCAACGAAACATCTTACAAATAAAATAATATATAATTTAAATATCCATATGTTATTTTAATCAATAATCCTTATATTTAATTAATTAACTGATTAAACAATACTGCAAGAATTGCTTGTTAAATATTCGTGGAATAGAATTTGCATTTTCTCTGCTACACATTAAAGCTTTTTAATGTTTATTTTTAATTAAATTATCGTAATTTTTTACAATTTGCGCGTAAAACATTTGTGTTTTTAATGTAACGAAAGATTTTGCAAATAAAATAATATATAATTTAAATATCCATATGTTATTTTAATTAATAATCCTTATATTTAATTAATTAACTCATTAAACACTACTTTTGCGAGAATGTCTTATTAAATATTCGTGGAATAGAATTTGCATTCTCTCTGCTACACATTAAAAGCTTTTTAATGTTTGTTTTTAATTAAATTATCATAATTTTTACAATTTGCGCGTAAAACATTTGTGTTTTTAATGCAACGAAACATCTTACAAATAAAATAATATATAATTTAAATATCCATATGTTATTTTAATTAATAATCCTTATATTTAATTAATTAACTGATTAAACAATAATTCTGCAAGAATTGCTTGTTAAATATTCGTGGAATAGAATTTGCATTTTTCTCTGCTACACATTAAAGCTTTTTAATGTTTATTTTTAATTAAATTATCGTAATTTTTTACAATTTGCTCGTAAAACATTTGTGTTTTTAATCTAACGAAAGATCTTGCAAATAAAATAATATATAATTTAAATATCCATATGTTATTTTAATTAATAATCCTTATATTTAATTAATTAACTCATTAAACACTACTTTTGCGAGAATGTCTTGTTAAATATTCGTGGAATAGAATTTACACTTTCTCTGCTTCACATTAAATCTTTTTAATGATTTTTTTATTTACTTATCGTAATTTTTTACAAGTTGAGTGTTAAACGGTTGTGTTTTATTATAGCCATAGATCTTAAAAATACAAATATATAAATAAAATGTGATAGTTAAAGTATCAGTATATTAAATTAATTAATAATCCTTATATTTAATTAAATATCCAATATATAATCAAAATATCCTTAAATCTTTAAACACAAATAATTATTTTTTTTATTTAGAATCATAAATTTTGGTAACTAATTTCATCGCATCATAAATATGTAATTCAAATTTAGGGAAAACAAAGAAATTCAAAATAATAATGTGCAGTTGGGGTTAAAATTTTGGAAATATGAGTTGAAATGAGTTAAATCTGATAAGGGTTAGCAAGTTGGCAATATGAGTTAAAATATGGTTCAATTGAATGTAATTTAATTACTTTTTTTTAAAAGTACTGTAAAATTGCGCATTTAATAGGAGAGACAATTTTATGCTTAATGCAATAATATCTTGGTGAATTATTTTATAAAAGTTTTGGCTATATAAACAGGTAAAGAATTTTATAAAGCGAAAACTATTCAGTAGAAAAAAAAAAAAAATTAATATAAAGGCTAATTAGTTTTTATGTTACCCATACGGAAAAACTGATAAGAAATAGAGTAAATACACTGTCTACCAATAAGTATTTGGACACCTGTGATAGAAAAGAAAAACGAACTGTATTCAAAATCAATAGTTGGTAGAGCCTCCACGAGAGGCAATTACAGCGTGAATCCTCCGGGCATACTTTCCACAAGTCTTTGTATTTTCTTCTACTCGGCTTGGAGAAGACATAGAAGTTCCTTCACCGATTTTGGACGGGTAGTGCACCCCCAATTCGGCGATGCAACGCGTCCCAGAGGTTCTCGATAGGGTTGAGATCTGGGCTCTAGGCAGGCCAGTCCATTCGATGAACTCCATTGGCACCATACCAAGCCTTGGTTAACGTCGAAACATGACAACTGGCATTGTCGTCCTGAAAGTAACAAGGGTCCAACCCGTAAAACTGCCACAACGTAGGAAGCACAATGCCATCCAAAATAGTGCAGTAGGCATCGGCGTTGAGCTTACCATGAATGGGGACCAAGGGTCCCAGTCCATACCAGGAGAAACACCCACCAGACCATAATTCCACCTCCGCCGAACTTGACTGTTGGTACATTGCATTCTGGCAGGAGGCGTTCTCCAGGCAGACGCCAGACCCAGACCCTGCCATCCGAACGGTAAAGGGTGAACCTGATTCGTCACTCCAAAGAACCGTTTCCACTGATCTACAGTCCAATTTCGATGTGCTTTGCACCACATTAACCGAGCAGCGCTGTTGGACTTTGTGAGCAAAGGCTTATGGGCAGCAGCACGACCATGAAAACCATGCAGATGTGCTTCCTTACGGATGGTATTTATTGAAACAATACTCCCGGATGCCTGTTGAAACTCCTCACGGATGAGGGCCATCGGTTGGGTACGGTTCTTACGAATTTCTCTCGTGAGCACTCGTCGGTCTCTGTCTCCCGGTTTCGTTGGTCTGCCGACTCGGGGCACATTCCGACAATCACCGCTCACCTTCCACTTCTTAATCACATAGGCCACTGTCGATTTTGGGTACTTCAGATAGCTAGATATGTCCCTTAAGGATCGGCTACATTTGTGATACCCGATAATTATACCTTTCTCGAAATCAGAGAGCTCCGAACTGCGCGGCATCTTGCATGCGACTAATGCCGATACTGTTTCCTACACGATATATACCGGCGGAATCCGTGACGTACCTCAGGACCGCAGATATCGTCATTTGCATAGGTGTCCAAATACTTATTGGTAGTCAGTGTATATTTATTTTTATATGGATGTGTTTTTACACGGAATACCACAGGGCGCACCCGGAAACCGATACGCCTTCCATCAACCCAGAGAACCACTACCCTCAACAAGTCCCAAGACTTTTTTTTTTTTTTTAATTCAAGGCCGAAACCAGTAGCAGAGATTCATTGCAGCTATACAAAATACTACTTTATTTTTTCCCCTCCCACATTCCACAAGTCGAAAGAGGCTTTAAATTTGATCTTTCTTAAATTTATTTTTTATAATAAATATGACTTTAATATTTCTTTTTCATCATGCTGTATTTCAGATTACTAGCAGTGTATATATCTTTACTGAACGATATCAAATTTAATTCTCTTGTATTCAAGATAGCTTAGCTACTAATATGGTTTTTAAAATAAAACTTACCAAAGAGTATATTCTATGTTAAAAATTTCACCTTCATCTTATTTTACCAATTTACAATCAATTGAACCAAAATATAGTAATGAGGATGATCTAGTGTACTAAATATTCTAGAAATGTAGTTCAATGTTTTCTTATAAATGCAAAAAGTCTATCTTTGCTTTCATTTGAATTTGAAAAAAGCAAATCTCGGATTGCCTCCCCATCTGTTAGTTTTCCACAAGCTTCTAATTAAAAGCAATCGATCTTATTTCTTTCCCTTCTGTCTTTAAGAAAAGAGTTTATTGATTTTCTTACGTTGATTACTATTGATGCCTTTTTCAATAAAAATACTTTTTAAAAACTAAAATATAGAAAAATAAATAAAAACCTTAACAGTCATTTAAAAAATTAAAATTTGACAATGTTTAGATGTTAAGTGACTATTGTAAACTTTATTTAAAGTTTCAAATAAAATAGCCTTTTGAGTGTAATGAAAAACGCATCTTTTAAATTATAAATGAGAACTCATCTTATAAATGCAATGTGAAAAATAATATTTTCAAATAATTTATTTTTTTGTCAAAAACATTACATTATTCAAAAATATTAATCGGAATTAGTTTCTTAACATGCTGGATTTCATGAAATAGGTAAGTTCAATAATTACCACAAATGTTTTATCTAATAATCAGTGTATTGATAACAAATATAATATTAAAACAAACAGTTAATTAGTGTAAAATTATTATTATTTGAATTTAGCTAGAAATTACATAAATTATTAAACTATTACAATTTTTAATTAGCTTTTTAAATAAGAAATTAAAATTACGTCATATTTAATTTTTCTTACAGAATGTATTCTATTAGTGATCTTATTTCTGAATCTTCTGAATTTTTAACTTTTTACAAAGAAAAGTTATATAGTGGAATTCATATTTAAAGTCTGACTTATCTAAGCACTTTATAACATTATATCAATTCATATTACATAAAATTATATCAGCTTTTGAATGTAACATACTTTAAAGTTTATCCTCTTGCATCTACTTTATCATCTAAAACAGTATGCTCCAGTCTTTTTTTTTTTTTCTCTCTCATTGATAAAACTTTTCATTTATGAATGCTTCCTTCTCTCTTGTAATGTTTCCACCTATACTAGACCTATAACGGCTTCAAGAAGAAGGTCACTTTCAAGTTCATGGGAACACTTTAATTTTTATTTACAAGTACTATATATATAACTGCGTGATACACGAAACCACAAGATACTCACTTTGTAAATAGCCTTGATAATGACCTGTTCAGACACTTTCAGAAAAAGAGAAAAACAACACTTCTCATTAACTCGTCGCAGAACACTTTTCTTTTCTGAAAAGCACCCTTTAAGAAAATCCGTAAAGAGGGAGGATGGTCAATTTCCATCATTTTTCATTCGAGTAGACATTTTCTCAACCCATAGGTTATCACCAGTCACGATGCAACAACCCATGGTGTAGTCCATCAGTAATTTTTCGACCTGTGAAAGTCGAACAGACAATCGCTAATTTCATGAGATCTAATTATTCATGACACTGATTATCTACTATCAGATTTATTTTTGACAGAGTTTTCCACAATTTTTACTGTATTACTGTGTTATAGGAAGATTTTCACCAACTTTCTTACATGAGAATAGCTACCATATATATTCATCTAACAAGAAAAAATTTAGTATAATATTAGTTTTGTGGCATCCTCAAGTTTGGCTAGTAAATAAAATGAAATTTGTTCTTCTCAAA
This sequence comes from Caerostris extrusa, assembly GCA_021605095.1. Taxonomy (NCBI): domain Eukaryota; kingdom Metazoa; phylum Arthropoda; class Arachnida; order Araneae; family Araneidae; genus Caerostris; species Caerostris extrusa. The sequence continues at coordinate 309,681 of BPLR01015353.1, read as the reverse complement.
TATAGTTATGACTTTCAGCTCTACTCTTGGGGAATCGGAACTTTACTTAACTGATCCCAGCAACGAAGAACTTCGATTAGATTTTCTTGGAATGTTCACATCAACATATTTATTCCAATGTCCGGTGAGAATAACAAAATGTTCCTTTGCATGCTCCAGGATGGAGCCAGGTAATTATCACTTAAGAACTGTCTTCTTGCTGGGGGCAATGCGGTCTCCAATTGACAATACTACCACGCAATGTCGCGGAGTATGTGCAAACATAAATAATAAATTTTATTATGTATATCTTGGATTTCTCTGCCTTCTTTTCATTTGTTCATCTTTATAGAAACACAGTTTTTCAGTGATTTCTTTGACTAAGTTGACCTGAATTACTTTGATGGTCTTTCTAAGTTAAAGAAATTTTATAGACATTTCTCATTCTCTTGCATAAAAGTTGATTTTGAAACTCTGTCAAAACTTGTCAACATTAAAAAACCTGTAGATTTTCTTAAAAAAATAATCTTTAAAAAAAAAAAACATAAAAATATCGTATACAGAATAGAACTTATGTTTAAAAAAGCCTCTGATCTAAAAAAAAAATAGAAATGCTACAATTTGAAAAAAAAAATGACATTTTTTTTTGTAAAACAATGGCATTGGCATGCATTTAAAATAAAAATAATAAAACTACAAAAAAAAAAAAAAAAGAACGTGCAATGGCATACACGGTTTCCCCCCCCTTTTTCGTTGTACATAATTAAGCCTCGCTTGGGTTTGTCGCTCTGCGGTCATTTTGTGCACACTTTGGGTTAATTAGACCGGGACCTACAGTTTAACCTGGATTCTGAACCACTCACAAATAGGTGGCAAGGATGTTTATCCATGCCACCATTCGAGCCTGAAGCCTGTGATACCAAAAGCCAGAGCACTACCCAATTGCCTCTCTTTCTAGAAACATTGTATCACAAGCATTACATACTTTTAAGGAAAACAGTCATGCATTTCCTCCCAGACAGAATGATTGCCCGCATTTCTACTCAACGTTAAACACATATCATTGGGCTAATTTCGTTTCTTTTAACGTGAAGAAATCTACCATGCCACTCATGCATACCATGTGAATGATACGTGGATGTAGATACATACCTTCGACGATCGTGTTTTGAGGGTAAGAAAAGTCAAGTAACCACAAACCATGAGGTCCTTATTGGTTCCCTCTAAATGAACGTAGAACCATGCAAATGAGTTCACACTTCAAACAAAATAAAAATCAAAACACACTTCATGCAAATGAGCTGCGAATGATAAATGTTGGATGAGCGCACAGCGGTAAACTCCTTATTTCATTGGCAACGACAGTTTGCTTCACTTTGAAGATAGCGAAATAAACCCGTCTGATAAGTACAGACAATCTTAGTACAGTATATTAGTAGTAATTTTTACTTTTTGCTTAGTAAACACAATATTTTTTTTTTTTTCTAATGCAGCTGGCAAACACAGACAGCTTGGTCTTTGGATGCCTTAAGGCAAGTGCTGCACAGACGTACTCACTTTGCATTACCCAGGGGGCGCGTGTAACTTGAAGATAAGCTACGGACGCGGAGTAACAATGCCCCTCAACGCTCTACGATCCTATTAGACCGGGACCTACTTTTTTTTTAAAGTGGATTCCGAACCACTACAAACACCCATGGCACCGCCGGGACTCGAACCCGAAATCTGTGGTACCGAGCGCCAGAGCGCTAGCCACTCGGCCATTCAGGCCCCAGTAAACACAATATAGCACAGTAAACACAATATAGCACAGTAAACAATCAATATAGTACTGTTACAATCGCCATCGAGACATTTGAAAGCACTGATTGCAACTGATTCAACTCTCTAAATCCTTTTGCACACCAGCTGCGCATGTTGCAGCTGGACACAAGTTGAAAAACATTATGGGCTTTTTCAAATTTTTCTCATTACTGCCCAGTATTTTATATATAATAGAGTTTATTACATTCTGCGAAAAATAAAATAATAAATAGTTCAATACCAACAAATGAAGATTATAAATGAATTCTTTCCATCAGATAACTATCAATTTTGACTTTTTGTCTGATAACAAGTCTGATTTCGTTAATGATATTGAAAGAAAAAAAAATTGTTGATATAATTTCTATAGCTAAACTTAATTATTTGAAAAAGCCATAAATGTTTCTCTAAGCTTCATTTCCTGTGATAAGAAGAAATGCTGATAATTTACTGATTGCTTATTTATCTATTGAATATTAAATATTTCACGTTGATTATCATTTGCTTTATTTATCTTTTGAATACGTTTTCACAAAAATTATTGTTAAATTAATTTTCTAATTATGCGATTATTTAGTGCATGTGACTCGCATAATTTTTTTTTCATTAATTAAGTTACTAATTATTAGAATAATTATGTCCCATTTATGTTTTTCAAAAAAAAAAAATTTTTATTTCTTATTTTTTTTTTTTGTGCCATAAATTACATTTTTTGAGTTATTATCTAGCTGAATTATGAAACCTTATATGCTATAAGATGTAATTTTTTTTTTTTTTGAAATGATCAAAGAGCAAAGAAATTGAATATTATATCATTGACATAAAAATTTTTTATATATACTTCAAAGATAACTTATTCTGCACAAAATTAAAATAGTTTTCCGTCTTTTTTAATCATTTAAGATATTTGATATTATAACTACAAATAAGTGTTGCTATAATGTACAGGTTGGGCAACCAGATTGTAACTAGGTGTGGTTGGGTTGAGATACTTGAGGTACATATCTGAGAACTCGAAACTTTAAAGGCTAATATGTCTTAATTGTTGTTGTTATCGTGTCCATGGATTAAAAATATTACTAATAAAGTTACATCAAGTCAAAAGTCTTCACGATAGCGGCACCTAGCAACGGCGCCGCTTCACTATACAGGACTTCTCTTAAGTTGGCCGCGATTGGCCCCATACTCAATTGCAAAACATGGGGAGAGAGTGCTGGGCACTCTAGAATGTGCTTAGGTGTTAGGAAAGCGTTCGGACAATTTTTGCAGGGAATGTATTCCCTGGTTTGTCTGGGAGAATCTTCATCCCTCTGTAATGATTAGTTCTGAATCTGCTAATAACTGATGTCAACCTACTAGGGCAATTGAAGTCCGTGATTAGTGGCTTCTTAAAGTTATGAGAAATTAGTCGGCTTTTGGTAACTGCGTTAGCATCTGCAAGAGTGATGGTAGTTCTTGATTGATCCTTGTCCCTGGCTTCTTTGGCTAAAGCCAAAGCGCCTTGACTTGATGTAAGTCAGCGCATTCGTTGCACTCAATGTTGACGTGTGCAGGAATCCATTGAAGATGACATGATTTGTCTCTACAGTGTAGAGTCTCGAGCAGAACATTAATCGCAGAAGTGATGTTATTTTTAATTGCTTCCAGAGCCGACTTGCAATGAGAAAAAATCCCTAACCCGTCAGTGAGACCTGAAATATTTGAGTCATTTAGATGTAAAGCAACAACCTCTTTAATTGCAATGAGCTCGCTGGTGAAGTTTGAAGCTATCAAGTCTGTGTTCATTTTATGATGGTATTTACTTCCATTTGGTAGTAGAAATGAAATGCCTGCACCTCCCTTATTGAGGAATTTGTCAGAGGATCAATTCTTGTATGCTATTGCAAGATTACATTGTGAGAACTTAGTCTGTCTTAATTCTAACTGAAGATAAATCAGTGTTTTTATTTTAATGAAACAATCAAAAATTATTTTCTAAAAATTTTTAATATTAAGGACCAGTTGTCTTCAATTACTATTTTTTTCCCAATATCTTTAAATAATTTATAATATAGAAAATGTTTTTATACAAACGTGTCCAATTTAATCAATAAAAATGGCACTGACCTGTTGCATTTATAAAGTAATACGTATAATGGGTAAAATTTGTTTTTAATCTTGAACTGAAAAAGAATATCAAAAGCCTATAAATCATCATTATTATTATTTTATTATAATGAACATTATAAATTAGTTGAAAATTGCTTAGGCTACCAGGGATTATATATTAAAAACAAATTCCTAATTATAAGATATCAAAAAAATAAACCAAAATGTTTTGTCTTAAATTATCAGATAAAATAATATTCATTTCTACTACAAATAAAATATATAAAAAGCTTCGATATATAAAAAAAATTTCCGCATTAAATTATGTTTTTAAAAAATTAAGAGAATAAACCAAAACATTTTGGGAAAATCGCAAAATAGGGACCGTTGGGATTTGGCGCCTTTTTTGTGGCCTCAACTGTACGATAAGCCGCCAGATATGGTAGCACGGATTTCTCATACTGTTTGCAATTCACTTCACTTACGATCGCAACCTTTTTCTTCGCGCACTTTGGCGAAAAGAATTTTTTACACCAAATCCTAGCGGCCCCTATTCCGATTTTGCCAACAACTTTGATGATCGAACAAATAATATTTGTCTCCATTTCAAATATAAAAGAAAAATAATAGTATCAACATCGAACTGTAAAAACATTTATTCAATCGAAATTGGATTAAATCAGCCATTTCAAAATATTTGACCAATATTTGTTTTCTTAACAGTTATTAACATTATTGGAAAAGGAATAGAGTACACACTGGATGGGACTATTATTACATTTTTAACTTTTTCCCATTTCAAGATTGCATACTGTCAAAATATTAAATAAGAAGTTATATGAATTCTTTTCATGGTTTATAAGAAATTCAGTTTCTTCTAAATTTATATTTGTTTCAAAATATTTTGATTTTGAGCAATCTTTCGGTTGTATGTGTATTAACAAATAATATTTTGTTGCAGAAGTGTTCCTTAAACAAGCTAATATAATTTAAAAAATATTTATCTTGTTTTACATCAAACAAAAACTTCCAATTTAAGTAAATGAAAATTCTTTTTAATTTTAAGAGTTAAAATTTTTTTATTTAAATATTTAAAAATAATATTATAAAATTCAAAATTTATTTTAAGAAATTTATAGTAAAACTCGTGTTATTCAGAAAATTATTGTTTTAAAATTTAAATGTATACCTAACAGAATATGAATAGTATACAATTCCTGAAATTTTATTTGAAATTTGTCGGAAAAGTTAATACACAAATCTATTTTAAATATGTTGTTGTGACTAATCCTCAGTGTCCGGCAACACGGGACGGACATCCCATGAGTAGTCTACTCATGGATGAAAGGAAAGGGAGCAGCTTCTGTTGTGATGGGGCATCCGTATGTAGAAGTCTGGCTTGGTTCCGAATCTCTGAAGAGGTCTGATGGCCAATTGGTTAGCTCTCCGGCCTTTAACAAACTTCAGGTTCGAATACTGGGGTGGCATGGATGTTCGTTAGTGGTTTGGAATCCACGTTAAACTGTAGGTCCCAGTTTAATTAGTCTAAATTGTGCACAAAATACCGTAAAGCGACAAACCGAACCAAATCCGAGTCGCTGAAGAAGGAGGGCAATGCCTTCCGGGAGGAATAACTCGCATTTGCGTATCATATGAGAGAAAACCCAAGGTAGTCTGACTAGGTACGCCCTGGCTACTAGGTTATAATCTCACAAGATAGTCTGAGAGAGGCAAAATGCTAACATCACAAACGCCATCGAGTCTCCTCGCATTTGAAAGAGTGTCTGCAACAAACAATATCGCCAGCTGACTGAATCTCAATCCTAGTGCTCACCAGCGACGCACGTTACCACAGAGCCAAGAGCCGGGCAATTATAAAGGTGAAGAAATTTTAATATTTATTAATGTCAGATAAAATAATTAATGTAAAATAATAATTGCACATAAAATTTAATTAAAAGTTTAAATTGTTTATTCATACAATATGAATCAATTTATTTCTCCAACAATTTAAGTATCTCAAATTTTTGGGATAACACAACAGATATGCATCAGTATCTGCATAGATAATAAAAAGAAGATGATTCATTTCCTATATAGTTAATCAACTTCATTAACTTCAGGATAATCTGTATTTATCTTTTAATCTTATTGAATTTATGTTTTTGACAGTATTAATGAATTTTAAAAAGCAAAAAGGCTATCCATTTCTAGGTTTAATTTCACGGATCTATCTATGTGTTTATTTATACATTATTTTTTGTATACCATTTGAATATAAAATATATTCCTTTATGTTGTCCCCAAAATGTTGAGCCACCATACTTTAGAAAAAAATGCAAATTTCCTTCCAATGACCATTTAAAATGATAGAGTCCCTATGGTGATTGCACTTATAACTTTCTTAATATAAATCTTCAGAAAGGTATTTGCGTAGTGTCGTTATGTTATAGTGTGTAGTATTGTTATGTTGCACCATGCCACAAAATGATGATGTTGGTAGCCAATCATCTAAAATCAAATGCAATTCCTTAAAAACAATCCTAAGAAAATTTTATTAAAAAGTTTGCACCAATTTCGATTTTGTCAATTAGAATACAAGTTAAAGCTGCTGACATTGACTGTCTCAGAGGAAGTTACAATTTGGACCCTTTCAATTCAATGAAGGGAAATTAAAAAATAAACTGTAGTTCTTTTCCATGATTTATTTTCATCATTCTGTAAAAGGTGGTCTACAATCTTAAGGAGCTGCAATTTTTGTTTTGAAAAATGAGTAGACTCAGTTGGGATTTGATCAAGGCCAGAGTTGCCTTTACAATCAGGCCTTGGTGCTGGCTGATGTTCCTGTAATGTAATAAATTAAAAGAATAAAATTACTTTGAAAGTCCTTTTGAAAACTTTACTTTCCTTTCTCTGCAGTGGGTGTAGTGTAGCACTCTCCTTCTCACCGTACTACATCCTCGGTAACGCTGAATTTACCGAATCATTAATGCTAAGAATAAATAATTTAATTGATAATTCGGTCAAATCACAAAAATAGGGGCCCTTGGAATTTTGGCTAGTTTTTTAAGGCGCCAACTGAACGATAATTCGCCAAATGTGTCACCCAGATTCCTTGTACTGTTTGCAATTTACTTCACTTACAATCGCAACCCTTTATTTGGCGAAGAGAAATTTTGAAGCCAAATCACAACAGCCTGCGATTTTTCAGATAATTCTAGTGTTCGGTAATTAGAAAAAAATACATCAGACGTTATGAAGGAACTTTTATTTATTTGGGATGAAATTAACAATGAACTAACAAATTTATACTACTATTTAGTTTGATTGGAAAACAAAATATGGTAACAGAACAATAGCAAAACAAATCACAGAATTATCTTTATTAAATACAATGATTATTTAATAACTAAATATGATACTCATTAAAAAAGATTTTATTTCTTACATAAAATTGCATCCAGATATTTCATTTTAGTAGAAAGATAATCCATACTCTACTTTAAAAATAACTTTAAGTAATTTAATATTCCTCTCCTATCCATTTATTATTTTTATTATTCTTAGTAGATCTTTCGTAGATAGTAAAAAAAAAATAATCTAACGATTCTAAATAAGATATTCTTGAAAGTAATAATAAAATATGTAATTTTATCTCAACATTAAACAGATCATATTAAAATTTTATCACTTTTAATACTTCTCAGCCAACTTGGCGTACTGTTTCATGAAGATATTGACAACATCCAAGAAGAATGATGAATGAGGCCTGAAATCTTTATTCCTGTCTTCAAGATAACGTCAACCGACCACTGCTACGGCAGCAAATTGAAGAAAAATAAACTGATGGATTGCAATCAATAAACGTGTATTAAGAAATTCTCGAGCGCCATAACCTTGAAATCAATATGCATTATCTTTAATATGAACTACCTGCTACGTATTAACTGAGCACGGTAGGGAGTCATTATGTATGAAGTAAAATTTTTGCTGAAAATGAAATATTATCTGATGCATCATTTTAATCTTTTGACCATTTAAAACGAGTGAAAAGTAAGAACAAAAAGTAATATTCAACTTTTTTTTTTTTTTTTGGCGATTTTATTAAAACCACTACAAAATTAAAATTAATGTGGATTAGCAAAACGATATTTATATGTTTATTCTTAATAATACTGGATTTTTTAAAATTTATTTAGAATATGGAAATATTTTATTATTATTTAAACATTTTAATGGTTTTTCTTTTGGGGCAATACAAAAATTGTTTTTAACTAGCAGCACTACTACACCACACCACACCACACTACAGTGCCTAGAGTTGTGTTGCCCCTATACAGTTTGGGAATGATGTGGGTGAGAAGGCTTACTGGGCTCTGTGGAACTCTACAGTTCATAGGAGACCGGGACCTGCGGCTTAAAGTGGAATCTGAACCTCTACAAGCATCCATGGCATTGCCGGGGCTTAAACCCGAAACCTGTGGCACCCAGCGCCACAGAGCTAGATACTCAGGCCCTAACTGGCAACACTGAAAATAATACTTTTATGTAACAGAGAAATGAGGGGCTTGATGGCCGAATGGCTAGCGCTCTGGCGTTCGGTACCACAGGTATCAGGTTCAAATCCCGGCTTTGCCCATGGGTGTTGTAGTGGTTCGAAATCCACTTTAAGCCGTAGGTCCCGGTCCTAATAGGATCGTAGAGCGCTGCGGAGGCATTGTTACTCCGTGGCTTACCATCAAGTTACACGCGCCCCTGGGTAATGCAAAGTGAGTAACATCGTTGCAGCCCTTATGACGAAAGATCACGGTATATTTGCCAGCTGCATTAGAAGAAAAAAAATGTAACACAGAAATTATTTTGAACTGGCAACACAGAAAGTAATTTTTATTCAGAAATTAGCGATTTTGGTAAATTGCAAAATAGGGGCCGTTGAGATTTGGCAACCTTTTTGTGGCGTCAAATAGGTGATAAGTTGTCAAATGTGGTAACCCAGGTTGCTTGCATTGTTTGCAATTCACTTAACTTACAATCACAACTTGGCACACTCTGGCGAAAATATTTTGGCGCCAAATCCCTACGGCCCCTATTCTGCGATTTTTTTTTTAATATCGCATTATCCAAACTATCTCACTTTTTTTTTTTTATCTATCTTGCCTATTGAAATTTATAATTCAGATAATAAAATACTGTAACACTCTTTTATATTAAAGCATAATAATGACAATTCTTTAATATCTAAATTCTTAAGCTCTTATAACAATTTAAACGTTTTTAAAATTTAAACCAGCATTATGAGCACTACAAAAATGGGAATTTTACTATATTTTAGTAACTAATTTAGTAATAAAAAACTTCTATAGTATTAAACTAATTTCTCTCTTTTATTAGATTAATTTTCTTCTACTAAAATCTTTTAGAAAACTTTTCCAATTTCAATTCTGATGTTTCTGAAAAAAAAAATAATAATAATAATAAGATATTCTTTTTTAAACGTTTTCCTTTTACCTTCTCTTTGACTTAAACAATATATTTTTTTAAGCTGATATTTTAATATGATATTTAACAAAAGAAAAAAGACTTTCATTTCCTTAATTTTCAAATATAATTGTTTAATAGCATGATCAAATAAGGTTTTTATAATAAAAAAAAAAAAAATAAAAAGATTTTTAAATAAAATATCAAAAGATAATAAAGGACAATCCAATAAGGTGACTGTGTAACAAAAATACAACTATTTAAGTAAAAACAATTTTTATTTAGAAATATTATTCTTTATTTATGTTCAATCTGAAAGTAATCTTTACATCAGACCAGCAAATAATAAACATTCTGCCACCTGCTCAATATTAGTAAACAGTGATGCAGATAATCAAGATTTTATTTAAAAGAAGGGGAAAAATAAATAAATGCCTTAAACTATATTTGTAAAAAGGATTAAGAAATTTTGAATGAATTATATGATTCCAATTAAAAAATTTCTTAAAAATACATTTAATGGATTAAAGTGAGTAGCTGTAAAAATTAATCAACTAATACACTTAATTTTTTATGTATTTCTGTAAAAAAAAAACAATATAATTTCCAATCATAATTTATAAATTGCATTTTAAAAATGTGACATTTGAAATTAGACATTCAAAAAAAAATATTTATAAATTTTAATTTGCATTTTTAATTCTTGTTTTTTTTTTTTTTACAGCCAAAATTTTATTTTTAAAAGATAGGAGAGAATTATATAATAATTCAGCTTTTATGTTCTTTTCTTTTTAAATTTTATCAACAAACATAATAAATTGCAATTATATTAAAATTTTCAATTTATAATTAAATAATTAATTTTTATTTAATTTTTAATTTTTTATTTCAATTATTTTCCAATTGCTTATTATCCATTTGACAATTTTTCTATTATGTACATGTGTGATAGTCAAAAAGTCATAGAAATGATCAAAAAAAATAATTTTAAACTATTCTTTACATATACGTTCTTTATACATAATGTTTATGTACATTACTTTTTTTTTCAACTTTACTCCATAAGTTACTGGAAAAATATCCAAAAAATCACTAAAATTCATTAAGAACTTTTTTTATTATTACTAAATTAATCTTTAATAAATGTTATGAAATATTTGTGGTTTTAGAAGGAAGATAGAAGAAAAGAAACATACACTGATCTTATTTTTTCAACATACACCCAAAAATGCATTGATAATAGGCTAAGCAAAAGATACTTTGGCTGAATTTTAGATTGTTTATTAAAAAATTTAAATGTATGTGAAATATAATAGTATAGACTATTATAATGACTCAACATCAAAGGGATTTAAATTTTTGCCAATTTTCACAGGCAATACACGTTTAATAAAAATGATCAAGAATTTATAACAAACAATTTAGATAGTAAAATAAAAATAACACAATATTCTTTATATGAATGAAAAAATAAAAATATACAATTTACTAACATTGTTAGTATTTCTATTTATTCTCACTTGATCTCCGATCGTATTATATTGGCTATCACTTCCAACAACTACTGCTCTAACATAAGGAAAGTAGTCCTATTTTCTTTAGAATCTTTTGAGAATAATTTTTGTTAATATAATAACAGTCTTATTTTAAGTTTAGATGATACATTGCTTTTATGTTTAAACGCACATTCAAGATTTGTGTAACAAAGTAATGTGACCTTTATATAATGTGAATGTAATGTAATACAAAATAATAATGCATTATACTACACCAAAACTTTATTATGTTTTTAAAAATTTACTTTTTACTCCATGTAACCAAGCACTATTATTTTCTCATTATATACAAAGAAGTATAAATGTAAAAAAAAATTAATGAGCAAATGACTAGATAAATAGCTAACAAAATATTATATATGGCAAACAGTAAGAACAAATATTAACAATCTTATATGTAAAACAATCAAATTATTCCGTAAGCTAATCTCTTTTAAAACATATTACAAAATATCTAAAAGACAATGAATCAGAAAAAGAAAAACTTCAAAGATTCCGCAAGCTATCAGAAATCTGAACAGCCTGAAACTGCAAATGCTTTTCCTGATAACAGAATTAAATAATGTTACTCCAATACCTTTACACACATAAAATGCTGTAAAGCAAAAAGAAATAAATGTAATTATACTAATAGCATTATACATACATACGTCGTCTCAAACATTGAAAAACTGTTATTGCATTGTAATTGATGGATGGATATAATATTTGTTGTTGCAAGCAACAGTGACTTGTACCATTTATATTTAAAATCAATCCTGAATTGATACTTTCAAGGTGTTTTAAGTAGCTAAAATATTTCCACAAATGAATTGAAGTATAGTAAACCTCAATTGTCATTTGCTCAGTATATAAATGCAACACACATGCTAGTAATTATAAACATCAGAACACTATTTTCCTATGAAATACACCAACTACAATTCACTACTTGACTGGTGGACAAATAAGATATAGATTTTTTGATAAATCCACTGCTTGTGTCTAAAATTTACAAAGTGCATAGATAGTCATATCAACATCAGCAAACTACAAATTTATGTATATTACTAGCAACCAAGCATTGTATTACATACGTAACTCATTATATATTGATACATTTCGTTAGTATATTTCCTCAGCATAAAAATCACATTAAAAAATTAGTTTAATGCATTGAGAGATATTTCTTCGTGAATACATATATTTTTAAGCAAATGCAACACTTAAAAAATTAATGCATTAAAATTAAAATTAATGCATTAAATTCATAGGTTATCAATTGCAATGAATTCCTGCTAGAAATTAATTGCAAAAGAATGCAGAGAAGATTTTTGCTTTATTCATTGAGAATGTTATGTGTTTCAAGTCTTATATAGAAATACATTGATCATCTTTATCATATGAAATACATAGATCATATTTATCATATTTAATACATAGATCATATTTATCATATTTAATACATAGATCATCTTTATTATACTTAATATATGGATCGTATTTAATAACTCCTCATAATGCCTAACCACAAGACAATGCTCAATAAACTTCAAGAATTCTAACCAGTATTGTTCAAACAAGGAAAGCCAAAATATAAAAAAAATATATGTACAGATAAAAACGAAAGAAAAAACGCAATCTTTAAATTCCCAACTTTAAGGAAACGTTTCAAGTACAAATCCTTCCATAATTGCATTCCGAAATGGTTAAAACAAACACAAGAATTTCACTACCATTTTTATTAATCCCTACTTAGCTGTATTTCTCATTTCAACAGAATAACCCTGAGTTGTTGTATCTGAAGGATGCTCTGCTTGATTCTTGACCTAACTTCACGTACTCTCAAAGGGAGGTCTAGTCTTGGTTTCATTAATCGATAGGGCTCAACACGAAGGACCCTACGTCAACTCCTCGACAGGTCCCCGGCCCTGAAAACTAGACGGAGGGTCAACTGCTCAATACCAATTTCCGGCCTGAAATTTATCGTCGCCTTCAAAGCCATCCATCAATTCGTTACCCAATAATTCATCGCAACTTTTTATCAACTGGAAATAAATTATGAAATAAAAAATCATTTGCGTGGAATTATTTTTAACTGTTAACTTATAAGGAAGCATAATCTGGTATGAATTTAGCATATTTTTAATGCTTGTATTTTAGCATAATTGCTCAACTATATAAATGAAAAGAATTTTTATTTTTTGTAGTGTATACCACTTGCAACGTAGTGACTTCATACCACTTTAATATATTAACGTTGTATTGCAATTTAGAAATAACATCCCCAAGACATCTAAAGGTTTTCTCACTTGCCTCATCTAATGGAAGGATTATACGCCCTGTGATTTATCGTGGCTGTCCCCAGCGTAATCACGGAAACTTATGATACGCCCATTTCGAAACCAGGTCAATGCGTTAACTACCAGGTTGCTTCCGAAAAGAAAAATAGATAACCGCATTAGATAAAAATCGATAAGTATAGATTTAATATCGTATGTTTTATTAATACACAATGAAAGAAAATTGCACTAACCCCAAATATGATTAAGTCAATAGCATACATATCATCATTTAGGTCTTTTTCGAAACATATTCTCATTAAATTACTATTTTATAAAAAAATGTAACAATTTTTGTTATTAAAAATATTGATAATATTAAAAATTTATATTAAATAAATTATAATTGAACTATTAAGGTAAATTAAATTATTATTTAATTATAAAATTAAATTAAATTATTATTAAATTATTACATTAAATAAAATTATTATTAATTATCCATATTAAATAAATATTGATAACAAAATAATATTTAAAGTCACTTAGAAATGACAGATTTACTGAACACCCGATAAATTATTAACTAATAGAATTTATTATAGCACGGCTTTTCATTGATACATTTTTTGAATTAATAATAAAATCATCGTTTTCTTACTGAAATTGTTTTCTCAATTTGTAGCAACAAAAAAAAGCACATTTTTAAATTGAAATTATATTTTATACGAAGCATGAAAATTATTTTCACTAAACGCTTAGTAACATTTGAAATTAAAAATTCCAACCAACATTTTTAACCTTTGATAAAAATTTTTGTTTTTAACCTAAAAATATTTTTATAGCTTTTTTTTTTATTTAGGTATATTTGAAAAATATCTTGTATATTAGCGCAATCGCCCATTTATTATCCCACAATATTTTTAGTTTCATTAATATTTCTCTCTTAATCATTTTTTTCCAATGTGAAGCAATTAGACATACATATAATTAACAAAAAAAAGAAAATTAAAATTAAAAAAGGCAAGTATAATGATAACAAAAAATTCAATGCAAAACAAGGGCTTGAACGTGGTAATAAATTATTAATTTTAATGTACTTTTAGAACCTTCAGAATGTAAGCTATATCATTATTACTAATGCTTCTAAAATAATATTCAGATCTCAACAGCATTAGAATCTTATTTTCTATAATGGTTTAATACATGATTTTACGTAAACAAAATTTTTAAAAATTAAAAATTTAACAATATATTATCGTTACAATTTTTTACGAACTTTATGCAAAAAATAAATTGAATGCTGTCACAGTGAAATAATACTCATGCAGATATTAAACAAATGTATCATTCTTTACAATGTATTTTTACATTTGAAATTTGGAACTGTTGCAATTTATTTCTTCATGTATCTTATAAATACTTTTCTAATTTACGAGTAGATTTTTTTTTTTACAGCATGGCGTTTATTTTCGTAATATTTAATCTTTCTCAGAAAAAATTTTAAATGATTAATTACAGATGTAGTTATGAACCTTACCTATATTTTTCTAGGGTGTTTCAAAATTCATTTTCATTCGAATATGATTATACTGTTTAAATACTAGATGCTTTAATGTTTTTTATTTCCATTTCCATATAATCATATCATAGGTATTAAAATATCATTAAAAATAAAGTTTTAAAACTATTGATTTCTGAATATTACTTAGGATTCATTAAGAAAGGGGATTTAAATATTTTCTATATGTTAGTATTTTAAAATTATATTTATATCTCCATAAATAAGACTAATTAATTGCTTTTTTATTCCTTGTTGATATACAATTTCCATTTCCATAAAATCATATCGTAAGTATTAAAATATCATTGAAAAAATGTCTTTAAAAACTATTGAGTTCTGAATATTGCTTAGGATACATTAAGAAAGGTGATTTAGATGTGTTCTATATATTAGTATTTTAAAATTATATTTATTCCATAAATAAGGCTAATTAATTACTCTTTCAGTCCTTGTTGATATACAATTAAACGACTATATTGATATACAATCTCAATTTCCATAAAATCATATCGTAAGTATTAAAATATCATTGAAAAAATGTTTTAAAAACTATTGAGTTCTGAATATTGCTTAGGATACATTAAGAAAGGTGATTTAGATGTGTTCTATATATTAGTATTTTAAAATTATATTTATTCCATAAATAAGGCTAATTAATTACTCTTTCAGTCCTTGTTGATATACAATCTCAATTTCCATAAAATCATATCGTAAATATTAAAATATCATTGAAAAAATGTTTTAAAAACTATTGAGTTCTGAATATTGCTTAGGATACATTAAGAAGGTGATTTAGATGTTTTTCTATATATTAGTATTTTAAAATTATATTTTTATTTTCATAAGTGACTAATTAATTACTCTTTCAGTCCTTGTTGATATACAATTAAGCGGCCTTCAAAATTCTGTGGAGAAAATTACATAAACGTAATAAGTAGACAAACCCTGCTCGCTTCTAATGTTGTTCTAACCTTCGTCCATCTTCGTCTTCGCTTCAAAACCACTGGTGGTTCAAAAATCAGACCTCATCTTGTCAAAATATATGTTTGCTGTTCTTCTCGAGAGTATATCCGGAACTGATCCTATTTTATTCATCTTCCATCCTTACGTGGCTCTGGTACGCTTTTAACCTTTGTTATTTTTTTAATTCCGATGGTGAAATCAGAATTTATTAAAGCGCGCTCTTTTTGCGTGGGTAAGACGCGACCCTGGAACATTAGTGCTGACAGACTTGGACGTCTTGCGAATGATCGACAAGGTTGTTCCCGTTGCACTTTTTGCATCTCGACCACTGAGCATAATGGTTAAATAACCAATATAAAGAAATGGCTGTATTGTTAGCAAAAATTTCGATGCAGAGAAGTTTTATTGCTTGTCTTTCCCAATGTCACCAACTGGCAGTATGTTTCTTTTTTGAGGAAGATAAATAAACAAAGCCGTTACAATATTTTTAGATAATAAAAGTTATGAGTTCAGATAACAATTTGAATGTGCTGATTGTTTTTTAAAGATTGGTAAAGCTTTAGCGAAATAAGGATCATGGTTGTTAATGGAAAGACTGGTCAGATACGCAATTTGAATATAAGTGTTTGTGCACCTGCAAATGAACTGTCGGAGCTTATTAATAATTCATGATCTGTTTAAAATAATTTTTCACAAGACAAAAATTTGTAATAAATTATTTATCCTTTTAATTAGTTGAAAATGTTATCTGAAGGGTTCAGAAGAGTTATATCTAAAAACACCGAAATGTTTATTTTATTTTTATTTTAAGCTTTTTCTTTTAAAATAGTGGTTGGTAAAGGGTAGCTAGTAAAAGTACCTTTAGGTAGAATTGGATTGGATTCGAGTCCTTCGATAAAATAATATATAGATATTAATCAATAGTCCTTCATGTTCAGGGAAGGTTATCCTATAGACATGTTATCAACAAAATTCCTATAAAAAGCAAATACATGTTTTAAAAGGAATAGTATATTAAAAAATTGCAAGCAATATAAAGCATTTATTTTGAACAGATAATAATAACAATAAAAGTTATTTAAAATTTGAAAGTTGCCCATCTCGTGGTTCTGTGATTTGTCGCTCTACTGTCAATTTTTGCACACTTTAGGCAAATTAGACCGGAACCTACAGTTTAACGTGGATTCCGACACCAGTAACAAACATTCCTGCCACCGCTAGGATTCGAACCTGAAACCTGTGCACAGCTACTGTGCAGGAAGGCTGAGATTTTAATCCGCTGGCTGCATCCATTGCAGTCACTACTTTCAGAAACTAGGACACTAAATAACGATTGTGACATTGTGTATAAATTACTCTCGCACAAATATTTAGGATGTCTACTTGGGTTTCTAAGTTTTTCTGACCTCCCCTCCATGCAAATATGGGTCAATTCCCCCTAAAAATGCTCTCGGATGTCAATGTCTTCCTCTCGTCACCCATCGGTGATCAGATTATGGCAAACATAAATAAAACACCAGATTCACCGATACAAAAAAAAATTCCTTCAAGCGATCCAGATGGGTAAAAAAAAACTTGTAGCTCGAGTACAGAAGGGCTGAGTTTGAAATCCGCTGGAGACGTTCGTTGCAGTCACTGCTTTAAGTGGAGCACGAGTCCCTTCGATGTTCAATAAAAAATTTGAAGACTAATTTCTTATGCAGAGAGAGAACAAATTCTAAATTTTGACTCCGCTAGGAATATAAAATATTTATTTTAATGGTAAATAATTTCTAAGAATGCCTTAGTTATAATTATTTTAGCATACATTTTATGAATTTTAATTTAAATTATTATGAAAATGATTGAAAAATATAGTTCTAGTTTCGATACTTGTATTTTAAATGAGTAATAATTAGATGTATATTGCTTGAGATTTCTTATTCTTATAATATGATTAAACTTAAAAAAAAAACAGTTTGGTTAAAAATGTAATAACAGTAACTACTAGAATAACAACTAGAAATAACTACTATAAACTATAATAACAGTAACTTCTAGTAATTACTAAAATACTACTAGATAACAGTAACTACTAGATACTAACTACTAGAAAATAACTTACTACTACTACTAAAATAACTACTAGGAAGCATCATTGAAATAAGACAGGATCAATTTCGGAGGAATTCCAATTGCACTCATTGAATCGAGTAAATAAACGAAGTCATTGTTTTAGGTTAAGATTGACCAATACAAATCACACTTTATGTAAACAATTTTTGCGGTTTGTCTAATACTTAAAAATGCAAATAGACGAATTAAAAAAAAAGAAGCTTTTGAGTTATTATTTCTAATATTTAAATAATATGTAATTTTAAAAAGAATTTTTTTAAATAAAAAGCCCAATATTGAAAAAAACTTTATTGTAAAAATGTAAGCTTTTTATAAAATAGACATATGATAAGATTTTAATTCTTCTTCTTTGACGCAACAGCCCCATAGTGGCCAATGCAGTCGAGGTAGGCAGATGGGCCACTGGCAGCTTTAGAGACAAGAGATGTTTTCTGTTTTACGGGTAAGGTTGTCAGCCCTACGGCTAACTCTCTATAATCTTATTAGACCGGGACCTACCGTTTAAAGTGAATTCGAACCACTAGAAATACCCATGGCACTGCCAAGATTCGAACCCAAAACATGCGGCACCGAACTCCAGAGAGTTAGTCACTCGACCATCAACCCTAAAATTTTAATTAGCTACTCATTACGCAGATGACATGTACATAATTAATTATAAACATTTGATAGAATGAACGTATTAAATTAATAAAATGTTTTTTTGAATTAATGTTACAGTAACGCTAATTCCTCATGTTAAATCGTCTAGTTCGTTAAATAATTCAATACGAAGTGAGGAATAAAATTTACAATATAGTGTTAACATCCCTGTAACGATATGCGAAAACGTCTTATATATATTTCATTTTGATAGTTTACCGAGTAGAAAGTTTTAAATCACAAGATTTCGAAAGAAACATGTTTTATTGCTGGTCTTAATATTAAGAGATTAAGCCGGTAAAATATTTTCAATCATCTGTTAGCGTTCTTCCTATTCGTCTTCGCTAACGTTGAGCACAAAAATATACCGTCCTAGAAAAAAAAAAAAAGCAGATTTTCATCATTATTATTGCAACATCATTCCTTCACATAAAGAGATTAAAAAAAAAAAAATATTACGTCAGCATTTTTTAGTATGAAGCTATTTATGAAGCAAATCACGAAATAAATGTAGACCGAAATAAATCAAGTAGGTGTCAAACTTCTCTTTTAAAAAAAAAATGTTTTGTACACACTATAATGATAGAAGTCAATCCTTGAATATGAAATATGATTTATTAGGAATGATTTATTAATATCCTTAACTCATATTTAACTTCAAAGTACACAGAAATAAAAATGAAATTTCGCTTCACACTGTGTTGAAAGATTAACTCGCATAATTTAAGCATTATATATACGATTTCAAATTCAGTGAAAACTTAAATTCAAATGAGGCATATTTTAAGAAATGATATAATAATATTTTCTTTATTTCAAAATACTGATATCAAGGTATAATTCTGTTAATAGTAATATTTTATGCATCAATTCTATATTTTACGTGTAATTTTGTATAATTATTAAAACTTTTTCTTGTTAAAAATTTAATTAAAAAATTGCTAACATTTTTTTAAAAAATGTTAAAAAAGTTTTAAAAAAATTTTTAAAAATTTTTTTTAACAATTTTTAAATTAAATTTTTAAAAAATTTCAGCAATTTTAAATTAAAATTTAAAAAAATTTTTAACAATTTTTAAAAAATATATTTTTAAATTAAATTTTAATTAAATTTTGTAATTTTAACAATTTTTTTTTAATTTTTTAATTTTAAAAAAATTTATCTAAAAAAACAGGATTAATTAATTAACAGGATTTAATTAAATTTAAATTTAATCCTGTTATTGAATGTATAGTAATATTATTCATGTTTTGAACAAGAAGTAATAAAAGTTTTGCAGCACTGTTTGTCAACTTAGGGTATGGAAGAAATTTCAATATTTTGATGTTAAATACCATAATTTACTGATGTTTAATTAGACACGGAAGCCAGACTCTGTTTAGTAAAAACTTTTTGTTGTTTCTTATCCCACTTGGTAGACAGCAACATTTAGACCAAGTCCAAGAACTCATGGAAGGAGGAAAGGATCTGTTGTGTAATGGATCACCCGTAGGTAGAAGTCTGACTTGACTCCGTGACGCTGACTTTTTACGGAGTAGGGTTGTCAGCCTTATTCCCAACAGTTATATTAGACCGGGACCTACGGCTTAAAGTGGATTTCGAACCAATTCAAGCATCCATGGCACCGCCGGAAGTCAAACCTGTAGCACCGACGCCAGAGCACTAGTCACTCGGCCTCTAGTGAAAACTTTATAAAGTTCCATTAGGGATCCAGTGTTAACGTACACTACCCTAAGAATGGGCGATATCAGTTTCCTAGTTAGATGTACACTGAAGTGACAAAAGTCATGGGATACCTCTTAATATCGTGTCGGCCCTCCTTTCGCCCGGCGAAGTGCAGCAACTCGACGTGGCATGGACTCAACAAGTCGTTGAAAGTCTTCTGCAGGAATATTGAGCCATGCTGTCTCGATAGACGTCCATAATTGTGAAAGCGTTGATGGTGCAGGGTTTGGGCACGAACAGACCTCTCGATGATGTCCCATAAATGCTCGATGGGATTCATGTCGGGCGATCTAGGTGGCCAGATCATTCGTTGGAATTGTCCAGAATGTTCTTCAAACCAATCGCGAACAGTTGTGGCCCGGTGACATGGCGCATTGTCATCCATAAAAATCCCATCGTTCTTTGGGTACATGAAGTCCATGAATGGCTGCAAGTGATCTCCAAGTAGCTGAACATAAGCATTTCCAGTCAATGTTCGGTCCAGTCGCACCAGAGAACCAAGTCCATGCCATGAAAACAGCCCACACCATTACGGAGCCACCACCAGCTTGAACAGTGCCTTGCTGACAGTTTGGGTCCATGGCTTCGTGGGGTCTGCGCCACACTCGAACCCTACCAACAGCTCTTACCAACTGAAATCGTGACTCATCGGACCAGGCCACGGTTTTCCATTCATCTAGGGACCAACCGATATGCTCACGTGCCCACGAGAGTCGCTGCAAGCGATGTCGTTCTGTCAGTAAAGGCACTCGAGTCGGTCTTCTGCTGGAATAGCCCAAGAAAGCAAATTTCTCCGCACAGTTCTAACAGACAAGTCCTTTGTACGTCCCACATTGATTTCTGCGGTTATTTGACGCAGTGTTGCTTGTCTGTTAGAATTTACAGCTCTTTGCAGACGTCGCCGGTCTCGGTCGTTAAGTGCAGGCGGTCGACCACTGCGCTGTCCATGGTGAGATGTTATGCCTGAAATTTCCTACTCTCGGCACACTCTTGACACAGTGGATCTGGGAATGTTGAATTCCCTAACGATTTCCGAAATGGCATGACTCATGCGTCTAGCTCCAACTAACATTCCGCGTTCAAAGTCTGTTAATTCCCGTCGTGCGGTCATCATCACGTCAAAACCTCTTCACATGAATAACTTGAACAGAAATGAAAGCTCTGCGAAAACACTGCGCATTTATACCTGTTCTACGCGATGCTACTGCCATCTGAAAATTTGCATATTGCTATCCCATGACTTTTGTCACTTCAGTGTATGTTATTTTCTGAAACCATAGTGAAAAACAGACTATATGGTGTTTGTGATAGCATGCTTAAGCGTCTCGCATCGATAATCGATTTACCTGGAGGAATTTTCCGTCTTTTTTCACCCATACGACAAGCAAATGTTCATTCAGTTGGCCCTTTTTAAATCTTCTAAGAAACAAATAATCCTTTCCTACTATAAAGTATGGTCGTGTTGCATTGCATACAACACGAAGCGCCCATATAGAACAAAATATCAGTGGGTAAATCATAATATTTTTAATTCTAAAATATGAACTCTTTATATTTATTTTTTAAATAAGCTAAAATAGCTATAAATAGCATAAAAAAAAATGAAGAATCATATTTTCAATTTGTAAAAGTTTACCTTATATATAAAACACACTACTTTATTTTAAAGTATTTTTTTCAAGCATTTAAAATACATATAAATTCGAAATTGAAAAATTGTGAAGATGATACAAGTAAATAAAGTTTAGAATGTCCGACTCGTGGCTGAGTGGTAAAATGTGCAGCTGGTGAGCATTAGGACTGAGGGTTCAATCCGCTGGAGGCATTGTTGTAGACACTGTTTAAAAAATGAGACTAAATGCTTTTTGTGATGTTCAGCATCTTGCCTCGTTAGTCAGACTACTTGGTGGGAGTTTTCCGGGTTTTTATCCCAAAAGATATGCAAGAACAGTCCTCTCTGAAGGCACTGCTTTCCTTCTTCAGTGACTCGAAGCCAAGTCAGGCTTCTACCTATGGCTGCTCCATTACAACAGAAGCTGTCCCATCTTCCTTTATCCATGAGTAGACTACTCAAGGGGTGTCCGTCCCGCTCTGCCGACACTGAGGATTACTCACAACAACAAGTTTAGAAATAATTTATAAAAAATTATTTATGTAAATTAAAGTTTATGAATGTAGTATTATCATGATTAAGTAGCAAGATTAATCCTTAATAATAGCACAACTCTGAATGAATAAAATCTAGTATTATTTTGAGCTTATAATAAATGTACAAGCTTTAATTGAATTATGAAATTAAAAAGTATATCAGTTTTATTGCATTTTAATTTTGAATGCAGATACAGATAATAAATATAATAACTGAAACTGTTATTTAAAATACAAAAATACCGTTATTTAAAGAATAAGTATAGTCAGTCATTTATTTCTACTACTGCTCGGAATAAGTACTCAGTGAACCAAGCAACACTTGATGGAATATGAACAATCCCTATATATCTTGGACCTAACAATACGATGTTCTTTCTCATCACACTACACACGTTGTGTAATTCATATAGGGTTACAATAATGTAACCCTCTTTTTATCATTCTAATAATCCAAATGCAGCTATTTTTTTCCATATAATCGATTCCAATTATCTTCAATTTCTCTTCAAAATATTACTACTCGTCGTCTTCTCCTTGAGTCAGTTTAATTACGTCTATGTTTCGCTCCACTGAAAATCTGTCGATTATTAATGTCGATAAGTTTTCGCGGTTCGTGGACTCAAAAATTATAGTTCTTCAAGTGATTTACTGTACATTGTCAGTTAGATTTCTATATGAAATTGATATCTGTGTGTATTATCTACTGCGTATATGCTTTTTACACGTGTTTACTTTAAAAAAATAATACTAAATAGTGCCTTTCGTATTTGAATATTCTTTCAAATGAATTATATTAGAAAATCCGCTTATTTTTATTTAAATACTACATGAAGGTACATATTATTTCTTTTGTTTAATAATATAATGATATTTTCTATTTTTAAGTCGATTATTTTTACATTATTGTTTATTTTTCTTGCATTTGTATTCTAGTATAATTTTGGATTACTGCAAATCGTTATGTTTGTGTTTTGTTTACGAATTTTGTTTTTAAAATCTTCCATGTCAGTTAAATTAAAATAGATTTAAGATCTTATTTTAGATTTATTTAATATTTTAATAGGTTTATTTGATAATAAATTTTAAGTAGATTTAAATTATTAATTAATTTTAAATTATTTTTGTTAAAATATATATATTTTTTAAAATAGATAAATTTTTATTATAATTAAAATAGGTTTTATTATTTTTTTAGATAGAATTAAAATAGATTTCAGATAAAATAAATTTTATTATTTTTTTTTTTTAATTAGATATAATAAAAATTAATCTATTTTTATTCTAATTAAAATAGATTTTAGATAAAATAGATTTTAATATTTTTTTTATTTAGATTTTAAGTTAGATTACTATTTTGATTTTTTTTTTAAAATTAAAATATATTAAATACATTTAGAATAGATTTTTATTATTTTCAGCTATTCATATTAAAGTAAATTTGTTCTTACCCCAATATTCGATTACTATTCAGGAAAGGTAAAATAAATAAATAATTCAACTTTAAATAACAATAATAAGTTGCAAGCTTTTAAATTTACGGACAGTTTAGTGTTATAAAAACATTTGACATACTTCCGTTTTAACTCCAACAAAAATGACACATATTTCTAAAACTTTTACTATTACCAAATTTAAACATAACTAAATTTATTCAATGGCAGGTTACGCCAATTAAAAAAAAACCACAATTACGAAGTTTTTAAAGCATAAATAAATTTATCATATAAAATGTCTGTTTTAATTCTTACTGTTTCTTCTTAACTTAAGATAAGCTGACGTATGAGACACGCTTTTTTATACCTTACGATGATTTCGTTTGACATTTGGCCTTGTTTTCCATCATGAAAATTAAATAACTTTCAAGAAATTAAATTAAAACTTATAATATTTTTCTGCCTTGTCTATGGCTGAAGCTTAAATCCTGTTACTGCCAATATTTATTACATTTTACGCCGATATGCTTCAGTACTGACAATCATTTTATGGTTTACAACCAACCTTGTAAACCTTTTTTGCAAAGTCACGACGGGTGAAACTGCAGCTGGAAATATTAAGTAGCCTTACAAACTGGTTTTTACAGATGTAAAAATTCGGTAACCCTTTTGCTTTCTAAACGAATTTTGAGTGTTACTTGAATGGACACATTTCTTGATATTTAATCTAAACATAAAGCACACATTGAGCCATACTGACGATCGACTTCACTGAACTAGTTGTTTTATAACTCTGTGATTTACTCGAATCGTAATTTTCTTTCTCAATCTGAGAGTACTTTATTTCTTAAATAATTGCATAGCTTCACAAAAAAAAAAAAAAAAATTATAAACTACCACAAAAATGGTTGTAAAAATTATGACTTTATGATCTTAAACTTTGATAAATATAAGGAGCAAAATGGTATGATGAAAAAACTGGAACTAAACGGAAGTAACGCTATTAAATTTGTTGATTTCCAGTTTCATTTGCTGGAATATATGGTAGGTTGGTGAACAAACATTAGCTTCTTACGCTGATATCAAATTTTTACTCCTCAAATTGAGATCCATTCAATAACTATTATTATTCGAATATAATGTTTTATATCAGTAAAATAAAATTTCATATCTAATGCTAATGAGCCACTTATTCGCTAAAAATATACAAACTGTAAACAATTCAGTATTCCATAAAAAATACAGAAATGATTTTTTTGGTAAAAAGCAGAAGAAAATATATAAACTCTATCACTTTCTTGTGCAGATATTTAATATAAACATAAAGCACACATTGAACCATCCTGACGGTCGTCTTCACTGAACTAGTTGTTTTATAACTTCTTGATTTACTCTAATCGTAACTTTTTCTTTCTCAATCTGAGGGATCTTTATTTCTTAAATAATTGCAAGGCTTCACAAAAATAAAAATTATAAACTGCCATAAAAAGGGTTGTAAAACTTTTGACTTTATGATCTTACTTTTTGATAAATATAATGAGCAAAATGGTATGATTCCGTGCAACAAATAAAAATAAATAGATTAAAAACCTGGCACTAAACGGAAGTAACGCTATAAAATTTGTTGATCTTCCAGTTTCATTTGCTGGAATATGTAGTAGATTGGTGATCAGATAAAACATTAATTTCTTAGCTGGAATATATGGTAGATTGGTGATCAGATAAAACATTAATTTCTTAGCTGGAATATATGGTAGGTTGGTAATCAAATATTAACGCCAATGCTAAATTTTTACTTCTTAAATTGGGCCCCATTTATTGATTATTATTGCTTTTATATCGGTAAAATAAAATTTCAGATCTAATTTCATGCTAACTCCTTCGATAAAAATATACAAACTGTAAATAATTCAGTATTTCATAAGATTTTGATAAATATAATGAGCAAAATAGAATGATTCAGTGCAACAATAATAAATATATTAAAACCTGGCACTAAACAGAAGTAATGTTATAAAATCTGCTGATCTTCCAGTTTCGTTTGCTGGAATATGGCAGGTTGGTGATCAAACATTAATATCTTACGCCGATGATAAATTTTACTCCTTAAGTTGGGACCCATTTATTAACTACATATTATTACTCGAATATAATCTTTTATATCAGTGAACTAAAATTTCAGATTAAATAAATCACTCATTCGGTAAAACTGTAAACAATTCAGTGTTTCATAAAACTTTGATAAATATAATGAGCAAAAATAGTATGAATCCGTACAAAATATAAAAATAAATAGATTAAAAACCTGGCACTAAACGGAAGTAACGCTATAAAACTTGTTGATCTTCCAGTTTCATTTGCTGAAATACGTGGAAAGTTGGTGATCAATCGTTTACGCCGATGTTAAAATTTTCTCCTTAAATTGGGACCCATTTATTAACTATTATTACCCCAATATAATCTTACCAGTAAAATAAAATTTCAGATCTAATCTAATGCTAACTCATTCGACAAAAATATACAAACTGTAAATAATTCAGTATTCCATAAAATACAGAACAGTTTTTGGTAAAAAGCAGAATAAAATATCTAAACTCTATCACTTTCTTGTGATGATATTTTTATGAGGTTAAAAACAAAACTGCTTAACGTACAAATAACATTCTTTTGTATGTCCATTAAAAAGATTATTCTATGTATTCTATTTTTGGTAAAAAGAAGAAGAAAATATCTAAACTCTATTACTTTCTTGGGTAGATATTTTAATAAGATTAAAAACAAAACTGCTTAACATTCAAATAACGTCTTTTGTTTGTACGTAACGTTTTTTTTATGTACAACAATATCAGTAGGGCTATTCACTGCAATCCACACTTTTTTTGTATTTTAGTATTTGCAAAGTTTTATTTGGGCTCCTTTAAATAAGTTATTTTTCCAATAATTTCTGAATTTTTCCATATTTTATTACACATATTATACCAAATTAACTTGATAATTAATCATTTATCAACAACTGTGTACATAACACATAATTATGCATTTGTTAGACTATAGCTTTCAAAATAATACATGTCAGAATACAGTGAAAATCTAATGAGCTAGACGAAATTGGTAAACGAAAGTTCTTAATTTAAAGTTTAGGAGAATAATTATTCATTTATCATATTTATCACTTTTTATTTAACATAGCACTCTTATAAGTTTTAACTATTGAATGCATGAATTTACTATGAATGCATTATTACATTTAAATTAATTTATTAATTCAAAAATCTTAAATTATCTCTACAAATTTGGCCTTTCAAATAGAAGATATAACACTGACAAAATATCCTTTAACAAAAGTAGATATGAACTAAAGCAAAATGACAACTTTGGAATATCACTACAGGAAGGATATTTTTTTAACTTGACAAACTGCTCACGTAACTAAAGGTCGACAATTGCCTTAAGACATTTTTCTTCAAGTACTCAAAACTAAAGAATTTCATTCATAGAAATTTCAGTTACAAAAGAATTGGTAGTCGGTAGATGTTTGAAGTTCATCGTAAACTTCATTATTTCAAATTTCATTAACAACAAGAAATTTTTTTTTGTCTTTTATTATGGCACTTTTACCTCACCACTGATTACCTGAATATTCAAACCTTCCACTTTTTAATTTGAATTTTTTTCAGTTTTTAAAAAAATATTATTGAAAGCTTAGAGTTTAAGAAAATGAGAACATATAATTAAATAATCGTACTAAAAGGATGGTTTACAAAAGAAATATTTCATAAATTAGAATTTGAGATGGCATTTATTTCTTTACTGTTAAACACAAACAGCGGATTTAAAACTTTTCAAAGGATATCATTTGATCAAATTCAAGGGTAACTGCCAAGAGTACACCTTTTAGAATTATATTAACGAAAAAAATACTTTTGTTTCAATAAACCCACACCATGACATTTAAAATAACATGGCCTTCCTTGAAAAATGTGCTGTCGCCTTGAATAAAATAACCAGATATTTCTTCTTATTAATTCACGGATTATGATACAAACTTCGGTTGTTTATGAGGAAGAAATTATTGTTAAACTAGAGTAAAAAAAATAATCTCTTTTCCTTAAGCAACACAGCAATAATAAATGAAAATTGTATTAATTACATTGAAAATGTATTAATTGTGCTGCCGCCTTGAATAAAATAATCAGATATTTCTTCTTATTAATTCAGTGATTATGATACAAACTACGACTGTTTATGAGGAAGAAATTATTGTTTAACTTTGTTAATAATAATTTAAGTAATAAGCAACAATAATTTAAGTACAATAAGTAATTATTGTATAACTTTTTTTTCTTTTGTTACTGTAAACACAAAAGCTTTTAAAATCTTTATTGTTTTTCATAGTTATCGTAATAAAAATGAAACTATTGTTTTACATTTTATGTGTAAATAAATTTAAAAATTCTGAAAATGTTTTCATAGAAAATATACGTCATTTATCAAGAACATTTATTTAAATGCTGTTCAGCGAACTTTTTTGAGGAAATTTTTTATTATAACGTTCTGAACAAAATGTTTAAGAATAAAAAAAAAAAAAAATAATTAAATACTAATTTGATAATTTTCCATTGAGAATGTCTCTTATTTTTAGAGATCGTGTAAATTCTGTTGAATAATTAAATTTTTTTTTTTTTTTAAGTTTGTTTTAAGGTTTTTAATTTTTTTCAAAGTTATCGTAATAAAGATGAAATCACTGTGTTACGTTTCAAGTGTAAGTAAATTAAAAAAATCTAAATATATATTCATAGAAAAAATGTACATCAGGCCGCCTTTTTTTTTTTTTTTTTTTTTCTATATACATATGCCAACTTAATGTCTTTAATTGTTAATCCTAGCTTTTTTTTAAAATTATTTTTATATTACGGCTTTCTGAATTTTTCTTGGGCAATTGACCTATTACACTTTTGAATGATCCTATAAGCTTTTAAACTATAGGCTTATAGACGTGGCCGTTAGGAACCGCGGACCACAGTTTGAGACCCATTATAAATTGGCCATCAGGCTGCTCAAAACCGTAAAAGAAACACTGGTTACATTTTTGTACTTGTTGTTTTTAAGAGGGGGGAGAAAATAAAGGCTTTGGTTCATCTACCTTTGAAAGTTCAGTTAATGAAGGAAAAAAAAACGGATTGAATGTTGTTCGATCAAAGTGAATACAAACCAAACAAGACAAAAAACGTGTACGAATCCTTTAAAGGAGATTGTTTCAGATACAACTTTATGGGAATGAAAGCAGAAGATTCCCGTGGCGCACGTGAGGAAGCTGCAAATGATTTCCTCAAAAGAAAAAAAGTAGACAAATAAAAGAACACATCTCAGATATGGGTGATCTCGTGAACACGTTCACAATTGTTCTAAAAAACAGAGACTGAAGGGACGGTGACATGAAACCTATAACTCAAGAGTAACTGTGGGAAACAAATGCAATCGGAAATCCTGTCCAGCCCCCTACTAATTTTCTTTGCTTCTTTCTCCCTAACATTAAGAATCTTTCTTTTGGTTAATTAAAAAATATAAAAATATAAAAGTGAACGTGCCTTAGTACCATTGATAAGAAGATGGACAACCGTTTAATAACTAACTACCGCGGGATCTCGTTCACATGTGCTAGGACTGCCGATCACCTTGGAGTGGTAAGGTGCAATTGGCGCAAATTGCAAAGTCGCCAGAATTTGCCATCGTTTTTGATGTATGAGTATTTGATGCAGAAAATTGTTAAAAATTCTGGCAGACAATAATTGGGAGAGAGTAACTGTTTTATCATCCATTTTTATTTTTATTTTTTTCATTTATTTTTTCTATCCATATCCGCTGAATTGTCCGACATAGAGGCACTTTTGGGATAGTCTTTCGGTTGACTGATAATGTAGGTGACTCTTTTTGTGTGAACTTTTTTTATCATCGGTAAAATAAACTTAAAAAAAAAAAACTTGACAAAAAATTGCTTGAAGAATAAATAATGTATGTTCAGCTAAGATATTGTAGGTACTCATTGTGTTGATGTTGGTTATCATGGTTGAAAGCGAATTTATAATCAACGTTTCGGTTACTTTGAAGTATTTAAAAATACTGATGATAATCCCAACTGTTAAACATATGAATTTACTTTCCTTTCGAAAAATGAGCTACATTTTCTATTAAACATATGTTTAAATTAATTATTTGTTTTATTTTTATCCGTATATACAATTTAATAATATAAAAATATATATTCTCTTGAAAAATGTCTCGAAATAAAAATTTTAGTTAACCAATTAGCAACAAAAAAAAAAGATGATTTTCTGATGAGGATGGTTATAAATGGTTAAAAAGGGATATAAAAAGCAAAAGATTATCTTTTTTTTCTCCATTTACAACCTAAATTTACATTGAAAAATTCTTTCAAAACTTTGAGATAATAATTTTTCATTAAAGTGTGTCCTTATTTTCTTATTACAAATTTATTTCATCCATGATCATCACATTTATGGCACAATTTCGATTGATCGTGTATAATTTTTACAAACACAAAATGTTTCTTCAATATACAAAGAAAATAATACATCCTCAAAGAAATATCGTGTATAGTGTCTTAAAAAACTGAAATATTCTATATGAAATGAATTCTTATAATTTTTTATATTATGTAGAGCTAACCTTATAGAATAATTATTTTCAATTACAGATTAGAATTAAATTTTGGAATGCTTATCAAAGAAAATTTGATGTTTACATCTATTATTATAATTTTGATGTTTTGAAATAATTTTTGTCTCATTTAATTTAAAAATTATAATAGCATGTATCATCTATGTAGTGAAAGATAATTACATATTTGATATGAGGATCCAGTAATTTTTTTCTGATTCAAATAAACAATGTCCACTCATCATTTGATACATAATAATTCTCTTACTATTAGACGAATGAAGTTTTGATATTAATAATAAATAAATATAGATAATACAATAAATATAGATAGAATACATCCTTTTCAAAGATACTGAATAAAAGTATCTTAAACACATATGGCTTTTTAAAGCTAAAATATAGGAATTTATTTCTCTTAAAGCAATAAATGATAAACTATTTCAATTATTTAATTCTTCAGCCTGAAAAAAAAATGAAAATTTTGTCGGCAAGAATATTATAAAATATTCATCCTAATCCCACAATTCGTATCAATGCTTTTTGAATTCAAGAATAAATATCAACTAAAGCAACAGCTCGTAGCAATAGATCCAGATTTACGCAAGCTTCCAAAAGTTGCCAAACAGCATCATAAATAGCCAATCCTTACAACCCAACCGTTGCGTATCAAACGACACGCCATGTTCCGTGACCCGTGTCACAACTTGAGTTGAGTGTGAGAGAGTAAAAGAGATCTACATCTCGCCCCATGGGGGATTCTACCCCTGAAATAGCTTCCCACACTCAAAAAGAGAGTTCCGCTCGGTACACAGACAGTGTATTAAAAAAGAACTCGACTGAGACAGGTGAACTTCTATAGCAACAGTTAACTACTGACCTCAAATGCTGTGCTTCAGTTAGAAGTACTGCACTAAGTGGAAAGTTAAAATGGGCAATGGCGAATGAAGGGACTATTGTTGAACTTGCGCTGACTAAATAGTTGTCACGTTTTAAAAGTTAAGTTCTGAGTAAACAAAGGTACATTTCATTAATAAATTATAGTTTACAGTAGGTGTTAAAAGAAACGAAGCAACTAAGCAATTTCGAAGATTTATTAAAGGAAAATCTAAGAAATTTATGGCAGCTTTATGTACTTCAATCAGTAAATAAATAATTTTTTGTTTACTTATACACAGTGTATTTTTGTAATGCGGTCATTTACCATTAGTAAATTTGTACTCTATCCATCGTTATCCAGAGTTTCCCCAAGAAAACCCTTTCACATTGTTGAAAAGCTTGTTACATTGCTTATTGCTTGATTGTTATAATTGTTACATTGTTATTGCATTATTATTACATATTATTAACATTTTTATTACATTACTATTGTTTCTTGTAGCATTGCTTTTTAAATTGCTTGAAAAGCTGGTTACACTATAACCACTAGTTGAAAAACATGAAGTGCCTTTCTGAAAATTTTCTTAAGGGAAACTATTCCACTTTTGCGTTATACCCACGCAACAGCTACGTTGAAGTATGCTACCAAAATTCATTAGTTCTATTCTTGGAAATTATCATCTCAAAGGATATAGTTTTTCAGAACAATTTATTTTTACTAAAGCGAAAATAAATATAAGCGAATATATAATCAATATATTTTATTGATTTTTTTATTATAGAAATTTAAGTATTAATTTAGTCACTTGGATGTGAATCAAAACTATAATCTCCTAATTCATCGCCAGAGCTTTTATATAAGATACATCACAACTATTATCATTAAAAATGTCTTCACTTTCACGCATTTTGAAAAAATAAAGGAAAGTGAATGCCAGCGGTAATAAACAATAAATAGCCTCATATTTATATCATATCAGCAGAACCTCGATTTTTAAGGGTACAAAGGACATGAAGTCAACTGTCTGTATTGCTAGTTGACCTTTCGAAATAGCTAGTTGATCTAGCAAATCGCAATAGAATGACAGCTACCAGATATACGATAATCTACCGTATTATTATAGAGATATACGATAATTCACATATATCACAAAGGAACTCGTATTTGTCTGATACTAATACAAAGAGTTCAAAATAACCGTTATACTTCAGAATTAATAATTAATTTTCGCACAAGTTAACTGATGGTGTTCTAATACAATACAAATACGAGAAACGAGTATTTCGGGATAATCCGTTAAAGGATTCATCCTCCTAATCCTCATCTTGGTATAATCCACTGAAATGGCTATTACACAATTCCTTTCTAATAGCCAAGTCACGGTTCAGCTCACGTGGACACTGAATTACTGTTTGCATGCTAATTTTTGTGCTCAAAGCAATTTAAGAACAAGTTTAGAATAAGCAGTAAAATTTTTAACTTTAAATATTGCATAAAACGACGCATGCTAGTTCGTAAATAAATATTTTGTTTTATTTAGATGTATAAAAATATATAATTTAAATATAAATAAATTAACGTAAAGAAAATTGTATTAACTATAATTTTGAGTGTTATAATAGGTTTAGTTGCAATTTTTTTCTTTTTAGATATTATATTGTAAACAAATATATTCGATTTTAAAAGAAAAGGTTTAATTTTTATTCATTTAGAACTGTAAAATGCACTTTTACGATTTTAAATAGAAAAAAAATTACGCTTCTCGCATTATAAAACGTGTATGCCTATGATGATTAATATTCATGGTAAGAAACATTTTCCATTTAATTCTGTTAAAACTTCACTACAGGAAAGAACTTCAAAGATTTGATAGTATTTTTTAATTAATTTACAAAAAGTTATGAACAAAATTTTATAATGAAATTTTGAGAGTAGTTACTGTAGCTCACAATGTACAGAGTTATTTAATCATACTAACAATCATATTAACCATATCATACTAATACCATACTAACCATAATCATACTAATATATTCATAATCGTTTTATTATACTAAGAATTGTGTCTTTGTAATTAACAAATTTATACATATTTTAATAATAAACACAATGAAAAACTGTACAATATATGCATGTTTATCAAGTAAGAAATAAATGGCATACCCTTGATCTTTCAAAATTTTAATTTATTAATTTGTTTGCGATACATTTTAATTTCTGGACTATTTTTCAATTATTTTTATGATAATCAGTTTTTCTAAATTTTATCAGCTAGTTTAAAAATTTTATAAGCTTTCATTATATTAGAATAAAAAATCATTTAATTGATCATTTATGTAAGATACCATAATTAATAATAAATATTTAAGAATTCTACAACTATTTTATAAATGCAAACAACTGATTTTGTGCGATATTAAAATATCAGCATTCAAGAAAATGTCAGTCTTAAATTTTTTCAAGATTACGTAAACGTGAAATTTCAAAACAAACTTAAAGATAATTTTATATACGTAAGATCTGAAATTATATAAACAATAATATCAAATCAAAACACAAACACAGTTACTTCATTATTTCCATTTTGCCGTAATATCTCTACGAATAGAATTTCATTGAAAATAAGCAATTGAATTTTTTTTCTCTTTGGCTACGCACCAGATAGAAAATTCAAAAGAAAAAACTAAGAATTTGGCAATAGGTTTTCAATAACAAAAACGAAAAATCTTTCGCTTTTTATATAAAAACCATGTAATTTGGAAATTCAATTGAGAAATATTTCTGAAAAAAAAAATAATATTTTTATATAATTTGTATTTAGTTGTAACAGTTTTCACTTAGTGAAATCATTTTACTGTAGTTTTAATATTGACCTGAAAAAGTTAAAAAGTTTTAATATTGACCTGATAGTTAAAAAGTTGCCAATTACTGTAATTAGCCTTAATTAAGTTAATCGTTAAATATGTTAATTTTCGTAAATTTAATTTTTTTTTCGTTAATTTTGTTTTCCTTTTCCAGATTCATATTATATTACCTTCTTCAGTTCATGATTCTGCAGGTGGCCTGATGGCCAATTGGTTAGCTCTGACTTTTGGTGATTCAGGTTCGAATCCTGGCAGTGGCATGGATGTTTGTGAGTGATTCGGAATCCACGTTAAACTGTAGGTACCGGTCTAATTAGTATAAAGTGGGCAAAAAAATTATCGTAGAGCGACAAACCAAATCCATGATTTGACTTGAATCAAATCATGATTCGACAAACCAAATCCATGATTTATATATAATCCTTCAATATATTTTAGAATCATGGATATATTGATTCTGCAATAAATCCATGATTCTACAATATTAACAGTCTATACTCAACGACTACCATAATGCAAATTGATTGCAAAGCCTTATATTTCTGCTAACTGACTACAAACTACTGTTAACCAAAAACTCTGTTCAGAGAGAATCATCTGATCAGTAACCAAATAGCGAAATGAAAAGATAAAATCATAAAAATAACAATAAACATAAAAATAAGAACAACATTATAAAAACTGCGAGAAGATATCTTTCTACAAATGCAAATATATTATTCAATCCTTCTTTTACACGCCCTGTGACACCATAAAAAAATCAAACAAATTGATAATTAATACTACATTCTTCTTAAAAAGAACATTCGACTTCTTCCCATTGTAACTTAGTAACCTTCAACTCATCTAACTCTTTAGTACAATAATGAAAGCTATCGATGACGATTTCCATGACTTGCCTTTAAAGAGTTACTTCATTTAATGGCTAATTATTTCAAGATAGTCATCAGAATTGTGACAGGTCTTCTAATGTCACTTGCTCTCAAAGGTCATGGGAAAATCATATGAGGAAAGTATTATGATTTGTATTATCCTGATATGCATCATTAAAACGTTATTATTACTGTAATCAATATTGGAATTATCATTAAATTTACTGTTAATCATTTTTTGTAAATTTAGTGTTAATTAATTTTGTATTTCTTTTTTTCCAGATTCATATTTCATGACTTTTCAATATATTGGCAACAACTATCATAATCCATGTTGATACATTTTTTTAAATAGTAGTAAAATCTAATATGCTAGTTAATTGTCTATAAGTATTATTAATCAAATAAGCAGGAACAATTATCTCAGTAGAAAAAATATTTAGAAATAAAGGGACGGAAATAAAAGATCGAAAGGAAAAGACAGAAAAATAAGAACAACATTGAATTTATAAGAACTGCAAGAAGACATTTTTCTAGAAATGCAAATATGTTAGTCCTTATATAAATATTATGGAATCAAATATGTTCAATCCTTTTTTTTTACACGCGTTGGGACGGCTTATTTCCACCCTAACATGGTAACTTTTAACTCATTTAATTCTTTAGTACAATAAACAAAGCTAACGACAATGATTTCCATGACTTGCCTTTAAAGAGTTACTTCGTTTAATATCAAGATAGTCATCCGAATTGTAACAGGTTTTGTAATGTCACTTGTTCTCAAAGGTCATGGGAAAATCACACGAGGAGAATATTAGAATTTGCATTGTCCTGATATGCATTATTAAAATGTTATTAATACTGTAATCAATATTGGAATTATCATTAAATTTAGTGTTAATCATTTTTTGTAAATTTAGTGTTAATCCTTTTTTGTAAGTTTAGTGTTAATCATTTTTTGTAAATTTAGTGTTAATTAATTTTGAACTCTTTTTCCCAGATTCCTATTTCATTACTTAGTCCATTTCATGACTTTTCAATATATTGACAACAACTGTCATAATCCATGTTATTTATTACTTCTTAAATAGTAGTAAAGTATAATATGTCAGTTAATTGACTAGAACTATTGTTAATCAAATAAGAAGAAACAATGATCTCAGGAGCAACAAATATTTAGAAATAAAAGGACAGAAGAAAATATCGAAAAGAATTGATTGAAAAATAAGAATAACATTATAAAAACTGCGAGAAGATATCTTTGTACGGAGCATATATGTTAATAACTTTCTCTTTTACACAGGAAATGATAAATAAAAAAAACAACTTAAACAACTACTTGACACGCCATAAAAAATTAAACAACTTAAAAATTAACACAAAAAGAATTCCTTCTTAAAAAGAACATTCGACTTATTCCCATCCTAACATGGTATCTTTCAACTCATCTAAATCTGTAGTACAATAACCAAAGTTAGCGGCAATGATTTCCATGACTTGCCTTTTGTCTAAATTTAAATGAAGAGTTACTTCATTTAATGACTAATTATATCAAGATAAACATCGGAATTGTAGCAGGTTTTGTAATGTCACTTGTTCACTAAGGTCATGGGAAAATCACGCGAGGATAGTATTAAGATTAGTATTGTCCTGATATGCATCATTAAAACTTTATTATTATTGTTATCGATATTGAAATTATCATTAAATTTATAATTAATCATTTTTTGTAAATTTAGTATTAATTAATTTTTTCTAGTTTTCCAGATTAATACTTTATTACTTCGTCCATTTCATGACTTTCCAATGCATTGACAACAACTATCATAATCCCTGTTGCTTAATTTTTTAAATAGTAGTAAAATTTAATACGTCAGTTAATTGTCTATAAATATTGTAAATCAAATAAGGTTCTCAGAAGCAACAAATAATTGTAAAAAAGTACAGAAAATAATATAAAGGAAAAGTTAAAAATAAAAGCAACATGGAATTTATAAAAACTGCTCGAAGATATCTTTTTTTATGTAAATAACTTTTTTTCACACACGAGATGACGCCATAAAAATACCATTAATCATTTTTTTTGTAAATTTAGTGCTAATTAATTTTGAACTCACTTTCAGAAATTCATATTTCATTATTTTGTCCATTTCATGACTTTTCAATTTATTGACAACAACTATCATAATCTATGCTGCTTAATTTTTCTCAGAAAGTAGTAAAATCAATTAATTGCCAATGAATATTGTTAATCAAATAAGCAGAAATAATTATCTCAGTAGCAACACATATTTGGATAGAAAACAACAGAAAAAAAAATTGAAAGGAAATGACTGAAAAATAAGAACAACATTGAATTTATAAAACCAACGAAAAGATATCTTTGTACGAATGCAAATATGCTAATAACTTCCTATTTTTAACAACCGAGGTGACAGCATAAAAAATGAACAAAAAAGACCATTCGACTTATTCCCATCCTAACATGGTAACCTTTAGCGCATCGAACTCTTTAGGACGCTAATCAGAACTACCGACAATGATTCCCATGGCTTGCCTTTAAAGAGTTGCTTCGTTTAATGACTAATTACATCAAGATAGTCATCCGAATTGTAACAGGTCTTGTAATGTCACTTGCTCTCAAGGGTCATGGGAAAAGCATGAGAGGGGCGTGTCCCTTTCTCAAGCACCCCATCGCCCAATCACCTGTGACGGTCCGAAAGTAAGAGCGGAAGAACAAAAAAAAACTCGAAGTGGACCCTGAGGCACCGGTAGTTGGTGATGGGTCTAGCTCGTTTTTCAATTTCACACGCGATTTGGTTAATTATGATAAAGGATTGAACCGTGATGACAAATAGGCGAGTACTTTGTTTTACTAAGCGATTCAGTGAGGGGAATTTCGGGCTAACACTCCTTTATGGATCCTCTTACGTGAACAGGTTGCTTAAAGCTGGTGTTCTAGTTTTGGTCCTAGACATGCAGTTGGAGCAATTACGGAATTTAATTTAATACGAGTTCATGGATGTCACAAAAAAAGAAACATGCAATTGTTTGGGGTTGATTAATGTTGCAGTTTATAGAACTAAAATTAGAAAGGCCATTAACAGTGATGGAAAAGAATTCCGTGTGAAAGAATAAAGAATTAATTCAAGAAGTATTTAGTTTTTCAAAATGAGAGTGCAATAATGAATTATTGAGGAGTTCATTGTATGTTTCATCACAGGAAGTTATTAGAAAATTATTTTCAAAATGCTCATATAAATAAATATATTTGTTTTTAGTTAATAATATAATTATTTAACATAAACGAGATAACTAACAATCATTTTATGCTTTTAAATGCCCATTGATTCAAAATAATTAATATTAAGAGATTAAGGAGGTAAAATATTTTTCAATCAGCTTTTAGTGTTCTTCCTATTTGTCTTCGCTAATGTTGAGCACAAAAATGTACAATACCACAAAAATAAAAGAAGGTTTTCATCGTTATTATTGCATCCTCATTGGTTCACAAAAATAGATTAAAAATAAAAAAATATACTATGTCAGCATTTTTAGTTGAAGCCATTTATTATTATTTTCTTAATTAAGTCAAAATAATTTCCCTTTACAACTCTTTGAAGAAGGTAATTAATTCTTTATAGTTTATACAAGTTATTTATCAATATTTCTGTGATAGAATACTCACAATTTTTGTAATTATAGTTGCAATTACACTAATTGATCGCATGTACTACAATAGTGATAGAATGACAATAAACTTTTCAAAATCTTTCACACAAGATTTTGCAACTCCTAAATTCCTATAAAAGCACTGTGTTCAAATTATGAAATAGACAAATTTTATTAAAGATTTGGAAGGACAAAAAAACGTTTGAAAACAACTGAGAAAGTCAGTTATTTAAAATGAAAAATAATTTAAATATATTATAAGACACAGAGAAGTAAAGGAGCTAAGAAACAAATTGAAGTACTGTTCTATATTTTTTTTTCATTTATGTACACCAAATAAATAAATAAAAATACTAAATTC
Source organism: Caerostris extrusa (assembly GCA_021605095.1). NCBI lineage: Eukaryota > Metazoa > Arthropoda > Arachnida > Araneae > Araneidae > Caerostris > Caerostris extrusa. The sequence continues at coordinate 270,596 of BPLR01015353.1, read as the reverse complement.
ATGAAAGCATGACGTAATTGTATATATTAGAAATTAAATAAATTTCAAATATCGTAGAAATAAAGGAAAAATGCAAAAAATTGATCCAGTCTGCAAAATGAGAAGTTAAAAATAAAAGATTAAAAGGATCTAATTTTATTACAGAATTAAAAATTCTTGGAAAATGTTTAAGCCTTCGCTGTTCTCGTAAATATGATCTTATTTATTAAAATTCATTTGAAAAATAATTATAATTTCCTTTTTTTTAAAATGATATTCATATAATACCATCACTAATATGAAAAAAAAATGTACTGTACTTTCTATATTGTTTTATGTAATAATTTTTAACAATCGAGAATAATTTTTTTTTTTTTCTTCACGTCATTTCATAGTATAACAGCTATAGAAATTTAAATTTTTTTTTAAATTTCGAATATACACTCAAGAGCCAAAACATTATGACCACCTGTCAATAACGAGTTGGACCACCTTTGGCTCGCAACACAGATTCAACCCGCCTTGTCATGGATGCCACAAGTCCTTGGTAGATGGCCGGAGACAGATTGTACCAGATGTTTAAGCAACGGTCACGCAAATTCAAGATATTGCGAATAGGTGGTCTTTGAACTCTGAGCTGACATCTCAAATGTGTTCTATCGGATTGTGATCCGGTGAGTTAGGCGGCCAGAACATTAACTGGAATTCAGCATCATGTTCCTGGAACCACTCCAACACAATTTTAGCCTTGTGACAAGGGGCGTTGTCCTGTTGGAACATTCCATTTCCAGCTGGAAAACAGATGATGATGTTCATGTTCCGCAATGATGTTCGGATACCCTGTAGCATTCATGGTCAGCTCTTCCACAACCACGGGTCCCAGAGACGCCCAAGACAACGTCCCTCAAAGCATAATACCGCCACCACCGCCCTGTGCATGACCTACTGTACATTGAGGGAGCAACTGTTCGCCTGGAAGACGGCGTATCCTGACACGTCCATCGGCGTGATGAATGACAAACCGTGATTCATCTGACCAGGCAACTCTCTCCCACTGATCCATGGACCAGTCACGATGTTCCCGGGCCCAGCGTAGGCGCAGTTGGCGATGACGCTTGGTCAGCAAAGGCACACGAGTGGGACGTTTGCTGCGTAGCCCCATATCCAACAGTGTCCGCTGAACAGTGTGCTTCGATACTATTCTACTTGGCCCTGCATTGTATTGGGCTGTCAGCTGAGCCAATGTCTGGCTCCGATTTTGCTTCACCATGCGAGATAGTCACCGACGACCTTTTTCTTTGATAGCGTGTGGACGTCCAACACCATGTCATTTACTGCTGATTTCACCGTTATTCATCCACTTTGCATAAGTACTAACAACTGTAGATCGCGAACAATCCACGAGTCGTGCAGTTTCGAAATACTTGTTCCGAGCCTTCGAGTCATTACAATCTGCCCTCTATCAAAGTCGCTTAGATCCGCAGCCTTTCCCATCATACACAGAAGTAAGTGAAAGAATGATTCTTTCAGACTCTCCAGCAGCAGTTAAATACCACTTCCACCTGATCACGTGCCTTCCACGTCATCCAGGCGAGTTCATTGCAAAATGTAGGGGTGGTCATAATGTTTTGGCTCTTGAGTGTACTTTCTATACCACGTTGGACAATAGACTTCAAGCCCCAAAAGGACTCTGTCTGCTGTCAGTAACATAAAACTATACGGAAATTACTCCTAAATTAGTTAACTGTTACTTCAAAAATTTTTAAATGGAATACAGTAATGTGATCTAAATGTATTACAGATTTAAAATTCTTAATTACAGAATTAAAAATTATGTTTAAGTCTGCGTTGTTCTCGTAAATATGATTTTATTTATTAAAATCCAGTTGAAAAATATTTGTAATTTCCTTTTTTAAAAATGTATTTATTCAAATAATACTGTCACTGAGATGAAAAAAAAAAAAGAAGCGTACTGTGCTTTCAATGTTGTTTTATGAAAAATTTTTAGCAATCAAGAATAATTATTTTGTTTGTTTTTCTTCATTTCAATTTGTAATATAATAGCTATAGAAATTAATTTTTTTTTTTAAAATTTCGTATATACGTTCTATACCAAGTTGGACGATAGACTTCCAGCCCCAAAAATAGACAAAAGTCCTATTACTAAAACAAAACTATATGGAAATTACTCTGAAATTAGTTAACTGTAACAAAATATTTTAATGGTGGAAAATGCGAATGAAGAGACAACAAATTAAAAGAGGATTCTTTTTTATCTTTTCACAGTATTGAGAAAATTAAATTTTTGTAAGTCTACGTTCTGTACCTTAATTTTCAATCCTTATATATATATATATGTGTGTGTGTGTGTGTTCTACCTCCCTGGATTACACTGAAACACATTGTAAAACAAAGTAATCACGTATTTATCATCGCCGTTTAATCCATTATCTATATTAATAAATCGTGTGGGAAATTGAAAAAGGAGTTAAAAGACTTTTTACCAACTACAGTGCCTAAAGGCTCAATTAGCGTTTGTTCTCTCCGCTCTTACTTTGCACCACGTATTACACTAAATTGGCTACAGATTTGTTATTCTAGTGGCAAAGAACCTTTAAAGTGACTGCATTCTAATACCGTTGTTTACCAAATTCTAATACCAAAAGTTTTTTTTGTTAAATACATAAGTGACGATATATTTTAATTTATGATATGTTAAGTTATCAGTTAAGCAAATGTTAAAACTAAAGACAATATTAGAATACTCAACCTTGGTTAATAGATTCGGTGAATAGTTTAACTCCTTTATATAAAGAATAATTTCCTCGCCAGATTGGATGATCCACATATTTCTGCAAAGGGAAATATATCTGGATACGGTAAAAGCATTTCCAAGATTATCAAGATTAATATCTGGATACCGGAAAAGCATTTACAAATCAGTTAATTTTACGATTTGAAAATTATGAAATAGTATATGATATTGTTTAAAAGTAATATATCTAAATCTCCTTCACTCTCAGGAATAAAGTTGAAGAATATTTAATAGATCATTCCTTCAAATAGTAATTTGAAAGTAGTTAATCAGTGATTGCAACTTTTGAATCAAAAGAAACAATTTTGAATCAGTGCAGATTTGTTTACAAAAACGCAATAATGTTTGTTTGTCACTCTACCGTTATTTTGTCCACACTTTAGGCTAAGTAGACCGGGACCTACAGTTTAACGTGGATTCTTAACCACTAACAAACATTCATGCCCCCAGCATGGATTCGAACCTGAAGTATCAAAGGCCAGAATACTAGCCATTGGCCATCAGGCAGCCACGCAAGAATGCAGCGCCTTCAAACCTGCAAAAATTGCAAACCCTCCGCCCCCCAACCATAGATACATTCAAGCGATATATAATGCCCAATGTTTCTTCTGTTGTAAAAACAGTTTTTCAAAAAATAATTATTGGCATTTTAACGAAACTATTGCAGCATTTTATAGACATTGTTGATTTTTTAATCTAATTTGATAAATACTCCTTCGCGCAAAATAAAAAACAAAATTACGTGACTAAATAGAAAACTTTCTTTTCATACCTATAGATTTTAAAACACAAATTATGCACAAATAAAACGAATATCAGGTTAATAATATGTTGTAATGAATACAAAGTTCAATTTGAATGGGGAACAGTTACAGAAAAAGGAAAATTTTGCACATTTCTCGGTATTAGAGGGGAAAACCACTAATTTCATACTTTAAAATAGGCTGGATCCTTGGAATCGTACCCTCAGACATGACACAAGAAAATGTTAAATCATAACTGAAGGCAACTTTTGTGACAGATTTCTACGCTGAAACGTATAACTTAATTTCCTAGGTTTCAAAAGGCTAATTGGAAGTAAGAAATTTAGTTGGCTAGAATGATCGATCACTGATGTGGTCAGGGTGGACCTTTTCCAAGGTATCCGATGAAAAGAATCTGTCCATCACAGTGTTTTTAATTTCTTTAAATAATAATTTCCAATTAGTTTCCTTTTGAGCATCATAAATATGGGGGAATTACGAAGGACACGATAATTAATTTAGAAAAACCACATTAATTGTTCATTTGAAATGTCTTTAAAAAATAATTATTGAAGATAATCACTTATTGTAATTTATTTGTCAGAAACATTTATTTAAAAATACTTTGAGAATGAATTGATATTTAAAATATATTTAATTATTAGCAATTTGCTTGATGTACAATTTACTGCATTAGTTCCAAATCGCAAAACCACGGTTCTAATAAATAGCAGAATGGGACTATAGGAATTTTGAAAAAAATTTAAGATGTCTGTTAAGAGTCGGAGTGACCAGTGGATTACACGTTTGTTTTCCGAATTACGGAACCTGATCTGAAACCCGAAAATACAGCTGACCAGAAATCTTTCATGTTTATTGTGGCAATGGGCACGATATATCAGTTGGTGGGATTGTCCTTTTATTGGTTTCTGAGATGATGGGCGGATACCATTCTGGAGGGGAGTTATTTCAAAATTGGGGGGTGGCAAAATGTGGATTGAGTGTAGCAGGTCTTCCGTGCTACAGAGTGGGTAGGCTGTTTGATGGCCAAGCGGCTGGCGCCCTGCCCTTTGGTGCTTCAGGCTCGAATACTGGCGGTGGCAAGGGGGCCTGCTAGGGACACGGAATCCTCTTTTATATTGTATATCCAGAACTAATTAGCCCTCGTATTTAAAAATGACAGTAGAGCTACAAAGAAACCTGGGTAGAACTGAATATGTTACATATCTGACATTTTAGTAGCAAATGACATCAAGGGAAAGTGACTTGCACATAAAAACATTTATATTTTTGTTTAGTAATTTTATTTAATAAATATAAGATTAATAACTATCATTTTAAAAAATAAATATTTTTCTTTACTTCCCTATCAGAAGTTTCTTTCTAAATTGTTTTTGAATAAAGAGTCATTCTCAAAGTGTTGGACGTATTATAACAGATACAACTTAACTACTCTAAATTTATTAAGAAATTAATAAAATGATTTCAATATGAGAAAACATTTTGTTGAGAGTTATTCTTTCTATTTTAATTTTGATTATGCTTAGCTTTAAAATTTTTAACAATTATTTTCTTTCCAACTGATAAAATTTTTGATTGGTAAATCGGCTGAATACTCGATTGGCCACTATTTCGCAACATGTACACGCCCTATTCTTCATTTTTCTTTAACTTACTTTGGCAAATAAAGCCCTTTTAAATAAAAAAAAAGATTTGTAGAAATACTCCTGTCTATATAGGATAGATATCTGGTTTATATATAACTACCCTATCTGAGGAATTGCAGCAAAATTCAATTAAAAAAAAAAAGGATTTAAATTCTGCAACACATAATTCTGCGAATTATGACTAATGTCTCGTATTATGTATCCAATTATTTCTTATAGATATAAGACTTTACTCAATCAAAAAATCTCGACAAACCTTTCAAGGAAATTCTTCCATGCACTAGTAAATCATATCTCTCTGATTAAACGTCAATTGCAATTTGCTAACAATAATAGCAATTCCTCTTTCCCAGCTATCTGCAATTTTCCCTTTCATTTCATAGTTCGAATCTCAACAATGTTAACTTTTTCACAGAGGTAAAAGAGGGCGTCTTAATCACTGGATTAAGATGTAAAGTTGAAAGAAAGCTTTTTTTTTTTTTTTTGCCGTCATTGTCACTATTAGTTATTTATATTTCTCACGCTCTTCGTTCAAGTGTGAAGTCACTTTTCTTCCTCTTTGAATAGCTTTTCCAACAGCTTTTCAGGTTTATAAAGAAATTTACCACATCACATAACATTTATGGTGCTCTAAAGTTAGTTGCTATCATTTAAATATTTTTGCTCTATCTTTATAAATTTCGGAAAGTATTTAACCTGTTGTCATTCCCATTAGAAAATCAGATTCGTAGTAGATTCAGTATTACCCAATTTTCACCACGAAAAGGAGGGACATTACACAAATATGTTGACACCACAATTTTGAAACGAGAACTGCCAGAGATGGCATGTGAAGAAGAGTTTTTCAAAACGCTCTTCCTTAAATTCAACGTAAGGATTTAAAAAAAAAAAATATTCAAAGAACGTAAGGACTTCAAAAAAAAAAAAAAAACTTCAAAGGACTTCAAAAAATTCAAAAACCGTAAGGACTTTAAAGTCGTCTACGGATTTAATGCATCTATCCCCAGCACAAACACAGAAGCTTTCAATTAGGCTTCAGCTTGTCAGATTTCAAGCAAGACTTCTCTAAATTTGGAAGCTCAAGGTGTATCCACCAAACCACCCTGGTAAAAAAATCTTTAATTGAATGTAAAGACAAAATTAAAAAAAAAAAATTTAATAAATAATTTTTATGAATAATTTGATTACTTTTGCAATAGTAGTGATTGTAAGAATAAAGCTTCATTTAGAAATTTTTAAGCAGTGATAAAGTATTCTAAGAAATGTGTGTCCATATTTGCCTATTTCACTTAAAGAAACATTTATGTTGTCAGATATGCACCCTAACACACCCCTGCCAGAATGGGTTTTATTTTATTTCATTTATTATAAGAGGCCTTGTAAAGAGGGTTCCATGTTTTTAAATTAAAAACTCCCTGTAATTTCGAAATATTTTACGAGTTTTCTTAGAAAACTTTGACAAACTATATTTTTCATTTGTTTCTAATATTCAAAAAGTTTGGTAAATTTATCTTTTAATAACTATTTTTTCATTGAATTTGTTTCAAATATTTTCGTGGAAATCGTAATTACTAAACATAAAATCGATTCATAACTTTTTTTATTACTTTGAAAAAAAAAAAAAAAAAAAGGATACAAAAGCACGCTTGAAAATACAACGCCATTTGAATTTCGCCAGGATGAAAAAAAAGGCTTGAAATCAACAATTTAACATTGCCCTTGATAAGACGAAAATGAAAAAAGCGGTGGTCAGTCGGGTGGATAAATGAAAAAAAAACCATTGCCTTACTAAATATTCCATTATTTTTACTAATGAGAAGAGGATATGTGAATTTCAAATACCCAAGACATTGAATTCGTAAACCTTGGCTTTGACTGGACTTCCTGTGATTAACATTTTTGTTCTTTACTTAATGAAAGAATTTTTCACAACAGCTACTTTTCAAATTTGAATTCTCAGAATCTTTTGTTTTACTTTGTTCATTACTTAAAGAGAAAGTGATATTGGCAACATTAACACTGTCGTGATACCTAAATTAGTCAGGGGAGTTTTTATACTATTTTTACTTCGCTCAATTCGCTACGTTCTGATAACTCAACCTTGAACTGAAAAAAAAGAAAGTTCTGCTGTCGCCAACGCCCAAAACTGAAGAAATTTACCTTTCTAAGAATATACCTCGTTTCCGGACTTATACAATACTTGCACGGTACAGTTGAATGCGAAAATCCGGCGATTTCATTCTTTCTTTGAAGTGGGAAAATCTCCAACTTCACTCCATCTTTAGAATCAAGTGCTTTTAATCCTAAATTCGCGCCACACCACGACACCGAAGGCCATCTCGCGACAAAAACTCGTACTAATGACAACTCCTTGCTGTAATACGGGTTCCAGTAGAACATTTTCAGAAAAGCGAAGAAATTTAAAACGTACAAATTTTCGAGAATTACATGAAATGTTGTCTCGAATTCAAAGGACAAAATATCAAAATAAAATATCTTTACTCATTTTTATTTCGAAGATTTGGTATATTGTTTATAAGAATGATAAGAAAAAACCCAAAGGAATTTTTATTTGCTAAAGAAAATATATTAGATCTGTTTTAATTAAATTGTACCCTCATTGTAATTATGTATTGCGTTTTTTAGTGTATAGAAGATGCATTGATATTTTTGGTAAGAGCGGTGTTCAGTGCAGTGTACCATGCACGTAATGTAATGTAAAATTGCAATTGGAATGTAATACGGGTTACAGTAGAACACTTTCGGAGAAATCTAAGAAATTTAAAACGCTCAAATTTTCGAGAATCACATGAAATATTGTCTCGAATTCTAAGGTAAAAAATGCCAAAGAAAATATCTTTGATTTTATTTCGCAGGTGTAACATATTTCTTACAAGAAACCGAAAACGTAATACACGGTGACTGAAATATTTTAAGACACAATTTAATTAAAACAATTCTAAAATATTTTCTCTAACAAAAAAATTTTTTTCCTTTGTCCTTTTTATTATCATTCAAATGTACAATCAAAATACCAAATCTGCTAAATAACTGTAGTAATAAATTAGAATACGCATTCCAAAATTATTTCGATACGCTTGTTTAATTTTGTTTTTAAATTATTTACACCACATTTTTACCGATGTATGTTTTTAAAGTATGCAATATCAGAATTATTGGTGTTTATTTCATGAAATATACTTTACAATGACTAAGCTGTGCACTCCAACTGTGCTTTTTACCTTTTTTTTTTGGAAATATCGATGTGTCTAGTGTTCCATTTATATATTTATAGAACAGCCGATGGTGAGGCAGGACTTTTAGAGTAACTGGTCCGCATTTGTATGTCGAATGGAAGAACACCCAGAAAACTTCGACCAGACAGCTTGACTATCGAGTGAAACCTTTACGCACGTTGTCACAACAAAGTAGAGGCTCCTTGTTGCTGAAAGTAATGACTGCAACGGACGCTATCAGTGAATTCAAAACTGAATCATCTTGTACGCTAGCTAAGCACAATTCCATTGGGCCACTAATCAGATTGGCTATCAATTATGATCTTTTTTATATAATAGGCTGACAATATAACATTCTAAAGAATAGAGTTACCAACAAATTTTAAAAAGATTTAAATTATCACATCATACTTTTTGATGGTCAATTCAGTTTATAAAGCAAGCAACAATCAGTTGAATTATATGCATAGATTATTCTTTGAAATCGGTAAAATTTTGGTACACTAAATTTGTGTGTAAAAACCGCATAAATAGCATAATTAAATTAGAATGAATTAATTTAAATTAGTTCAGTGTGAGTGTGCTAATAATTTATTAATTTGCGACATCAGCTTTCATCTCATTTCTAATATACATGGAAATCGATATTTCAGGTAAGATTTTTTCTAATATTTTGATTTACTAAATTTGTATAGCAAACACGTGTATATATATATTTTAATAATGCTTTGCTTTTTAAATAAATATACTGAGTATAACATTTTTGATCCAGCATATGAATTTACTATGTATATTGATAAAATTAAATCTGCTAATTTCACAGTTTTACGGATCAAAATAAAACAAAAATATAATTCATTAGAGTAAAAGTTACAGTTATTTAATCGCATTAAACAGTTAATTATAACTGTGTGTAATAATTAATTATAATGTGATTAAATAACTATTTAATCACATTAATAATTAACTGGTTAATATAATTGTTTTAATTTTAAGCAGTTGAAAAATACAAATGGAATTTCTATAAAAAAAAAAAAACCTTCTAGCAAACAGCATTTCTTATTAAGGTGATTCGTTTATTAACAGAAATGACATTTTTTTCTTCAAAAAATTTACCAAAGCTTAAATCCCGTATATAAGCAAAATGAAAACATTTGTTTAACGTTCATTATTTACGGTATTCCATTATTATTATTTCTGGTGTAAGTTTTGATACTTTGCTGTTAGCCGGGCGGAATATTTTGCCAACATCAGATTTTTCGTTTTGGCAGCAAGACAGCAAACCAGCAATATTAAAAAATTTCAAACATAAAAAAACTCATTTTATTTAAAATTAATTTAATTAATTTTTCATAAACTTAATAAATATAAACATCTTTATGTGGCGATATTTGGTAAATTAACTTCTTGCACCCGGCTAGCGAAAAAGTACTTACATTTTTTGCTGGTATTAATGGATTTATATAAGCCGATCCACTACTTTAAATTAAAAAAATGTTCTAAGAATACTCTGCTAATATACGTTATTAGTGTGTCTGTGAATTTTGATATTAAATGCTGGCTTAGATTTATCATCGCATCCACATTTAAACTAAAGTTTTCCAATGAATATTTTTTAATGTATTACAATCTCATAATGGTTTTAACTGCATATATTGTGTGATCGATCACAAATGGATGTTATCAATCATGATCATAAAAGAATAAACTTTTTACATAAAATAAAGTTATCATATCAAAGTTCAAAACATCATATTGAATTAAAGTTTGTATTTTTTGTAAATAATCTATATACGTAATATAAGAATATCTATTTCATACACACTGTGATGATCGTTATTAATCTAAATATACTTTTTTGAAAATGAAATTTCAATACAACTTATGGAATTCATGCTTGTATTTTATGCAAATAAACTATATACGTAATATAAAAATCTATTTAATACACATTGCGATCATCGTTAATAATCTAAGCTTACTTTTGAAAATGAAAATTCAATGTATCATATTGAATTCATGATTGCATTTCATGTAAATAATCTATATACGTAATATAAGAATATCTACTTCATACACATTGCGATGATCGTTAATAATCTAAACTTACTTTTGAAAAGGAAATTTCGATACATCATATTGAATTCATGGTTATATTTTATGCAAATAATCTATATACGTAATATAAGAATATCTGTTTCATACACGTCCGATGTTCTTTAGTAATTTAAACATACTTTTCAAAATTATATAGTGTACGTCAATCATGTTTCTACTTGCATTCTTATCGACATTGTTGCAAAATTAAAAACATATAATCAAGCAAAAGTATTCTTACTACCAGTATAATTTACTGTATTATAGTTCTAGATATTCTGAATTCACAAACGCGGAAGTTTAAAAGTATTATACTCTTTGTATAAAAATAACTTTTGCACGCCATGATGTACCATAATTCTACGTACCCTCCTTTCAAGGCACTTTTTTAACTTTGTAGAATAAAAGACAAAAGGCTATTTGTGATACTACGTCGTACTCTGAACTTAGCCATATGAATTTTCATAAACATTTCAGTGAAATGTAAAAGTTATGATCAGTAACACGTTAAGAAAACAGACCATGTCGAAACGATATTATTCATGAAACTCCTTTTTCCAAGTCAGAGCTTTTATCTCGTGCTCTTATTGTTCCATAAATATATACTCGAATTTATTTACATTTATCACATTAGGACGATTGTTTAGCAAGAGTGAAATTTACGAGTCCATTGTAATTTGAAAGCAAGCACTTTTTACTCGAAAATATAGAGCTACTTCGTTGACCTACTCCACCAATGCTAGCGCAGTTTGGGACCTGTCATGTACTGATGGAGTTATGTCTGCAGACGTCGGAATTCCTGGTCGAAATCTCTAGTCGATTATAGCTCAAAATGGGAGGCATTATTTACGCTTGGAGTTGCATGTCCTCAGCAGAATTAAGAGAAAATGGTGTGTGAAAACAGTTTTTGCTTTGAAAAATATGGCTGCTTGTGTAGGTGAAACAAAGGTTTGGATGTCAATCTTTTAAGTGACACGCGGTTGAAATAATTCATTGATTCATTGTACCATATTAATAAAAACGCTTAAACCATAAAATTTAAGTCTGTTGTGGTTGGGTTTTATTTATTTCAATTTCAATTGATTCCGTTTACAAACAAGATTAAATTCCATGTAATCATATTAAAGCAAAAATCCTTGCGAAAAATATTGTTTTCCGGGACCATTGTAATTTGACAAGCGCTTTTTACTCGAAAATTTTCGTTGACCTAGTACTCTACCAATACTAGCGCAGTTTGGAACCTGTCATGTACTGATGGAGTTTTCATCGTATACTAGTGTAAGGTGAAACAAAGGTTTGGATGTCAATCTTTTTTGGTGACACGCGGTTGAAATAATTCAATTCTATTAAGAAAAATTGGAAATATACATAAAAATAATTTTTTGCCTATCTGTGGTTGGGGTTTTTATTTATTTCAAATGGTTCAAATTGCTGTTTATAAACAAAGATTAAATTCCATGTAATCATCAGTGTCTAACCTGGAAGCAATTATTCTCTAATCCTTGCAGGTGTGTGTATCATATAGATCGTCCATCTTTAAAAATGTTCTATAATAATAAGTTCTTTTCCGGGAGTCCATTGTAATTTGAAAGCAAGCGCTTTTACTCGAAAATATAGAGCTACTTCAGTTGACCTAGTACTCTACCAATACTAGCGCAGTTTGGAACCTGTCATGTACTGATGGAGTTATGTCAACAGACGTCGTATATGGCTACTAGTGTAAGGTGAAACAAAGGTTTGGATGTCAATCTTTTAGTGACACGCGGTTGAAATAATTCATTGATTCATTGTACCATATTAAGAAAAATTGGAAATATACATAAAAATAATTTTTTTGTAAATCATAAAATTTAACTATCTGTGGTTGGGGTTTTATTTATTTCAAATGGTTCAATCTGATTGCTGTTTATAAACAAAGATTAAATTCCATGTAATCATCAACTTCTAACCTGGAAGCAATTATTCTCTAATCCTTGCAGGTGTGTGTATCATATAGATCGTCCATCTTTAAAAATGGTTCTATAATAATAAGTTCTTTTCCGGGAGTCCATTGTAATTTGAAAGCAAGCGCTTTTTACTCGAAAATATAAGAGCTACTTCGTTGACCTAGTACTCTACCAATACTAGCGCAGTTTGGAACCTGTCATGTACTGATGGAGTTATGTCAACAGACGTCGTATGGCTACTAGTGTAAGGTGAAACAAAGGTTTGGATGTCAATCTTTTTAGTGACACGCTGTTGAAATAATGTCTAAATTGCAAATCACATTTTACATTAAAAAAAAAAAAAAAAAAAAAAGCATCAATTTTATGTGAAAGGTTAAATAGACAATTTGCTTTTTTAAAAGCTTATTGCTTGGTTTTCGGAAATAATGAAATCAATTATCTGGGTGTGGCATCGCGAACACAGCGGTTTTCGTTAAATTTAATGCATTTTTTCCGTACAAAAAGAAACTTTATTTTGCAATAAGCATAACTTTTTAATGTAATTTGTGCAACATATATGTCTCCCTGTATGTTGAAACAAAAATAAAGCACCTATTTACTAAAAGGTAATAGCTTTAAGAAAAAAAAAACGTTTCCTAATCAAATCAGCTTTAATTGTTTTACGTAATAACAGTTATTTATTTTAGAAGTAAAAATATTAATGCTTTAACCTAATAAATTTGGATTCAATAATCAGACCTAAGTCAGTAATAAGTACAATGTACAGTAAAAAGTCTAGTACTCATTCTAAGATATTATGACATAAGGCAAGTCTCATTGTCTACACATACATATGCTCACACATAAAGTAAATAGAAAAACTTCTTTGGTTGAAAATATTCCTACTCAGATCAAGCGTGAATGTGTTAATAATATAAACAATTGCCTTCTTCATTTGCGCAACAGCCCCATGGTGGGCGAAGGCCATCTGCCTACTGGCAGATAAACAATTGCCTAGTCTGATAAAACTACCTGATAAACTAGAACTCTTAATTTATCGTATCATATTAAGAAAAATGAGAAATACACTTAAAAATAATTTTTCTTGAAGGCATAAAATTTAAATCTGTATGGTTGAGTTTTTATTTATTTCAAACTGTTCAATCTGATGGCCATTTACAAATCAAGATTAAATTACATGTAACTTCAACTTCTAACCTGGAAGCAATTATTCTCTAATCCTTGCAGGTGTATGTATCATCATATAGATCGTCCATTGTTGAAAATGGTTCTATAATACTAAGTTGTTTTCCGGGATTGAATACAACCACTTTCACCTTGTTCGTGATTTTCACTACTGGCAGCTAGTTATCAGTCTTAGTCATCGATCAATGTTTTGCAGGAACTGTTGATCAGTAGAAAGAAGCAAAGCACAAATAAGAACTTATAGTATCTAAACTTAAAAGATGAGTATTTAATGCTAGAGTTGTTACAATATCAAATACACGATTTAAATTCGATACACGATTAGACAAAGATCTATAGCAAGAACTAAAAAGAACCGAGATCAATATGATCTATGGTTTCTTCACCAAGTCCAGTTTTCCAAAGAAAACTTCCTATCACGATGATTTAACAAACTGAATTCTCTCTTAAACTACAACCTAGTTATAATTTACAATTTTTAATTTTGCGTCACATCCTGAAGGACATTTGCTTAGCATATTTGAAATTTAAATTAAACTTGTATATGCAGACAAAAAAAAATCTTTACATTGTGCAGTTTTAAAATTTCAGAAAAAAAGGATGTAATCGATATTTTTTTTTTTTAAGGAGACTTAAATTAAAAATGGAAAAATAGTTTGAAAATTTTCTCAGGAAAGCATTTTAGTGATTAAAATCTTTAAAATTATTTGATTTTACTAAATATGAATATAAATTAGAATTTTATAATACATACCTTATATGAGAAATTATATTAACAATTGCTTACAACGTGAAATAGATATTTTACAATGGATTACTTAGTAAATTAAATATTTTTACAATGGATTACAAATTGAAATAGATATTTTTCTATTGATTACAAATTAAAATAGATATTTTACTACTGATTACAAATTATAATCGATATTTTAACTATTGGTAACAAATTGAAATATATATTTTACTATTGATTACAAATTGAATTAGAAGGATTTTTTTGTCTTAAACTGTCTCTTAAATCCAATTATTCTGCAATTCATCTTCAATAAGCAGCAGCCAAAATTTAGAGGTTAATATCATAACGCATATTAGTTCAATCAATTAATTTACCCCGGATCCTCTTTTAAACTCATCCTTATCACAATTTTAAAGTGAAAGCAATATCAGGATCTTTGGCAATTGAATTCATTCAGCCGAGAGTGATTGCCCTCGTTGAGAAACCTTTCATAATGCAGAGAATCATCGAACCACTAAAATGGAAAGTTGGAATAGCTGGCGCAATGCAGTATCCCGATGCATGTTCTGGTGCCCACAAAACCATGACGTGAAACCTGATTAAAAGACTCGTCATGAATTTAATGGAAGAAACGATTTATTTTCGCCGAAGAAGAAAAAAAAATTAAAGAAGAAAAAAAGAAAACAATTTCATAAACTGCTCGGACATGAAAAAGCACCACCTTTTAAAGCCTTTCATTATACACTAGAACTGCTAACTCCTTTGCGTTTTCTGAGGGTCAGCATTTTTTTTATGCTTTCGGTGCTCTATGGAAAATAGTTGAAGGGTAAGGTTCAAGATGATTTCATTGGCAAAATGATTATCAGAATGGTGTTAAATATTAATAAGCGTGAGCAATTGATCTTCTCAAGGATGTAAGGGGAGAAGTGTTGGTGATTAAAGGTTTAAAGCATTGTCCCCTTTCATTGTTTACCAACCTGGTATTCAAGTCCTGAGCTTGTTTTTCCTCACAAACATGATCGACGCTTTTATTTTATTTGACATATAATCTCACATTTAAGATATTATTATTATATAGTAAAGGTTATAGTTTTGATACTTAAGGTTTGAACTTGCTGGCGCCAATAACATTAAGTGCATGGACATTGGCGTTATAAAATTTATAATCATAAGCTAAACCAGCAATTGTAAAATAAATCGATTAAAAATTCCTACTCAATATGTTTTATTAATTAAATCTTGGAATAAATAAGAATGGATTTAAATTATTTTTAATTTCTATATTGTATCAATACAAAAAAATTTTTTTTTTTTGTTCAGTTTAAATAAATTATTTGATTCAGAAAAACTCAAAATATGAAATAAACTCATCTTGTCAATATATCCTCAAAAGTAATATATTTTTTAATACAGTAACCTTGTATTGTTTCGCGCATGTTAGGACAATGTGGAAAAAGCATGCTATACTGAAAGTGCGATCTAACAAATGATTTTTTAAAGGTTGGGTGACTTTTTTCTTTAAAAAGAGCAAAATATAGGAAACTCAATTAAAGGTCTACTATATTATCACATTATATATTTATTTATATTCTACTTTTTAAAACCATACATATTTTATATAGATATATATTCGAAAACCGTTAGAATTAATAAGTATTATCATAAATCCCGGATTTTCTTTTATTTGTAAAATTTGAATTAGCTGCCAGTATCTCCATTGGCATTTTTTTTTTTTTTCATTTTTATCAAAAATTTCAAATAGAAAATTCAATTGTTTGTCAAAATAACATTTAAAATACTGAATAAATTAATCATTTTAATTTTTAAAAGATCGAAATTCTGTATTTTTCAAGCGGTAATTTTATAAATTTCTTAAATTTCTGTCATCGATAAATTTTTCTAAAAATTCTTTCTTGATATTTTAAAGGTTTAAATCAATACTTTCACTTCTACTAAATTTTCGAATAATATTAACTTAATTTTATTTTTATAATCACATTTTACTTTTGTCAATTTACTAATAATATACATTTTAATTGAATTCACTATTATAACGAACCTTTTAATTAATCTACATATAATAAATATGATAATCGTATTATATATTTCTAATAATTTTCATTTTTTAAGCTCAAACTTGTTAGGATAAAGTCATTAAAACTTGTAAATACATCATATATAAAGCTTAGAAAACAAATCGTGACAAATTCGACTCTAAAAAGCAATATGTTTCCTTACAAGGAAGCAATATCTGTTCATAATTATAGATTCAAGAAAAGAGTAAAATAACGTAAATAACTTCCTCCATGTTATACAATACATTTGAATGCAACTGATTACAGTATTCTATTTTAATTTCTATGATAAATTAATAGGTACTAACTTGAAAACATACATAAGAAATAAATGAAGTTAAATATGAATTAAAATGTTAATTATTGTTAAATTTGGCTCTGTAGAATTATAGGGAACCTGAAGTAAATAATAGGTTCATTGTTATTCACTTATTTATACATAAACAAACAGATGAATCCATATTGACTAGCAATTTTAATAAATATATTTCCTAGCGCACACATTAATTTTTCATAAAATGTTCAAGTTATATTTTCATAAATAAGTTATATTTTCAAATTTAATTAGTCAATTAAATTTGAAAATATAACTTATTTGATCCTAACACACAAAGTCGTCTCCAAAATATTTTTTTCTTTTTCAAAAACAGTAAAGAATGTACGTCGATAATAAATTCAAAGTATTTTATCCCTCTCTCAGTAAGTCCAACTTGAACTGTGAAAGTCCTTAAACTTTTCATTTTCAGCCTCTTCACTTTGTAGCTTTTTCTTGCATTGAATAGCTCCTGTTGAGGCCATTAAATTTACCACTCGGCATTTATTGAGGGATTGAATCAAGAATGTTTTGAGAAAAGAGTAATTCTTGGCAACTGATTCAAATGGTCGATTATTTTCTATTGAGAAATTCGGAAAATTTAAGGGTTTTTTTCTTCTGGAAATACTTTTATTATTAACCCATTCAGTGTCTGGAATAAAACACCAATTATCTCACTATTTCGCTTCGACCCACTGACACTTGGGAATATTTCTGATAGGCCTAAATTTTCATACTTTTTTCTAGTAACTTGAAATGAACTTACGTTAATACCTCGACAAGTTACGTGCTGTCTGATTAAAAAAGTAAGTATCAATCTGAAAGTTTTTCTGTATTCATCTCTATTCTGTTTCTCTTCTTAAAATTTGATTAGTTATAATTTTTAGACATCTTCGTAAGCCATTTTTCAATTGTTCATTTAACTACATTAAATTTTTTTAGAATTATAGAGTTCGAAGAAATGAGCTGCTAGAAGTAAGGTAGAAAAGGAAATTCAAATACACCAGTGACACTTTAAGGGCAAATAGATGAAAAATTGGTTTTGTTTGTCGCTGTAAGGACATTTTGTGCACACATTGGGCTAATCAGACGGAGACCTACAGTTTAACGTGGATTCTGAACCACTCGCAAACATCCATGCCACCATCAGGATTCAAAACTGAAGCATGTGGTACCAAAGGCCAGAGTGCTAGCCAACTGCCCATCAGGCCGCAAATGGATGAAAGAAGAATTTTGATCACACACCGCATTCCACTGGAGGTTTTGACCATTTGAATAGGGCAAACTGGAAAGCAGTACGTACATGAAAAGGGGTTAAAATTTTTAATTAAAATAATTTAATTAGATTTTCCCAATGGTTAGGCCACTACTTCTTTATATTTGGTCCATGAATCCGTTAAGATTGTTGATAACTTTATATGAAATACCATTTTATTGGTTTGATGCTTCTCTGATAACACATCATATAATGAACTCTCCAAGGAATAATATTAATACTTTTATTCTTTTAACTTATTAATTCAAACTCTATGAAGGGACCTTTCACAGATGCAAAAAGGTTCATACCCAATTTCTCGATGGTTATTGCTATCCCTTCACATCAGAGTCTGTTCAAACCTACTATCAGTAAGTCACTCGATCCTTATTTTACTTCAAATGACTCACTGGGAGATGATACTTCTGGCAAACCAAAAAATGTCGTGAATTTCAGGAAAGACACCTCGAAAATATCGTGGATTCTTCTCTTTGGTATCGTGTGTTTTTGCTCATTTTTTGTCAATTTTATTTTTCTAATAGTCGTGAATCAAAAGTTGATTGGAAAATCGATTTTTTTTTTTTTTATACAAGCGATCTCGCGACATAATGGAAGGTGAAAAGGAAATCGGGAAGTTATCTTTTGACTTTCAAAGGTCAAGGAAGGTGAGGGAACACTTTTTCGTAGAGTACTTCTAGAATGTGGTAGGAACGTTTTCTTTCGATATGAGGGTGATTTATCGGATGAGACGAGGAGTCATGTCCTGTCAAAGAACTACGTTGATGGCTTTCTTTTTCAGCAGTCTAGCTGCAATACATGGTGGTGTGTGAGTGTAACATGTTTTCCTGAAATAGTAGAATTTTGATCAAAGCAATCTGATCATTACAATCAGCAGTGCGAATAAAAATTTGCTATGAAAAAATTGATTTGCTTACATTATAGTAAATTGCATCAGTTAATAAATTCCTTAATAATACTAATTAGAAGACTCATTCAGAAAATATTTCAGTTGGAAATGTCTTGAAAGAAAAAAATTATAATTAAAATGTCATCACAATGTGCAGAAAAATTAGAAGGAAGATAGTGCAGAATTTATTTAATTTTATATCATTTATTATTCGACTATTTTTATGTTTAAATAAATAAACCACTAATTATTTCTCCTTTCTGGCCTTTTGCTATATGAGGCAAGTTGAATATAAATCATATATTATATATTGAGTAATATAGTAGTAAATATATTTTAAGTTAATTTCATTCGCAGCACAGGCAATAATTCTAAAAAATACACTGCTTACACATAGACCTCACTTATGAAACCCATTACTTCAATATAGTTGTTCTTAAAGATTTTAATGGCAATTCTTTTCCTTTTTAAAAATGGTGTTAGTAGCAAAATTCATCATTGCTGCAGTGCAAAGAATATCAAGTGAGTGTTTTGATGATTAATATCTGCTTACTCATGACAGGTTTAAATAAGCAATGATATTCGATGCTGTCATGAGCTTTTCTCTTTTTTTTAATTTCTTTTATTTGCAACATCTTGTATGCAATGTTAAAAATTTAAATAATTTTAAGTTAATTTTTTTACCATTTTTCTTGACATCGAATTACTTTAATTGAAATTTCAGTCAATTTTTGGCCGGAACCTTGTTACAAAGTTTTCAACCTTCAATAAATAAATTAAAAAAAAAAAAAAAAATAATCTATGACAATTTCACCATTTAAATATTTTTGAAATGCAGATGAGCATATTATTTACTTGCAAAAGTAAAAGTGAAAAAAAAAAAATAATAAAAACTAAAAGCAAAAAAAAAAAAAATTATTATTTAAAGCAATAAATTATAAATACAAAAACATATCTAAAATACTGGGTTTTTGCAGAGCTTTTAACATTTATTTATCTATCTATCTATTTTATTTTATTTGCGGATTTTTTTAACATTCCTTTCTTTAGACAGAACTAATCTTTAAACATTGCTTTAAAAACGGAAATACATAAAACAAGAAATAAATATAGATACAAAAAATATCTAAAAATTGCTATAATATAAAAAAATTTGCAGAGCTTTTAATATTTATTTATTTATCTATTTTACTTATTTATTTATTTTTGTTTAACATTCCTTTCCTAAGACAGAACTAATCTTTAAACATTCCTTTGAAAACACTAAATAAAGAATCTCTTTTTAGGAATAAACAAAACTTTTAAGGTAATACATTACAAAAATCATAAATAGGTAATATTAATGCTGAATTTCTTTATTTCACATTATTTTTCACTGCATATAATGAATCACCTGTAGAAAAATAATTCAATTCTCACAGGATGATGAAACTCAATATTGTTCATTTTTGTTCATTTGTTCATTTAAAATTCTCGATTTTCTTAATGGAAAATTCCTAATTATAAAATTTAATGAACCTCAAAGAATGGACATAATTCTGTTTGAGACAATTTTGTACAAAAAAATATAACAAACTGTGTAACTGCATAATAAAATAAATATTAAATTAGGAAATAATTTACATAAGAATACGCTAAAGTTTGACTATGATAAATGAAACAACGGATAATGATTTTTAACAAATGAATAGGGCTTTTTGAAGCATAACCTTCTTAAGCAGACTATTTCCATAATTTTTTATATTTTTACTCAGTTTATCTTTTAATCAAATTAACCCTTTACAGCACCTTAAAATGACCCCGCTTTTTAAAAAGAAACACTGGTTTTAAATAACTTATTAAAGCACGCTATTAACGATAACCTGAACTTTTGAATAGAGTAGAGACCATTCTTAGAGTTACATAGGACCTTGATCCGTTGTTTAGTTATTTTTAGATGCTTTGTAATTTGTGGGTGAAGTGTTCCGATTTGGGAAAATATTTTAGTAGCTTTATAAAGCTTTGCAATTGATGACAATATCTCGACAGGTCCTTATATTTTGGAAGATAACTATAGCATGGAAGGAAACAACAGATTAAACTTAATGAACTGCAGGTCAACTAGTGAACTCGTTCATTTATTAGAACAAGCGATTAAGTGAAATAAATGCGTAACATTTAGCTTTACAAAAGATTTTTCTAATTGAACAAAAAACTTAATCATTATTTATAACTATATTATTTTTAGTTTACCAGATTAATTTCAGGGGCTATTAGGTTAAAATAGTATTATTGTTATTTTCTCAAAATGTTTTTTTTTCATTCCAGTGGGTTAAAGTATTAAGTTTACTATAATCCTTATTAATGATGTTAACACAGAATCAACATTCCATTTTTTATAGTGTTTCCATGTCCAGTTTAATGTACTGATTTTTTTTTCCTCTGAGTTCTCTTTTTTTCTTCTATTATGTTTTCTTTTGATCTGACAGTTGCCAGCATTATTTTTTACCTTTTTTTTTTTTTTTTTTTAGAGTCAATTAATTGCAGAAGCATTCTTAACTGTTCCAACTATTTGTTTACTTTTTCCAAGCAATATTGCGGTTAATTTTCTTAATTATTTAATCATATCAATTAAATTTATTCAACAGACGTTAAAAAAATGTTTTAATAATATTTAGTATTTTTTAGAGGGTTTTTAAGTGTGTAATGTATAAATTTTTTTTTCTTCTATAATATTAAAATACTTTTTTGAGAATTAATTTGTTTTGTGTCGCTTTGGATATAAAATATAAGCATCCAAAGCAACTACAGTATCTCAAAATTATAAAAAATTGTTCCAAAACTAAAAATATCCTGCAATCGACTCCTGATTAATTCGTTATTTTTTTCTTATATGCAATTTTTAACTATCCTTTAACAAATGTTGCGTTTTATGTTAAAGAATATTATTAATTATTAAGAAGGCAATTATAATTACTTAACATTATTAATGTATTTGAATTTTTACAGTTTATTTGCATTTTAACATAGTCGTAAAAAACATTACTTTCAACATGGATTTCATTATTTATAATCATTCCTTATCATATTTCATTATTCATTATCATATATTCATTCATTTTCAATATGAATTTCTTATAAATTAAAAAATAGTAGTTGAATGATCTAAATATAGATTGCTTTGCTTTAAAAAGTTTTAACAAGCAAAAAAATTTTAACTTTTTTTCATTATAATATTTTAAACAAATTAAAGTCTTTCATATGGATTGGAATTATTTCATTGGTTTTTTTCCTATCCTGCTTTCATTCACAAATGGATTGATTAAAATTGTTTCCAGAAATATCTGCATATTAGCTTAATTTATTTATTTATTTTTTTTTTGAATTATTGAAATTCTTTTAATTTGGTTAATGCATGCCACACTTTTTGATTTCAATTCATTGATAATTTTTTTCTGTTTCAAAATGTATGTTCTTTTATAAGAGATATTTTTCATGAATCAAGAAACGCATGTATTATTTACGAAGCTCATTGTTTTTTTTTTTATATACTGAAATTTCTTATGAAAAACGACTTTATTAATGCAATATTTAAATTGAAGTAAGCTTTTCTACACAATTAGAAAAGTAATTTCTAATAGAGTAATCAGTTTACATTATTCAATTATTTTCGAACTTAACAATGTAATGTCTGTTTATTATATAAAATGCTATATAGTATACACAATATAATCGAGTTGAATTTTATTTTTTGTGTTACTTTTTGGTTGGATAATTATAAATTCACTACAAATTTAAGTATTAATAAGTTTTAATAAATTTTCATAGTATTAATAAGCATTGTTATTCATTGTTTTAATTATTATTATATTAATTTTTCATTATTATTCCATTAATAAGTTTTCATTATTATGTCATCTTATTAATTAATAATAATTAACAAGTTTTCAAGCGTTAGTAAGTTTTCTACATGCATTAATGTAGAAAATACGAGTTATTCAAATAGCACACTTCTAGGAGAAGACTACGTTTTTAATCATACATTTTTATTTTATTATTTATATCATATATAATATACATTTTTAGGAGAATACAAAATTAGGAGAATTTTATTACAATGCTTAATTTCTTGTAAAAGTTATTGAATAATTTATGCATGAATTATATTTTCTACGAGCTTGAAAATTCAGCTACTCATGCTAGACTACACTTGAAATATAATAACACTTTAAATTTAACAGCAGATATAACATCTTCAGTTTTAAATTCCATCTTGTTCCTTATAGTTTGTTATAGATTAGAATAAATTTTATAAAAAACAAATGATGCTCATAATTAGATGCTTTTTAAGGTAAGGTATATAAATATTCCAACAACAATTTTGAATCATCCATCTACGGGAGAACTCTTTTGTTGAAATGTTACTATAGTTAATTTAGTTTCAAATTAGGCTTCAAATATATTACAGTATTTCAAAGTTCCAATAAGTTCATATGACAGTAAACACGCGTATTGTTACATCTCACATTTTCAGACAAAGATATAACGGTATACTGGAAGAGTAATATAACAGAAAACTTTATCGAGGTCCAAGTGATAGTTATTCTTAATAATGATAATTCGAAATTTTAAAATCGGCTATTTTAGAGTATGATATGTAGTTTTAGGTAACAAAATTACAAATGGAAAATTACTCTTACCTACTGTACCTAAACTTCAACATATATCAATATTAGACTTAGTATATCTTCATTACATTAGCGTCTCTTCAATACAGTTATGTTCTTTTTTTACAATCAAAATTTCTATATCTAAAAAATTGTGTGAAACATCTGAAGCTGAAATGCATACTGAATTGTTTTTCAGTCAGCGATTACAGTTACTGATATTCAATAAAATATTTCTGAGTAAGAAATTCGTAAAATAATAAAATATTTAAAAGTTGGCTAAATGAATTGTTAGTATGACAATATTTTTTTTTTTTTGTTCTAATGCAGCTGGCAAACACTTAGACAGCTTGGTCTTGTAGACCTTAAGGCAAGCGCTGCACAGATGTTACTCACTTTGCATTACCCAGGGGGCGCGTGTAACTTGAAGATAAGCCACGGACACGGAACAACAATGCCCCGCAACGCTATACGATCCTATTAGGACCGGGACCTACGGTTTAAAGTGGATTCCGAACCACTACAAACATCCATGGCACCGCCGGGACCCGAACCCCTGTGGTACCGAGGGCCAGAGCGCTAGCCACTCGGCCATTCAGGCCCTAGTAGGGACAATATAGATCCACAAATACTAACTAACTCTCTAATGCTACAGCCCATGGTGGGCCAAGGTCGTCCACCTACTGGTAGATTTCGAGACAGGGATGTTTTTCGTTTCTTACGGGGTAAGATTGTCAGTCTTACTCCCAACAGTCATGTTAGACCAGGTTTGGTTTGTTTTGTCACTCTACGGACATTTTTGTACACTTTAGGCTAATTGGACCTGGACCTACAAAGGTCCTGGATTCCGACCCCTAATAAACATCCATGTCACCACCAGGATTCGAACCTGAAGGCGGTGATACCAAAGGCCAGAGCGCTAGCCGATCGGTCATCAGGCCAACGTTACATGGGGACCTATGGTTAAAAGGGATTCTGATCCACTATAAGTATTCATGGCACCGCCGGAACTCGAACCCTGTGGCACCGAGCGCCAGAGCGCTAATCACTTGGTCATTAAGGCCCCCAGATCCACAAGAAAGAAGTGATATATTTTTCACTCAAATCATGCCATTATTACGGGAATACATCTGGCTCTTTATTCTTTCCTTCTCTGGCTTGCATTCTTTATTCTTTCCAAAGACTTTACCATGACATTTTTTATGAATCATGGTTATCTTTTGTATTTCATATAGTTTATATTTCACTGTTAAAAATGAATTGAAAATTATTATTCAGTCTCAACTCAATCTAATGTTGACTTTTTTCTCTTTGAATGGTTATTGATCAAAGCAAGCTTGGATGTTAAGCATTTCTATCTTCTTTTCACAATAATTTGTCTGGCGTTTTTCCCCCAAATATTAAAAGGATTATTTTGTGAACGAAATGTGTTGATTACAGATTTTGTTGTAATTTGGTGGTAAATCTGATTACAGATTTGATTAGGTTTACTAAATTCGAAATCTATGTTCTACTATTCTATCTGACTATTTCGTCATAGCATAGTCAGGATATTTCAAAATTAGGATTAAAGATACTCAGTTCAGCTCAATTTATTTAGATTCATTATTGTTCGCAATATATTTTTGAACTCTAATTTAGACATCATACTTACGAATTCTAAAGAAAAAGAATAAATTAATATATTAATTTATATTAATAAACCTACACATGAATGAGTATGACACTACTATGACACCTACACCTACTATGACAAAGAATATCGTAGCCTGTTTCATCTGAATATCGTCTGGTTCATATCGTAGCCTGTTTCATAATGTCGCAATATTGTATAGATATTTCTTTTGATGAATAGCTATAAAATTCATCTATTTATCAGAAATCTATGCATTGTCTGTAGCGATCATTAGTAAAAGCAAAACTACAATATATCTATCCGCGAATCCAACAGAATGAACTTTTAATTTGATGGATTTATTGTGACCATTATTGGAATAAATAAGGGAACTTTCGGTGATAGTGGGATTTCAAACTTCGATCTTCTAATTCGGAAAGCCAATGCTGGTCAATGCAAAACTTTCCATTTCTAGTCCGTGGCAATTAAAATTACTAATGCTTTTTTATCATTACACTGCATTTTTTAAGTTCTGCATTACATTTCTTAAAAATATTTTGTATAGCAAATATGATATGGTGTTACCCAGTTGTAAGTAAAACATTTTTAGTTTTGTTGAATTTTAACTAAGAAAAATAGTTGTGCATAAAAAAAAAGTTTGAGACTTTAAATAGCTCTCCTTAAATTACATAAATGAATTAAACAAAGCAATCATTCTTATTCAACATTTTTTTTTTTTATTCCTTATTATCTACCTTATTTTTTACATTAACTTAACTAATGACTTCATCAGTTTATAAGGCTGGCACGATCTGGTGGTATGAAAGTTTGACAGTCATAAAAAAAATATGGTCATTATTTAATTAAAAAAATAATACAATTTTTTTTAATAATTTTTGGCAACGAAGTTTTAAAACTAAATATTTAATTAAGGGAAAAATAAACTTCAAATGATTATAGTTTTTATGTAATGACGTTGCATACACATACATACATTATATACAATAGCTTATTTTGTTTTCTACAGATGATTAGATTCCTTTTAAAGATTATAATAGCTTAAAGAGACTATAATATTTTAATATAACAAAATTTATTTTTTTTATTATTGTATTCTCAGACAGGTTTTTAATTGCAGCATTCCTATTCTATCATATTCTTTATTTATTCAATAAAAATGTCTTAAACTCCTACAGTGGTGTATTCGGACCTTGACTGCATACAAAGTTTTACTTTTATTGCAACGTTTATCATTTAATAAAATTCCATTGTATAAAAAACAAAAAATTAGAGTTTTATGTTCCTAAATTTATAGAAGGGTTTAATACAAATTATAACAAGGCATAAACTGAACTAAAAGCAAATAAATAGCCAATATATAACCAATGCATTTCGCAGATTTCATCTGAAATCTTCTACGCGATTAAAAACATATTTCACAATGACATACTAAGGCCTTGGCATCCCTATATATTTTTATTTCCAATGTCTGGATTGATCCTGCAACTTTTCAGTCCATTACTGTCTAGAATCCAAAAGAAAGAAATAATTTTACATAAATTAACCTACAGAAAGAGCTCGTAAAAATTACCGAAACATCCGTAAATGCCCAGTAACTGAAAATGCCGATTTCGTTTTCTATAGCGATGCATTTTGAACAAGATTTTTAACGGCTGTTACAATACGTGACTTAACACATTAACGGCGAGATTTCCAGTGTTTCCTTTTATTCATAACACTGGGACTTCTACGTAAAGGCGTGATATATTACACTTAAGGTTGATCGAATTACACCGGAGTGCAACGTTACTCACATGGGTCAATTTACAAATAAATTGTTCACACCCTCTCACTTCTTTACGAATTGAGCTCATAAAGTTGTGAAAGAACAAGAATTCCTTTGATAAATGAGCGAAAAATAAAAGAAGGTGTTTCTTTTACTTTGGTTCCTAGAAATGTGCATATTTAAGGATGAGTCATCCACTCGTTAACTCCACTTTAGGTTGTTGATGATTCTTAGCGAAGGGTCACAATGAGCCTGCGAACAACAAAAATAAAAAAAATGAAATATTTTATGAAGATTTTATTGAGATTCTATTCTAAATACTGTGTTTATAACATTTTTATATACAGTAATCTGAAAGACATTTTAATTCACGTCATTGATTCTCAGTTTTTCAGTTAAAATGTAGCCAAATAACCTCAGTTTCTTCCAATATTACAAGTTCCTTGTGTGACAAATTTACTATGCTATTTATTCGTGTGTTAAAATCTTCATTTATTTAATTATTATAATGGTGAATAATATTATAAGGGCAAATAACGAACATTTCGATTATTAATTGAGTTACTCCGATGTTATACCAATAGGTCACAAAGTTGGACGATGATTAATAAGACATTGAATAAAATCAGAAAGATTTAGTACAAATAAATAATTTTAATTTAAAGTGATTAATATTAAACAATGAAATAAAAGAGAGGGGTTCTCTTTGGTTCTTAAAAATGTGCATATTTTTGAATGAATCACTCGCGTGTTAACTCCATCGTGGGATGTTGGTGTTTACATGGCAAATAGTCGCAATGAACTTTAAACAACAAAATAAATAAGTAAAATATTTTATGAAAATTTCATAGAAATTTTGCTTGAAAAAAAAGGGGCTGATATAACTTTCCCCTCCCCAAAAAAAATAACTGGAAAGTATTTTTGCTTATCTCATCATTTTGTTAAAAATTTTAATAAATCAATTTATTCTATATTTTTCTGCTAAAAACTGTCACAAAAATATCAGCTTATTGTAATTTTATAGTCTTACAATCTTTTAAAAACTTGGTATGTTACAAAAATGCATATTTGTGTTTAGCATTTTTATTCGTTTATTAAGTGAATGATAAACATATTTACAATTAATAGAAATCCTGAGAATGCTATATCAGGGAGATTCTACTTGGTATAATGATTAATAATACTATGAATCAAATCTAGAAACTTTAATGCTAACAGTGATAAAACTAATATTAAAGCTTTATTTTTAAAAATAACAGCATATTTGATATACAAATAATAAACTATATTTTTGTTTATTTATATTCTGATAAATGATTTCTAAATTGGCATGATAGAATTTTGGCTCTAAGAAGTATCACGAAGTTGTTTTAAAAACAATGTTGGATATTCATACAATGTTGATTGGCTATTTTTTGACAATGTTGTAAAACGTAGTTCAAAGACTAAGTAAACTTTTTGCTATCAATAACAAATAAGTTCTAACAAATGATATTTTATTGTTTCAAACTATTTTCCTTCTCGAATATCTATGAAATCTTTAAAACTTTTGATTGTGAATTTCGAACATACAGTTTTACCAAAGTAAATATGCAACCTGTGTCCTTTTTTAATGCATATGACCTGACGGAAAGATATTTTTCACTTGGGAGAATGATATTGCATCACTCTCTTTTCACCAGTAAGTCCCAAATATTTACAATGCTTATCAGTCCTTCATACCTGTCAATTCAATATAGCAATTACAATATTTTTGATTGAAACAAGAGGAAAAAGTAATACTAAAAAATGTTTAAAAATTTGATACAAATGCACGAGAAATGCTTTTTTTTTTTCAGCAGAATTAGCTGAAACATTACATTGGCTGAATTATTCATAATGTTGGCAGAAAATTCACCAAGAAGTCAGGTTCAATACAAGGTACAAAATACTCAGTGTTTTTTAATGTGTTATAACCTTTTATTCATATTGAATTAATTTTTGTTATATGGTAATTATGTGCAAAAGATACAATTAAATATTTTCCCACATAAAATCAGTTTTTACCTAGAATTATTGATTCAAATTTGTCATTAAATAGTATTCACTATTAAATTCCTGACATTACCGAATAATTTTAAAAACATACACCGTCATTTTGTGCCTGAAACAAAACAATTTTCATAATCAAAACCAAAAGGATCTTTTATTAAAACCCTTTTCTGTTTAAATAGATAACAGTTAATAAATTTATATTCTATTTCTAATAAAAGTTAGAGCAATTCAGACAGGCTTAATATATTTTATATTGGCATTAAAGAACTTTCCTATTCCTTATTATAATGAAAGAAATACAAATATACTCAATTTAAACAAATTATAGAAATATTCTTTCACTAAGTTTATAAACAAGTGTGATCAATTACCGCTTTTAAATTGTTTAAAAGTAAACTTATATTATTATGATAATATATTAAAATAATTATAAACCCTTTTCTGTTTAAATAGATAACAGTTAATAAATTTATATTCTGTTTCTAATAAAAGTTAGAGCAATTCAGACAGGCTTAATATATTTTATATTGGCATTAAAGAACTTTCCTATTCCTTATTATAATGAAAGAAATACAAATATACTCGAATTTAAACAAATTATAGAAATATTCTTTCACTAAGTTTATAAACAAGATTGATCGAATTACCGCTTTTAAAATTGTTTGAAAGAAAACTTATATTATTATGATAATATATTTAATTGATCAGAAATTCTTATATATACGGTAAAATGATCATTCAGATGAATAAGAAATATAACATTCTTTTATTTTTAGGTATATAAGTTTGAATTATTTATTTTGTGTACTTTCGTTTTTAGTTTCTAACTATATGTTGTTCAAAATTGTAATGTGTAAAATTTCTATTTCTCTGTGATCATAGAAATAAAATCTATTTTTTGAGGATCAGGTATTCTCACTTAATTCACAAGATTAAGGGACGCTTTTTATTATCAAAGTATCAATTAGTAGACAACTATTATCAAATGTAAATGAATAATTCATAAAATAAATGAATTAAATATATAATATGATAGAAGCATAATGACTTGCTTGATATTCAAATAGACCTTCACCATAGAGTTTTCTTTGCTAATCATTATATAATTAGAAATATTCTAATGTTAAAAAACAGTATCATTTATTGAAAATATTACATTTAAAAATATCGTTGGGTGAGTTTCAAACCTATTTATTTCATCAACATTGATAATGTAGGAAAGAAAGAAAAAAAGAAAGTGTTTAAGAAGTAAAAATGTAATTTTATAATTATTAAGTTTCTAAAGAATTTTATTAATAAGATTTGAAGAATAAGAACACATTTTATAAATATTTTTTAAAAAAACTTAATTTCTTTGTTTATCTTGCATAATAATATTATGTAGAGAACTTGTCTTAACAATTTATATATTGATAAAATATGTTGTTGGTGAAAATATATATTGTTTAACAAAAGAAGATATAAAATAAAAAAAAAAAAAAAATTTATTGAAAGATTTTAGGTTGATTAATATACTGGATTATGAAAGCAATTCCTTTCAAAACAAAAATATAATTTCGTAATTTAGTTTGAAGTATGTAAGACTTGTCAATTTAATGCGTGTCTAAATTTGTGAAACCTTTGAGGTTTATATTCCAATAGGATAGAGAAGTTTATATTCCGATGGATTTTAGAATATTCATATACTAAGTTTGTTCTTAAAAGCATTTTTCTTTAGTGTTTCGTAATATTTCTATATATTTTAACAAAATGTTTTTTATTTCATTATTTTGAAATTTTATATAAAACTCTTTCTGTATCAAATGAAATAGGCCATAATTCAAGAAGCTTTTCGTTTATTTTCTAATAATTATTATATTTTACTTTTAGCTTCCATTTCTTTCTTTCATCTATGCATAAATATTTAACAATAAATTCATTTTGGATTAAATTAATCTAGAATAAGGCAACCTAAAGGCTTCCGATTCGAAATAAGGCATCCGACCCCAAGGCAAATATAATTTCCATTTATTTATTTCATCTATGAACAATGACTTAACAATAAATTCCCTTTGGATAAAAATTAATCCAAAATAAAAGGGAAACCTAAAGGCATCCGATAAAGAACCTAAAGATATCCGATGAAATAAGGCATCCGACCTTAAGGAAAATATGATATAATTTCCATTTATTTATTTCATATACACTTTGATTTAACAAAAAATTTATTTTGTATTAAATTAATCCAGAAATAAGGCAATCTATAGGCATCCGATAAAGAACTTAAAGTATCCGATGCCGAAATAAAGCATCCGACACTAAGGCAAATATAAATGAAATATTAACATGTCGGAAAAAATTTATAAAGGAAAAAAAAAAAGGATTAAGTAAAAATTTTCTAGGAAGTATTTTATTTCCTGTCATAATAGCAAAACACTTATGAATTTTTTTTTTGTATGTTTCAGTCCATATTCAGCGCTTTCAGAAATTTTAATCATATAATTGTTAGGTAATTTTAAAATTAATTTTGATCTTTGAATCATCTTTGATACGGTCAATTACTTATTAGACTAGAGCAAGCACCTGGTACCAGGTCAGTACATCGTATGTCAGTTTATAAGTTCAAAGAATCATCACGATAAATAAAACACAAAAGCAAAAATAGCAATGTTTGCTACCGACCGGTTAAATTGGAACAACCACACCTGTATATGAA
This sequence comes from Caerostris extrusa, assembly GCA_021605095.1. NCBI lineage: Eukaryota > Metazoa > Arthropoda > Arachnida > Araneae > Araneidae > Caerostris > Caerostris extrusa. Next base: position 238,866 of record BPLR01015353.1, on the reverse strand, counting down.
CCGTCGTGATTTATGGAACATTCTTACTCCTTAAAGCTTCCAGAGAAGAAGAGAAGACGACCCTCAAACCTTTCACCTAAAGCCTATTATTCGTAATAAAAAGAGAAATTCATCTCGATAAATTCTTATAGTTTCGCCAAAACCATAAAACCATTCTCTCTTGCGATAGAACTTGAGTCGTAAAAGAAAATTACACCTGCATCAAGACTTAAGAAAGACGTTTAGAAGTTCATTTGAACATTTGATTAATAGTGTCGGTTCTAAATGCTTCTCAGTTCCGTCATTTTTATCGGCGGGGATAATTTTAGCGACCTCGTGGTGGCATCATTCAGGGTTTGCTGTTAAGAGATGTCATGGGTTATCTGTCTTCGATTCGAAAATGGCGGATCAGATCACCTTGGTCGCGGTTACTTCTAGTCCCAAAGATCGTGACACAGGTAAGTGTTGTCGATTTAACAGAAAAACGCCACCTGGGGAATTAAATCTTCTCCATAGTAAGTTGTCTTAACACACCTGGGAATTGTGAGTTATAGCCCTGTTTTCAGTGTGCTTGTTATGACTAAAGAGCAATATGCCAAAGGAAAAGTTACTCACAAAAATACACCCAAAGTGTTTAAGAGATTTTTCTGATGATATTAACATTAAGAATTCAGTTTTTGAAACTTAGATTAGAGCATCATAAAAAATTGGAAAAAAAAAAGATTTACGTTTTTGCATAAAATATTTTACCATACGAAGTTCCAAATAATATGCATTCTTGTAAGAATATGAACTATATATATATAAGTATGTGACTATTTTAAGCAATTCTTCTATATCTACACTCAGAGCCAAAAACATTATGACCACCTGTCAATAACGAGTTGGCCCATCTTTGGCGCGCAACATAGCTTCAACCCGCCTTGGCAGGATTACTACCGCACTAATACCAGTTAAATACCACTTCCACCTGATCACGTGCCTTCCACATGTCATCCAGGTTGAGTTCATTGCAAAATGTAGGGATGGTCATGTTTTGGCTCCTGGGTGTATACTTCAAAGAATATGAACTTAAAAATGATTGCGAGATACTATATTTATTACATTTATTATATACATTTATATTTTAAAAAATTGCTATAGAAACCCGAATAATGATTTTAGATCAAATTAATCAATAGAAATAAAATTTTAAAAATTAATTATCTTTTTTTTTTTTTTTTTGGAACTCGGGCAAAAGTAAGAAAATCTGTAATTCACCCATTTATTTAGGTATACAACTATCCTTTATGTCTATTGATTTTATAGTCTTATGGTTTTATAATGATTTTATATAGTCTTGTATTCATAATTTAATAAAAATAATAAATTAATTAATTTAGTTATTTCCACAAATCTTTGAAATAAATATTAATAAATGTTTAATAAAATTTTGGTATATAAATTATAATCTTGCCACAGTGGAATTATATTAATTCTTCATTAAAATCAGAATTTTGTTGCTCATTTTTAAAATATTCGCTTATTCTTTGTCATTAGTTTTCTTTATGGTAAAAAAAAAGATTACTATCCTCTAATTCAACAGCAATATAATAATATAGTTTCTGAAATCATTGTAGCAAATGATGGGGTAAATTTACACATTTGAATCATGTAAAATTTCCAAAATTTTGTAAAAGAAACTTGAAAATACTACAAAATCTCTATGATATAAAAGTCTGAGAGCGATTCTCGACTAGATTCTTACGCTGACAATATACCATAAAAAGATTAAAAATGATTTATAATTAAAACTTCACTGTTACAAATTACTTCATATCACATTTTCCTCTTTCTAGGAATGCACAAACCGTGGCACATTTTTTTGTTTCGTATCAATTTTATTTAAAACTATTATTTGTAATTTGTTTAAAAGATTAGAATAGGGAACATGATTCAACTTTAGTTGAATAAGATTTAAATAATATTAAAAATATTTTATTCAATGTTTTCTATTTTACTGCAAACTAGAAGCTTAGATCCTTTGTCGATAACATGATAGCCTTGATACATCTACATAATTATATCTCTATGATATTTTTTGCCAAAAAACATGGCATTTTCAAATCGGTTAAAACAAAGTACACGTGGTTTTACTAGATAATAAATGATCAATCCTGTTTGAATTAACTTATATTTGTAAGCAAACATTTTTAGGGATGAATATAAAAAGTTGATAAATAGAAACCATTTGGTGTGAATGGTTACAACAAAAATCCAACCAAATAATACAATACTTAATTCTTCATTCAATACAATACCTAATTTTTAAATTAATGTAATATCACGTATCAAATTCTTTAATTGCTTTTCTTAAGTATTATATTATTTATTATATTTAAAAAAAATGAATTATATACAGGTTAAGTAATTTTTTGAGGGGCCCATGGCTACATTACAGTGGCCAACCATTCTGTCAATTACTGCTCTATTCAATGTAAGTTTATTCAATCTTTCTTATCATACAATACATGTATCAAATCTTTATCTGCCCCATTAGGTTAGTCATGCAACTATAAATTTAGAATAGACCATTGGTATAAATTGCAAATTTAAGATGAATGAAAAGCAATAACAAAACTATTGCACATGATCTTTTATAGCTACATTAGAGATTCAGCAGTATATCAGTACCTCACTCCTTTTCCTATTAAAATATTTCAAATTAGCTATACACATAAAGGGTAAAAGTTATGGTTCATACAAGCCGTTCATTTATCATTTAACGAAATTAAGCTATAACCCATCTATATTATTTTACGGCCATGTCAAATTCAAATTTATTTCTAGACTTTAATTTTTGTTTATGATTAGTAATCACATATTTGATGTGACTGGTTTCATCACATCATAATGACATCAACATAATTTCTACTAGTTGTGTGGGTGAGGAGACCGCACCTCCGACCATTTATGCACTTCATTGAGAAAGATGAAACAACCTTCATTTTCACAACCTATCGTTTGGTTTAAGGTTATAAGCAATCCATAGGCCTTCACTTACTTTATTAGTTTTATTTATCATTTTGATTAACTTAGTGCGAATGAGGTACTAAATATATTCAAGTTTCAGATATAAGAATATATATCGCAAATAAGCTTCGTAGAAAACATTTCTTATTGTAATCAAAGGAGAACATTTTAAATTACAGTAATTTCTTGCCTATAATATGTGGATTATATGTTAAATATCTTAGAAATTCCATAAGTACTAAATATATTCTAATTTCTGATAGAAAATATATATCACAAATAAATGTTGCAGAAAACATTTCTTAAAATCTCATTTCTTAAGAAGATCATTTTAAATTACCGCAATTTCTTGCCTACAATATGTAGATTATATGTTAAACACCTTAGAAATTCGTCGTGCATATAAATTGTTGAAATGTTTTCAGCAGTTTCATAAAAATCATTTACATAAAATCCCCTCATAAAAATGCTTTTTGCCTCAAAAAAAAAAAATCGAAACTTTCTGTCAGAGTAAAATAAGTAATGTTTTAAGCATTGAGAATTAAACATGACAGTTGGTAGCCATGGAAGACATTGACTTTTAAAAAATTATAAAACATGCGATGTGAATTCTATATTGGTGTGTGCTAGTGGTTGAAAAAGTTATAGAATGAAGTTATACATAATAATAGAAATCTCAAACTAACTTAGTCACAAAAAAATACCACCCAAAGTGTTTTAAAATTTTATCTGGTAATATTAACGATTATTCAGAATTCAGTTTTTAGAAATTTAGAATAGCGCATTATAAAAATTGGACAGAAGATTAACTTTTTTTGCATGAAATGTTTTACCATTAGAAGTTCCAAAATCATATGCATTCTTGAAAAATTAGTAATTAACTCTTGTTAAATTAATAATTAACTGTAATAGTTATCAAGATTTCTATCTCTCTAACAAGATTTCCTTGCCCGAAAAGGCACTAAATTGTTTTAACCAAATTATTCTGGAATATTGCACTATTCTGTAAAACTATAAATAAAACATTATGAAAATGAGGACCGTTTCAGAGCTACGGGAGATAATAAAGAGTAAGAATTGGAGTGAGACAAAGCTAAATGCAATACCAGACAATCTCGCCGAAATGCAGTAGATCTTTTCAGACTTGTAACAGGACATGACTGTTTGAGTGAACACTTATATCGTTTAGGTGTATATGACCATCCCTACTGTAGTCTTTGTAGCTTGAAAGAGTCTACGAATAGAAAACATCTACAATGTTGCAAGACATTCCATGGAACTGACTCCGAGATTGCAAGATATTGGCGTGCCAAAGAGCTCTTGGGACGATGACTTCGGTCTTTACTTCTACTGTGTTTTGATGTTATTTTTTTGTTCTTTCTATTCGTTTATATGTATGTACTCCCCGCCATTGGAAATAAAAAAAAATCTCTTTAACAAATATGAGGATTATAAATAGTTTGAAAAATATCGTCTCTTGTGTTCCCATAGACACTGAATGCAAATCTTTCATCAGATTTCCATTACCTTGAATTATGTGATGTTATTTATTTGTTTATAATTGTCACATCAAAATGCTCTTTAAAAATAAAATAAGTTTTGATAGTCTTATGCTATGGTTATAAAAATACTTGATTGATACATGGAACGCAAAATAACTGGCGAAATATCTTTCGGATTAAACCGCATCCAGGCAAGAATACAAGACAAGTGAATCTCGAACCAATTAAAAACATGTTGTCTCAGTGTGGACAGAACTCTCGAAGTGAGTCAACTGTCTCACTCCGCTCCAACCAGAATAGGGTCACACATCAAATGAATTTCTAGTGGACGCCATTTTCAAATAACACACAGCGAGAGAAAAATTTGGCTTATTTCTCGTGGTCAGACGAAGACACGCGGAGCGAGAACGACTCGCTTGTTTCGTACTCTCATATGGACTCCAGGTTTTTTTTTTCTGGATCAAAACTTACGTTTACAGTTTATAAGGCGCTGCTGATTATAAGAACGAAATTACGGTATTATGGTGTCAGCACTAAAAATTTACGAAAATACGGATATTATTTACAAGACTCTAAAAGGAATTGAGCATTATGTGGTGTAAATACGTAGTTTAAAACTGATCCAGCAGTAAATTTTTATGTATTATAAATGTAATACATAAAAATTATAATTTTTATCTCTTGGACAGTTTGGACTGTGGTAGTCAAATTATTATTGTCCCACATTAATAATTTCATTTATTCTAGCTAATCACTATCGTATATAAGCTGCAAAGTATTGAAGACTGAAATAATGGGATTTTAATTCATGTGCCATTCTTGTCCTCTGCTTGTAACTAAATTAACTCAGATGAATCGCAACTCATGGTGCAAAAATTGACATCTACTTTCGAATATTTTAAATTCTTGATGCATACAAAAATTCTACTGTATCTCTTTCGACATGGATCATTAATGATTCTTATAATATTGCTGTAATATCTCCAGATGAATAAAAAATGTAATTAATTAAAAACGTAATTAGTGTAACTCTGAAAGTTTTATAAAAATAGAATATACCACCAAAACAAAAAAAATTAGCTCCATAAAATCTAGTTGAAAATTTTATGTATCTGTACTCCATAATAATGCTACAAATAATTAAGTCTCCTGGATTAAATTTGTAGCATGGATGTTTGTTTGTGGTTTGATGTTTGGTAGTGGTTCGGAATCCACGTTAAACTGTAGATCCGGTTTAACTAGCTTAAAATGTGCAAAAAATGACAGTAGAGCGACAAACCAAACCAAACCAAACCAATTCTAAAATAATATTATCTTTTAATTTTCCTGCATTCAGTTTTTAAATAATATAATGAATTTTGGGGGAAAATATAGTTCAATATTATTAATACATATTTTACCTCTTTCATAGCAAATTTCCGTTATATAATCTACAAATATAATACATTTACTTTTATTTGAAGTAATACTACATAAAAAAATTTTTAAACAAATATGAATAAATATGAAGGAAATTTATTCTTCCTTCAAATTTCAACAAATAAATCATGACCTATCTCAACTTCACTCAACACCTCGTTGATCCATGGTACATCAACAAAAATCCAAACAGAACAAAAATGACTGTTTTCTTTGCAAGCAAATTTATTCATCGTTTCAACTGTCAGTGTCCAGAAAAAAGCATTCTGGAAAATAACACACCAAATAATCTTTCTATAAATAAATGAGGTCGGCCTTCAAGGGAAGGTCAAAATGGGAGGAATCCGCATAAAAATCATCATACCGTTAATACCCCATGTCATCTGACTTATCTGATATAGATAGTATTTTTTTCTCCCCTTTCCTCTAAAAGCGGTTGTTTGTGACTCAGGAAACAATAGTTTCATAAACCATGCTCAAGAGATTACGACCTAATTTGAAGAAGAAACATCGATGAACAGTTGAATTGTTTGCAATTTCGAGAAAACAAGAAGGAATTATTAAAGCTTCTGGAAGGAGAAGGATTACTAGCACAACCATATTTTCTGGGTTGAAAATGAAAAACAAATTAGATTTGATTCACAACTGAATCTGATTGAATCAGTTTCCTTGTTTTGCAAGTGTGTGTACAAATATGAGACTTCGAAAAAACAATGCTAAAAAGAATATTATATGCAAAAAAAATTTCAGAATTTTTTTTTAAAAAATTTTCAATTCTTCACATTATATATAAAAACAAATAAAGCTATATTATGGAAAAAGGTTTTGATTAATTCCGTGTTTTCAAATACAAATCCTTACGTTGTTATTTATGCCTCTTGTTATATTTGTGTGGCGCCTGAGGAGATTGTATATGGTAATATATATGAAATAACTATTTAGATAAATTGATTAATTTTACGTGTTCTAGTCAGATTTTAAAAAATTTCCCAACGAAACACCCGAACGAATGTAATAAAAAACCTCTTATTATAAGAAGAAAAAAGGATAATGTATAACTCGTCTACGATTTAACCACTAACTGACCTCACAACTTTAACATAACTTCAAGACTCAGGATTTAAGCATACACAAGGGCGATGGATTACTAGTACAATCATATTTTCTGGTTGAAAATGAAAAACAAATTAGATTTGATTCACAACTGAATCTGATTGAATCAGTTTCCTTGTTTTGCAAGTGTGTGTACAAATATGAGACTTCGAAAAACAATGCTAAAAGAATATTATATGCATAAAAATTTCAGAATTTAAAAAAAAAAAAAAAATTTCCAATTGTTCACATTATATATAAAAACAAATAAAGTTATATTGTGGAAAAAGGTTTTGATTAATTCCGTGTTTTCAAGTACAAATCCTTACGTTGTTATTTAAGCCTCTTGTTATATTTGTGTGGCGCCTGAGGAGATTGTATATGGTAATATATATGAAATAACTATTTAGATAAATTGATTAATTTTACGTGTTCGAGCCAGATTTTAAAAAATTTCCCAACGAAACACCCGAACGAATGTAATAAAAAAAAAACCTCTTATTATAAGAAGAAAAAACGATAATGTATAAACTCGTCTACGATTTAACCACTAACTGACCTCACAACTGTAACATAACTTCAAGACTCAGGATTTAAGCATACACAAGGGCGATGGATTACTAGTACAATCATATTTTCTGGGTTGAAAATGAAAAACAAATTAGAATTGATTCACAATTGAAACTGATTGAATCAGTTTCCTTGTTTTGCAAATGAGTGTACAAATATGAGCCTTCGAAAAACAAAGCTAAAAACGAATATTGTTTGTGAAACATCTTTAGAATTTTTTTTTTTAATTTTCCAATTGTTCACATTATATATAAAAACAAAGTGTTATTATGGAAAAAGTTTTCGATCAATTTTAGGTTTTCAAATGCAAATACTTACGTTGTCATTTAAGCGTCATCTTATATTTGCCTGGTGCCCGTGGAGATTGTTTATGGTAAAATATAAGAGATAACTATTAAGAAGAAATTGATTAATTTTACATGTTCGAGTCAGATTTATAAAAATATTTTCGGAGAAACATCAGAACGAATATAAAAAAGCTCCTATTAAAAGAAGAAAAAAACAATAATGTATAATCCAGCTAGGATTTAACCACTAACTGACCTCACAACCTTCACTAACTTAAAGACTCAGGATATAAACATACACGAGGGCAATGGATTATTAGCACAACCATATTTTCTGGGTTCAAAATGAAAAACAAATAAATTTTTGATTCACAATTGAAACTGATTGAATCAGTTTCCTTGTTTTCTAAATGAGTGTATAAATATGAGCCTTCGAAAAACAACGCTAAAAAGAATGTTATCTATGAAACATCTTCAAAAATTTTTACAGACATTTTTTTCTTAAAATTTCCAACTGTTTTTGTACATTATAAAAACGGATAAAGTGATATTATAGAAAAAGTTTTCGATTAATTAGCGTTTTCAAATACAAATACTTAAGTTGTTATTTAGTCCTCTGAGTGGCAGCTTAGGAGATTTTACATGGTAAAATATAAGAAATAACTATTATGTGTCCAATTGCCTAGTTTTCTGGTCTTTGGTACCACAGACTTCAAATCCTGGCGATGGCATGGATGTTTGCTAATGGTTCGGAATCCACATTAAACTGTAGGTTCCGGTCTGATTAGCCGAAAGTAAACACAACATGACAGTAGAGCGACAAATCAAATAAGAAATAACTATTATGAAGACGTTGATTAATTTTACGTGTTCGAATCAGATTTATAAAAAAAAATTTCAAAGAAACATCAAAACGAATATAACACACAAAAAAAATCTCTTATTATTAAAAGGAAAAAAAAAACGATAATGTGTAACGACTCTGTTTTAACCACTAACTGACCCTACGACCTTAACATAACCTCAAGATTCAGGATATAAACATACACGAAGGCGAGGAATAAACACCTGTGGTTTGGAATTTCAAATCTTAGATTAACCACCTCAAGAATTCAATTTATTGTATCATAAATAAAAATAATATCAAAAATGTATAGAATATCTAAGAAAATGAAGGTCAGAGGATGTTTGTGAAACCAAATTAATTGCGAAACTGGAAGAAAAAGCACGTAAGCTTATTTTTATAGTAAGTGAAAAAGATCTGTTAATAATAGAGTAAAATAATTTACAAGAAATGTTTTTAAAATGACGATTAATCCGAAAAATAATTAATTAGTAAAAACACTTATATGGAAAGAAAGAATAAATTAATTAATAAAATAGTACATTTGATGAATTTTGATTTGAAATTGGTACACAAAATGAGTAGTAAATAATTGTAAGATATATTTTTAGCAAATTTATAAAAGTACCTGATAGCCGAGTGACAAGCACTTTGGCCCTCGGTGCACAGGTTTCAGGTTCGAGTCCCGACAGTGGATGTTTGTAGTGGTTCGGAATACATTTAAACTGTAGGTCCCATATGACTACTACTACACCACATCACTGTGCCTAGAGCTGAGTTGCCCCTTTATAGAATGGGAATTATGTGTAGTGAGAGGAGTCTGATTAGGTTATGTGGCGCTCTACGGTCATATGAGACCGAAAATAATTTATAATAATGATTATTATTATAATTATTCTGAGCAAAAATTTTATGATTTCAATTATTAAAAACAAAACGGTCCAAACGGATTTATATGATAGATGTTGAATATCTAGGAAACATAGCATTAATAAATTAATTCCAGAAACATTTATTCCATTCTTATATTAATTCCAGAAATACTTTTATAGTCCCAAAATGTAGAAAATACATCTTCTTGCAGTCGCATAGGCCAGTAGTAAAAAAAAAAGACTTCTAGTTGTCTCTAATAGTTGCATGACTCTATCAATAACTTTTTTCTAGTATTCCCATCAATTAAAAAATGGCTAACTTATTTAGTGAACAAAATTCAGGACCAACATTATCAAAAATTTTTGTAATTTTTTATAAAAATAATTTCACCGATTGGAACCTGATGGTCGAGTTTCTGGAGCCCGGTTCCATAAGCTTTGGGTTCGATTTTCGGCGGTGCCATGGATGCTTGTAGTGGTTCGGAATCCACTTTAAACAGTAGGCCCCGGTCTAATACGGCTGTTGGACGTAGCGCTGACAACCCTACCCCGTAAAAAGGAACATCTCCTGCCTCGAAATCAGCCAGTGGGTAGGCGGCCTTGGCCCATCATGGAGCTGATGCGCCGATTTCACCAATTATGAGTGTGACAAGTTTAGAAGTACTTCTCCATCTTAACTGTGATTGAAAAAGTCTTCAATCTTTTGTAGAATTATTTGGAATAAATTTTTTTGTTGATAATTTTTACTTTGGATGAATCTTAATTTGTTAAATTTTGAAATGAGGTTGATTTTTTTAATTTTTTATTAAATTAACGCTTTCTGTTAATTTTTAACCTTTTATAGCGTCGTTAACATGAAAATATTAACAAAATGTCAAAAGTTTCCGTTTCGTTTTCTGCTTAAATATTGTTAGCCAAATATTACTTATCATCATTGGATACTGCATTATAAATACACATTGACATTTCTCTGTTTCTTTCTGGTATTTTTCGTGTCTATTGTGTTTCCCCAACTGAAAAATCTTATCCAAAATATTTAATCAAGTACTTTTATCAGTATCAAGTATTTTTTTTTTAATTTTTTCATTTTCATTCATTATCATTTCCACAACATTCATTATCTTTTTCATAATTCCCATCAATATAGCAAACCGACTAGTATCTAGGTATTGATTCGATTATTATTATATTTTTTTTTATTGAAGAACTTTCAGATAAAAATTTTAGTCTTTTTCCGCTTTTTTTAACTTTTTCCTTAGCATATTTACTATTATAATAAATTATCTAAGTTCGTGATCCACCATTAATTATTTTTATATTTATTTGGCGTTTTTTATTTATCCTCATAATGAATTATTGAGCTGCCTTTCTTTAAAAAAAAAGCTAATGAAATTAAACACCTCAAACCTAATTGATTTATCTCTTTAAGAAAAACCAGTTACTCTCGAATGCGATAATTAATCATAATTTATCACTATTGTGTTTATCGAGAGTTATTAATTAACGGATCTGATGATTTTTTGCTATACAGTAACATAATGTTTAAAACCATTAAAATCGGCATAATTAAACTACATTCGAAATAATTAATAAAATATTATCTCAAATGTATTTAACAATACTTCAAGAAGAAGAAAATCAAGCTTTTTTTAAGCAATTTCTTGTTGTTATTATAATAACAGTACTAAAAATTACTTACTGAAAAAATAAAGAGGAGTCATATTACTAATAGGAGTACAAAAATTGCCATTAGCAAAAGAATGAACTACATAGTACTAAGATGCAAATTGCTATTTGTTTGGTGATAATAAGGTTAACAATCGAAATAATGAAATGAAACAATAGAGATAATACGACTGCAGAAACTCGGTTATAGTTACATTTGAATTGGAATCATTTTAAAATTATTTGTTTTTAATAGACCGATTTAAATTCATATTATATTCCTTTTTCAATTCCTTCTACTAGCTCACTACTCTCCTATATATATCTTGTTCAAATTTTCAATCATTAATAAAATACTTTTTATTCTTCCACTCAAGTGCAAATACATTTTTTTTTAACTTGTAGTGGATGACACTTGATGTTAATACAGTTTTTAAAATATTAATTCATTAATTAAATTTAATTAATTAATTTTTATTTTATTTTAGATTTAAGTTGCATATTTCAACCAATAGATGGCGACAGATAAACTTTTAAAAATTAATGAAAATTATTTATAAATGACTTCCTGCAATATAGTGGGAAAAAAGTAGGAATTGACTTAAAAAATTTTTTTTATATATTACTCGTTAATAAAAAAAAACAATTAATATCGAATAATGCGGTAATTAATCATAATTTATCACTATTGTGTTTATCGAGAATTATTAATTAACGGATCTGATGATTTTTGTTTTACAATAGCAAGATGTTTAAAACCATTATAATCGGCATAATTAAACTGCATTCAAAATCATTAATAAAATATTTTCTCAAATGTATTTAACTTGAATACTTCAAGAAGAGGAAATCAAGCATTTTTAAGCAATTTCTCACTGTTATTATAATAACAGTACTAAAGATTACCTACTGAAAAAATGAAGAAGAGTATTATTACGCTATACTAATAGGAGAACAAAAATTGCCATAAGCATAAGCAAAAGAATGAAGAACTACATAGTACTAAGATGTAAATTGCTATTTGTTTAGTGATAATGAAGGTTAACAATCGAAATAATGGATGAAACAATAGAGATAATACAACTGCAGAAGTTATGATTACATTTGAATTGGAATCATTTTAAAATTATTTGTTTTTAATAGTGCGTGTTAAATTCATGTTATATCCCTCTTTAATAAAAAACAATTACTCTCGAATGCTATAATTAATCATAATTTATTCATACAGTAACATAATTTTTAAAACCATTAAAATTGGCATAATTAAACTGCATTCAAGATCATTAATAAAAATATTATCTCAAATATATTTAACTAGAATAATTCAAGCAGAAGAAAATCAGGCCTTTTAAAGCACTGTTATTTTAACAATGCTTATTTAACAGAGATTTTTTATTTTTTCTCACTGTTATTTTAACAACAATATAAAGATTACTTGCTGAAAAAAATGAAGAGGAGTAATATTACGCTATACTAATAGGAGAACAAAATTGCCGTTAGCAAAAGAAAGAACTACATAATATTAAGATAGAAATTGCTGTTTGTTTGGTGATAATGAAGGTTAACAATCGAAATACTGGATGAAACAATAGAGATAATACGACTGCAGAAGTTATGATTACATTTGAATTGGAATCATTTTAAAATTATTTGTTTTTAACCGGCCGAGTAAATTCATGTTATATTCCTCTATCTCCTGCAATCTTTTACAAAAATCGCTTTCAAGAAAATCAAGAAGTTAATTTCGAACATTATCGAAAGAAGAATTTTTATTCCTACTTTAATACGTTGCAATTTTCCGTTGATACCAGTTTTAGAAGTTTTAATGCCAATTCTTTTCGAGAAAATCATACCACATTATTAAATGATTAGCATAAAACAATTTTAAATATTTGTTTATGATACAATTATTGTCATGCGAAATATCTTATGAATTTATTATGTTATAAAATTAAAAATTTAGAAAAAGGGCAAATAAATTTTTCGTAGTTTTGTTCTTTTGAACATATCAAGGCTATATCTTCTAATATGGCCCAATTCTAATCTTTTAAGACCTGAAATTTCTTATATTTCACTTTTACTTTTTTATTTTTATTAGGCATTGACACCAATAATACTAAAAATAATCAAAATAATCTATGCATGAGGCATGACGAAGGCACCAGCATGTTCGTGGAGATTAAACTTTTCCATGAAAAAATTTCAAAATTCCTCACCCGCACAATCTTACATTCTGGGGCTTAAAGGGGTAGCGTGTACAGCTAAGGGCAAGAGGACTCTGGTTTAAATCCTCTGGTGGCGTCCATTGTCTCTTTGGAATAAACGTAAACTTCACGAGTATCAACTATCAAATTCCCTGGGTGGAGTTTTTCAGACTTTCTTCAATACGGCACGTAATTGTCGGGAAATCAACTCTAAAAAGTCGTCCCGGAAGACAATGGCTGTCCACTCATTGCCTGTTTGTGGTACGTATAAGTGGGATATTTGATCTACCAATGTTTAACAAATGTATATATATATAATTCAAGTATGTCCTCTATTTGGTTATAATATCACGTATTTAATTAATCTCAGCTTATTTTTAACTTATCCTACTAAGGTTGAACTTTTTCCCCTTATGGTTTTCAATAATTATTCCGTTTATTTAAAATCCTGCATCCTAATTGTAAATACACGAGACATCCATTTGTTTTATGAATCTAAATCCGACAAATAAAATCATAATCATAAAACAATCGTATAATTAAAAGCCATTAACCTAATTCAAGATAGAGGCCTTTAACACAAAAAATGCTAATCCGATGTAGGGCAGATACGAAAATTCAAACCTAAAGAGGTTTGTAATATATTGTAACACAATCCAATTAATTGTGACCAAATAAATATTTATTACCGTCTTTCTACAAATCTTACTTAAAAATCAAGGGCTACTCATACATTAATCTTTTAGTTTTGCTTCTGTTAATATATCACCGTGATATCTTCAATTTTATTAAGATTAATATTTAATGCTTATTTTATTCTAAAATACTTTTTTTTTCTTCTAATTACAGTTATTCATATAATATCCGTTTTGTTCAAATATTCCTCAACTAATTTGTCTTCTAATTATAGTATTCTTGACTCATAAACCTTCGAAGAATGAACTTTTCCCCCTTCTAAACATTGAAGCTTCCTATAATTATTCCCCCTTTATTTCCTAATTGTATATGCACGAGAAATCCAGTGATTTTATGAATCAAAATCCACTAATAATTAAGACCGTTACCTTTAACACAAAACAGAGCCCTTGAACACTAAAGGGCAGTGCTGCAGAGAGCACAGATAACCCATAGGGTCCTGTGACATGTAGTGACACAGCCCAATTAATTGTGGCCAAAAAAGGTGTTTATTACTTTCTTTCTATAATTTCTGCTTACGTAATGAGTGGCAACTCCGATCTTAATGCATTCGGGTCGTAGCCCAATGCGTGGGCCCTGAGATGCGTAGCCCCTTGCCCCCTGCCACCTTTTACCCCTGCAGCTTAGAAGGCGGGTCCTACGCGTGATTACATGATGGGTATACGCAGGATCAAGAATTTAACCCTTGCTCTAAAAGAGCCGTGTCATCCATAACAGAAGGTGGAAAGGAGAGAACTGATATGGAATTTTTACTTGCTGCTTATAATTAAAGCCACTACTGTAAGCGATTATTTTTTCCCTTGACTTGTTTTCTGTGATCCGGTAAATTGTTTTTTATGAGGATTTCTTAATGATATGGAGGAGGAAAAAAGAAGGTTTTTTAGACTCGATGCGGGTGGCCTTTGGACGAGCTTTTGTTCAAATGAGAAAAACATGATCTGGATAACTCATTGTGAAATATTATTAGTTAAAAAGGAGTAATGACCAGTGCAAGGAAAATCGAGTGTTGTATAGCTTACGAAATGGGATATTCACTTGCGAGAAATTTTAATTATTACTTGACGCTTGAGCACATAATCCATCACTAATGCATCAAGGCTGACAATGAATGAAACATTTATTTCCCCCATTTAGAGAATTTAAAATTACTTTATATGCCACAAAGTTATAGCTTGAATTCCCTCGCGTATTTCATCGTAAGAGTGCAAAAGATAATATGATAAAGCCATTGCAAATAGAGACATATCTTGATAAAGATGGAATAATTTTGTAGTTGTTGTTGACGTATCCCCTGAAGAGCACAAGAAAAAGTAAATAAAAGATTAAAAAAGAAGTAATGACTAGTGCAAGGAAGAATCGGGTGTTGTATAGCTTCAGAAATGGGATATTCACTTGCGAGAAATTTTAATTATTAGTTGACGCTTGAGCACATAATCCATCACTAATGCATCAAGGCTGACAATGAACGAAACATTTTTATCCCCTTCCCCATTTAGAGAACATTTTAAAATTATCTTATATACTACAAAGTTATAGCTTGAATTCCATCACGTATTTCATCGTAATCTTAGGTTACGTTTGTCGCTCTACGGTCATTTCTTGCACACTTTAGGTTAATTAGACCGGGACCTAATGTTTAACTTTTATTCCGAACCACTAACAAACATCCATCCCCCTGTCATGATTCGAACCTGAAGTCTATGGTACCAAATGCCACAGCTTTCATTGTAAGAGTTCTAAATGTAAGATTATAGGTAACATGATAAAGAATTTGCAAATAGAGACATATCTTGATAAAGATGGAATAATGTTATAGTTGTTGTTGTCGTATTCTCTGAAGAGTACAAGAAAATCAAATACCGTGGTGCTCCCGAATAATATTGGCTAGGCTGAAATGTTGATTGCCAGTTCGGAGTATATATTCTCTTCCAGACAATGCATGGCGGCTGCAACATGATGAGGAGTAAGCTTGACATCAGGGTAATTGTCACATATTTGATATTTTTTAACGCCATCAGCAGAAATTTTCATATTTTTGTGGTACTTCATCCTTAATCTTGTGAGAGTAGTAGCTGTTTTCTGTCGACATTTAGTTCTGTAATCTAGTATTTAGTTCTGATCTTAGAAGGAATTATAAGTTTGCATTTTGCCAAGACATTTGCATCTGCAAGGGAAGTAGAAATGACATAGCATAATGTTAGAGTAATTCAATGATAAAATTCAAAACAAAATATTACCCATCATATTTCACAAAGGAATATATCGCTTGACAATTCATCATTTCAAAAATTATGCAAATTGACTCTAATTAATAAAAAACAAGTTTTTAAAATAATTTTTGTGCGTTGATTAATATAAGAAATGTATGACTCAGATAACAATGAAACTATTTAACAAATTTAAATAAAAAATATTTCAACGCAATTGAAAAATCTCAATATGAATTTTCATAACTTTTCTTTAAGGATGTGTTTAAAAAATAATTTGATTAATTTCAATTGGTTAACAAAGAATAAATAAATCTTCGCTATCTGTGTACAGTCATTTCGTTATATGTAAATTATGTTAATTTTTTTATAAATTATTGTATTAATTAATGAAATTTTTTTTTTTTTTTTTATTTTATTAAATTTTATTCATTCAAAAATGGAGAAAAAAAAGTTGAAAACCAGCAAATACACAAAACTCCTGATTCCTACATGCGCTTTAATAGTAAATTAAGAATTGAAAACTTACGCACGTTTAGGAATACCGAAAGTACTTCATATTCTTTATTAATGTAGTAAGTTGATTTTTCAAAAATGAATATTTTTAAGGTGATGAAAAGGATTTTTTTTTTTGATTGCACAAAAAGTGCGCTGGATTCATTAAGTATAAAGAAATTCAAGAAAAATTTGAAAAAATAAAGACAGAAAAATATTAATTCCTATATATGTAAACATAACAATGTATATGTAATATTAATAAACATATGTAATATTAATTCCTATATATGTAAAAAAATTTCATTTTATTTAATTTTATTCATTTCATAACTACAAAAATTAAGAAAAATTTTGAAAAAAAAAAAAATAAAAACTCAAAAATCATGATTCCTACACTTGCAGTCGTTGAGCTATTGAAAGCTTACGCACGTTTAGGAAATACCGAAAGTACTTTACGTTCTTTAATAATGTAGTAAGTTCACTTTTCAAAACTGAATGTCTTAAGGTAATTAAAAATAATTTTTTTTTGTTTGATTGAGCTTGATTCCTTTTATAAGTATACAGTAATTCAAGAAATAAAATTTTAAAAAACAATAAATGCAAAAATATTAATTCGTACTTATGTAAATGCTGAGCTTTAATAGTAAATTACCTTCGTAGTTAACCAATGATAATTTACCTTATAAATATTCTAAATACATTCAATATTAAAGAAAATTTAATTATTATTAAAATTAATTATTTAATTATTGACAAATTCTAACAAACATTTTAATTTTAATTAACAACTTATTAATATTTCAAGAATATCTGTAATTAAATCAAATAATTAATAATGTCGCTTTTAATAATAAGTTTAATAATTAGTTTTTAATAATTAATTAGTTTTAATTAATAATTAGTTTTTAATAAATAAGTTTTTGATAATTTTTAAATAATGAATTTATGTATCAAATGAACTGCTTTTTCACTTTTAAAAATAAAATATTGCTAATAAATGATAATATAATGTAGTAAAACTAAAGCAAAATGACTATTTAATTTTTATAATAATTTTTTTACCATTTTTAATAATTAGAGTTTAAATAGATGTAAAACATCCACCAGAAATTAATTATAAAGCTTTTTTCTTATAATAAAAATGGCCATAAGAAAGGAATATCTTAAATAAAATATCCAGTTAACTTGTGAATTACTATGTTAGCCTTTCTCAACAATAATTTCAAAAAAAAAAAAAAAAAAAAAAAAAAAAAGATAGGAATCTTCCATTCCACAACTTTCCATGTTAATTTAAGCTGTGTTTAAGACAAAGGATTTCAAAATGAAAACTATTATCGGTTCTCAAATTGAAAACAAACAATCTTTTTCTCATTTGCCGAGTTGTAAAAATATTCCATGAAACTCGCTTTCAAACTCAATAGGCTATTCGCTCGAACAATTGCACCAGCTTTTTTGTGAACTCGGAAAATATTTAGGCAGCCCTCATTTGCCTTTGAAAGAGCACTTAATTTCATCTTTAGTAACCTATGAGATAGAAAGTACCAAGATTAAGCTCATTTCCAGGACATATACAAGTGGTAATTGAGCATAATGGTTTTTAAGCTCAGAGTTTAAGAATTCTTTACTGTTTCCATTTGATTTTAATCCCATTGAAGAAGCAGACAATAGCCTTGCAAAACTCCGGAAAAGATCTCTCTCATCTTGCCATTTGCCCAACTGTAATCATTGCGGGGAGGTAAATTGGAGCTTACATTTAACAGTTGAAGTTAAAACCTGATGTTTGAAATTTACCGTTTTTCTCACCAGATTTACTTGTTTGATATATTGGAGGTTGAGGGGTCGACATCTCTATCTTTAACACTTACGTTGGAATTTCCCTAACATTAGCTTTTTTAATTCCACTTTAGAATATAGAATATTTTCAGGTTTTTTTAGTTTGTACATTAATCTTACTAAAAACCTTCAGATGTTACTGCATTGAGTGTATGGCTTATGCACTCATTTTCAATTGTGTAATATAATAACATTGTATTTTTTTTATTTAACTATAATAAATGTTCATAAATTTTAAAAATCTGGATTTTTTTATTCTTCATCATAATGGAGCATATTTCAAATAAATGTCGAAACAGAATTATTCTGGTATTAACGAGGACAAAGGTTAAAACAGATTTTTAGCTTAGTTGAAAATGTCTCTGGTATCATTTACATAACAACGAAATAGGCTTAATCGTTATTTTGTCGCATATTAATCAAGATTCAGGATAATGCTTTTCTGAATTACAGTATTATGTTAAGCATTTCTTTACAACTTCTTGACCTTTACACATACTTGCTTATTACATAACTTATAGTATAAATTTCATATTTTATATCATCTTAATTCAAATCATTTACGTTGTCTGTATACTTGTAAGTATGAAATAAAACAATTGACCACTCAAGATGTTTAAAATTAAGAAAGCCACAAGAAAAATCATTGGTTTTAAATGACTACCTAATGTTATAACGATAAATTGGGCGTGCAAACCTAACTATATGAAAGTTTTAAGAGTTTGAAAAGTTTCATCTTTGAATCTTTCTCTTGAAATCTTTAAACTAATAGAGTCGATTGTTTTTCTATTAATCGAAAAACAGCCTATTAAAATATGAAAAAGCATATGTTAAAAATATTTTGAAGAAATTTCCTTCAATATATAGAATAATTTTTCTAAATGCATTAGAACTAAAGCGAATTTATTTGAATTTCAGTTGAATGTGCTGGTAATTAGCTATAAACAAATTTATTTTGAATTATCCAATGTCTATGCTATTTCTTAAAAAAATATTTTGTTTATATGATGTGATAAATGGTAAAAACTTACCCAATATATTTTTTAGAAAAAGATTTCTGTCAATTGAGAAAATTGTCGGACCTACACTTGCAAATTTTGTTGGAATCAAGTTTTAATTCTAAATAACAAGATTTTATCAACATAAAGAAAAAGTGAATGATTTTCATTGAATCCTCTTTATAAGTATTACTTTAATATGGCGCATTTATTTTTTTATTCAAGCATTCAAATTAGCATAAAAAGTAGTGGAACACTATATTGTTTTAATATTTCATTCCAGATGGTATTGAGTATTCTTTATTTATTATTATATTATAATTTAATTTAAGATCTTCTATTCCACATAATCCATGCACAGTCTTTAAAGGTTAGTAAGGAGGCGATAAGAGAGTTTATCCGTTATCGCCAGAATTTTCAGAGATAACTGGCCCTGTCTGGGTATCATATGAAAACTCTCATCAGACTTTCTGATATCACTTACACAAAAGGGGAATATATTGCACTGAGTACTAATAGTTTTTTTTTATAATTAGGTTTTAGAAAAGAATATTAATATTAAAAAATTGTATTTTTTTAAAATATTAATAATAATAATTTATTTTTTAAATATTAACTATTAAAAACATTTTTAATGTTTTTCTGATATTGATTAAAAAAGTAACCATGATTTTTATTGTTGATATACAGATTGAAAAGCGTATAACACTTGCTGAGGTTTGCTCAATTTCGAAATATAAAATACCGTTACATCGAGTTCTGTATTTTAAGGAAATGATGAATCAAATACAAGTTTTTAATAATCATAATGTTTTGTTGCTAATAAATTTTTATTAACAAAAGATAAAATTATAACTATCAGAAATTACCCTACAGGTTATTTAGTTAACCTTATACAATTTATTAACTATAAACATATTCCTTTTCTAATTCTATCTACTTTTCCGTGATTGTAGACTGACAATAAAATAGATAGATAGTAAAATAGACAATCGGTGATTAAAACTGGAGTAAAAAAGACAGTAATTTTGAAAATAAGGAGCATTCAAATTTTCTTAATTATCGATAGTAAGAAAAATATTACTAAAATTTTCCCCAATCACAAAATCATTTCCTGCAATCGAATTTGCATTAAAAAGAAACATATTTTTATCAATGTTTACTTAATAGTTATTAAAGAAAGCATTTAAAGATCAGGAAGCAATTAGACAAATAATTATTACAGTGCCATTTTAAATGATGATGAAACTTTACAATAAGGAAACTTTGTTATAAAACCTATGCACTTCATTTACCTCATTTTTCTTGAAATTTCTAACAACCTCTTAAATCACCATCTAATCTACACTCGAAAATAAATTATCGCTGTTTTAAAAATATTTCGTACAAAAATCTAAGCAATTAATTTAAACACATCAACTTTTAAAAGCCA
The DNA here is from genome assembly GCA_021605095.1 of Caerostris extrusa. NCBI lineage: Eukaryota > Metazoa > Arthropoda > Arachnida > Araneae > Araneidae > Caerostris > Caerostris extrusa. The sequence goes on along the minus strand of BPLR01015353.1, from coordinate 217,756 downwards.
AATAATTTATCATGAAAATCTTGAGTCGTTCGTTTGACCTTTGATGATAATTTTTGAGATTTTCCAAATATTGAAGAACAAATATATCACGTATTTTATATCTCGGTAGGCTGTAGGTCACCTTATTTTTAATCCAAGATTTTAATTAACCAATTAACCTTGGCGAGGATCATGTAAATACACATGAAGTAGTTTTAAGAGGTTAATTAGTTCATACTGAAATTTTTATTGAGTATTTAATAACCTTCCATTTTATGATTTAAATAAATGCCTTTTCAAAAGAGTTCCGAGTAAACTAGAAATAATAATTTTTATCGTAGTGAGTCAGATATTTCGTCATAGCAAAACCCTTATTACAAAATGTACTATATCATAAAAATATTACTTTCAAATAAAATATGAAAAATGAAAAAAAAAAAAAATATTGTAAATTTTTGAATTTTCCTTTTTAAACCATGCGTAATTAAAATTAGGTATATCTGAATTTTTAATTTTAGCAAATTATTCACGGTATACAATTTACTAAGAAGCTCCAATTTACCTTTCTATTGAATGCTTGATTGCGTTTTACTAACGATTCCCTACTTTATTAATGACACCAAGTTTAACAATCTACCTTTATTTGGAAGAAATCTAGTAAAGATTCTATTTAACGTATAATCTAATAATTCGCTTTTAAGAATTTGTAAACGCTAAGAAATTAAAAAAGTCAAACAATAAAAATTAATAACAATTACTTAATACAAATTAATAACAATAAAAATATTTATTATCTTCATTAGTGATAACCCAAAAGGGAAAGTGAGTGATATCCTTAATATAACGGCATTGATTTTCATCATGAACCTTATTATAAAATATTGGTTTTGGTTTTGTCTACTTATATCAATAATTGGTTTTGGTAGTCTTAAAATGATATTTTTATTGCTTTTATAAATAACACTTTCTGTTTAAATGTAACTATCTGTTCTTATCTAAAAGTAAATTTACTTAAAAGTAATATTATTTTACATTTATTTAGATTTATTCATTTATAATTTACTATCGGTAACTTCAATACAGTAATTTTATTCAACGTTTGTTAATACGAAAATGAATAGAATTTCCATGTGAATAAATTAAAATATTCGTATTAGACAATTAGACAACTAATTTATTGTTTTTAATTGATATTTATATAATTTATTTAATTGATATTATTTATATTGATATTTATATTTTGCTATGTTAAAAAAACAAAAATTATTTAAATTAATTTAATTAATAGACTGTATATATTACTAGAACAGAATGCATTGTTGTATTGAAAAGTAATATTTATAAACTTTAAAGTAGTTCTTTTGAGAAAATGTAGTCAGAAAAAAATCACAAATTCTCTTTAAATCATAATTATGGTTTCTTACTATATATTATAATTTTATAGTAATACATGTACACAATAAAAATATATAATAATATAAAAACATATAATCATTTATTAATAATAAGAAGGAATGTAACGGAAACCTACAGCTGCAAAATGCAATTCATTAAATATCAAATAAGATTTATATAATAAATAACAGTCCTTTTTTTTTTGTAATATTAAACGGAATACTTTAAACATGAACTAGAAAACGTGTTCTATATTTATCTTAATGTCATTCCATTAATACCGTATTTCTCCACATTGAAGATTCCATCGAGTTGAATTACAATGATAATAAAAGATTCCTTGATGACTTTTGAAACAAACATTAACTCTTATAAATTGAGCCGTGATTACATAGTATTTTACTAATGCCCATTTTCTTTTGTTTGATTTCGCTTTTTAACGTTTCCTTTATGATACAAAATCAAGAACAAACCCTCGTAAATAATTTAGTCGTTCTATTCTGACTTCTCCAAATGCAATCATCCATTATTCCACAAGATTTGAATCTGTTAGTCATCACTGAATAACATCTTAATGGACTTAAAGAAGATATAAAGGACTTATTAAGTTGTTTAAAAGATGTAGTAAATAAATTATTTCGAGATAGTTCAAGTTCAAATGTGAATAACAATTTCAGTTTAAGATATCACTCAGCATAGCTTTTGTTCAATTAAATTTAAACTTTTAACTTAAATATTGTTTGTAATTTTATTGGTTAACTAAGCGTGAATCAAAACAAATGTCAAAAATTGAGAAATGAAGTTAAAGGAAATCTTATTTATATTATTATTTTATCATATTATTATTCATTAATTATTATAATTTTCCTTTAAACAATCCATTCGGAAAAATTTCTTGAAATATCAGGTTTGATTATTTTTTTTCTAAAAATACTAATTTTTTTAATTAGCAAGATTCCAGCATAAAATATGCATTATTATCCTTTTGAAAAATTTAAACTTATCAATCCACAATTATTATATTATTGGGGATTATAATATTCCACTATTATCGTGGATTATATTATTCCACAATTCCTCTATTATTGTGACTCATAAAATTATCCTACAATTCCATTATTATTGTGGATTATATTATTCAACTATTATACACTCATGTCCATAAATTAAGGATAATTCAGAATCACACAGAAATTGAACTCTAAAATAAAAATTTCACCTGTAGAATTATCACACACATCTTGAAGAAGAATATGCAAATTACAGGAAAGCACCAGATGGCGCGGATAGTACGTCACAATGACGAGAGTGTAAGAGAGGGTATATAAGGAATGGTGGCAAAGAAGTAAAATTGTTCACAAGCGCTTTAAAAGCCTTTCAGTGCAATAACCACATAGTTATGGCACAAGGAAGCATTTGGATGATTTTTTACGTGGTAGAATTATCGGACGACTGGAATGCGGACGTACCCAGCTGGAAGTATCCGAGGAACTTGGAATCGGTAAGAGTGTCATCTCCAGGCTTTGGCCACGATTCCAAGATGATGGTAATGTGAGTAAATGTTACAACACAGGTCGCCCCCGAGTTACAACGCCGAATGAGGACCGGTATTTAGCAGTTACTGCCAAAAGAAACAGACGGAGAAAGCATCAGACCTGTCTCGTCAGCTCTCTTCAGCTACCGGTACGACAGTTTCAAGGCAGATCGTGTACAGACGCTTTGGGCACATTGGTCTATATGCTCGTAGGCCTGTCAAATGTGTTCCACTTACCGCAACTCACTGTCGCCTGCGATTAACCTGGAGTAGAGAGCATGCATTGTGGACACCGCAACAGTGGTGTGGTGTGATGTTTTCCGACGAGTCGAGGTTTAGTTTGCAGTCTGATTTTCGACGGACTTTCATATGGAGAGCGGCAGGTACCCGTTACCACCAAGAAAATACCATTGAACGACACCGTTACGCTGGTGCAGGATGGCTCGTTTGGGGAGGAATTATTCTTGGTTCCAGAACTGGCCTGCATGTTCAGAGTGTAACGATGACAGGCCACATCTATCGGGATGTCATTCTGGAACAACATGTACGTTTGTTTCGGGGCGCCATGAGTGCCGAATTCTGTTTATGGATGACAACGCCCGTCCTCACCGTGCAAACATTATAGACGAATGCCTTCAATTGGAGGATATCACCCGTATGGATTGGCCAGCATACTTACCGGACTTGAATCCAATAGAGCATGTGGGGATATGCTTGGCCGACGAATTGCACCCCGTCAACCCCCTACCACCTGTCAATCGGAACTTCGGAGGGCATTGCTTGATGAGTGGTGTAATATTCCCCAAGATCAGATTGATAATTTGATACTCAGCATGCCTAGGCGTTGTAAGGCCTGTATTGCATCGTCCGGGAGACATACTCCATATTAACCATCATACTAACCATGTTATACTGTTTTTTGTAAATAGGTTCTTTTTTGAAATTTGCTCCAGGAGTAAAAATCGCAATTTTTATTAATTATGTCAAACATATAGCATCTTTTTTGCTCTTTACCTTTTGTTTAATAAATAGACTTTACAAATAAGTCAAATTTGTTTTGCTTCTGTCTCTTTCTTTGCCTGAACTTCATTATCCTTAATTTATGGACATGAGTGTATTATTCAACGATTCCACTATTATTATATTATTCCACAATTATTTTATTAAATCCTATCTGGCTACACGGTATTGGTCTTATTTAAGTGTAAAATATTTCAATATATATAAATTGTGAGTGCACATCCTCAATAAGATTCAAAATCAAGGTTTTCTATAATTTTCGAAATAAAAGTCAAGAATGCAAAATTTCAAGTAAACATTCAAGATGCTGAAGAAAATTCCAAACATTGGTAGCTCTGCTTACATGTATGGTTGCGCTTGTCACAAAGTCTACTTGTTTCGAACTCTTGAAAAAAAAAAAACGTCAAAACGTCTTGAAAATTAAATCATCATCAGATGAAAAACTATTTTCATTTTTAAAGTCAATTAAAATTATCTATTTCCCGTTCTAACATTAAACTAACATGAACTTACCCAAACAGTTAGTTTTCTCCGTACATGTATTTAAAAAAATTGTTGTAAATTGATTAAATTTGATTGTCAAGTGCAATTATAAACCAAAGTTTACTCAAATGAATCTCAAAGATTTAATTTATATTTCTAGTTATTTATTGTTGCTGATTTTATAGATATATTTTTCATGCCATAGTTTCAACTCTTTCAATCGCGTTGTTGTGTTTTAAAATAATTGCAGAAGTGATTTAATAATGAAATGCTGTTCTATTTAAGAATGAGGCTGCAGATTTGCTATTCATTTTTCGAATATTTTGAACTGAATTAATATTTACTATATTTTATTTAAACATTAGTTATAATTTTAAAATATAGTATGTAATTTCATTTATATCACCTTAAAGATTTTGCCTTTAAAGTTAACTTTAAATAAAACCTCGTGAGCCTCTAAAACAATAAAAGACGTTTAACAAGCAAAAGCAAAATTAAAGAGAGACATAAACATTATCTTCTAATTTTTATTAAAAAAGTCGTATGAATTATAAACACAGAAACCTTAGATTTATGTTAATCTTAGGTTCAGAAAGTACTAAAGGGCGTAGTAAACAAATAGAAAAAGTTCATTGTATTAAAATGTCCTTACTAGAAACCATGAAAAATTATGAAATCCCAGTTCAAAGCTACACCGTGAAATCAGAATGGCAGTCAAATAGATATCGGTCATCTGGTCATCTTCAGCTATTTGAAACAGATTTGGATGTTTTTGTAATGCAAATGAAAAGTGAGGGAATAACTTTCACAATTTTGTAAAATAAAATGAAAAAATACGTTACACGATGAAAAGAGTTGACGAGCTGTTAAAGTACTTTTTACAACTCTATTCATCATCACCAGTCACAATATCAAGCTAGTTTGCATTCATTAAAATTCTTTCACCACATGTCTTATATTCTTTAGATGATTTACATAATGTACCTTGATCTAATATTAGAGCCGACAATATTTATGCAGAATTTGTTATATTTTTCCCAATTATCCTACCTCCTCCCTTTTATACCCCGTTATGACTTAAAACATAACGATTTCATTTTTTTTTACCCTCTACTTAGTTAAAGTTTGAATCAAGTTATTTATTTAATTAATACTATATTATCAAAACTTTCACCAAGAAATCCGAGATTTGGGAACATTTTTAAGTTTCGTTCACACTATTTTTTATTGTTATAAATTATTAGTTTGATATATTTTAGAAAAAAAAGTAATTTCTTTTATAATTTGCATCACTATTGATTTGATTTGTCATCCTACGGTCATTTTTTTTTTCCCATTTTAGACTAATTATACCGGGATCTACTGTTTAACGTGGATTTCGAACCACTAACAAACAATAAGCCACCGCCAGGATTTAGAACCTAAATTACTAAACCTGTGGTACTACAGGCCAGAGAGGTAGTCAATCGGCCATCAGGACCCTGTCTCAATTGACGAATATAATAATTGATATTATTATAAAAGTAGCATTGTTTCTGAAGTCTTAAAAATGAAACTTCTCTAAGGTTGTATAAAAGAAATCAAGATATGTTTTAGTATTACTTACTTATTATGTAATATAAATAATATAACACACATTTTAAAAAAATTAAGACAAATTGATGTTCAGATAATTAATTTGTTAAGAGGCATTTCATAAAAGCAGTTATTTATGGTAATTTAATTATAATGGGTAATACTAATCAATCAGAATCCAAAATCTAGCGATGTTGTTGCATCAATATTTCAGTTTAAAACATAATTTCGATGTAAAAATCTAGTGTACAATGATTCTGTTGGTCAAACAAATTAATTAATATTAAATAATAAGAAATGAATTAATTACCTATTATGTAATATAAATAATATCGTGCACATTTTAAAAAATAAGACGAATTAATGTTCAGATAAAGAGATGTTTAGATATGATGTTCAGATGCTCAGATTACAAATTGATGTTCAGATAATTAATTTGTAAAGAGACATTTCATAAAAACAATTATTTATGATAATTTAATTATAATGAGTAAAACTAATCAATTAGAATCCCAAATCTAATGATGATATTGCAGCAATGTTTCAATTTAAAACATAAATTGAGATGTAAAAATCTGTTCAACGACGGTTCTGTTGGTCAAGCAAATTTAATATTAAATAATAAGAAATCGATTATGAAATCATTAGGCATTTTCAATGTAACGATTTGTGGTGATGTTGAATCTTTTTTTTAGTTTTAAACGAAATTTTGAGTGTAAGAGTTCAAAAAGCAACTGTGCTGCTGATGGTTAATTAAATTTGATATTGGAATCATAATTAATTGATGAATTGAATCCTTTGTTATTTTTCTATGAAATGATTGATTATATTGATCCTGAAAATGTAGCAGTTTGCTCAATAAAATGTGAGTTTAAATTTTGAAATCATCTATCCTGTTTGATATTCCAGTATTTTCACTTAAAATAATCACCTATTCAGTGGTATTCGTTAGAGTATTTTTGATATGCTATCATTGCGAAATAAATATTTTTAACATTTTGTCTTGTTTTGAGATATTATTATCTCTTAAAACACTTGAGGACGGTTAACATCACGTTTCTACTTTAATAAAAAAAAATCTCGATAACTTTCTCAAAACTGTAGAAGGTATTTTTTTTTTACTTTTTCGGTGGTCTATAAACAGAGGAATGTATAATTATAATCTGAAATAGAAATTTTCCGTATAAACCATTGGGACAGACCTTACATTTCAGATTCATTTAGCTGCCTGATAGCCAATTGGCTAGCGCTCTGGCCTTTGGTATAACAGGCACCAAGTTCGAATCCTGGTGGAGACACGGATGTTTGTTAGTGGTTTGAAATCTACTTTAAACTGTAAGTCTCGGTCTGTTTAGCCCTCGCGTGCACAAGATGACCGTAGAGCGATCTTCAGATTCATTTAACATTTGGACCTTTCTAAAACTGATATACGTTGCAAAAACAGTAAAATTTTCTCCAAAATGCTTCTTCTAATTACAAATTAGAAGAAATATTGGTATTATTTCGGAAAGAGTGAGAAAATGAAATTTGTTTTTAATGTAAGATTGCTCACTTGCTAGATAAAACATAATATTGGGTATTCCAACCTTTTTATTAGAGTTTACATATCGAGAGTTAGTATTAAATTGATCTCTTTCGTGTATTAACATCAAAAAGTTAGTGCGTGTGCTGACATTACTAGGTTAAATTTATTATTTGTGAATTTACATGATATGAGAATTCCTTTTCATTTAGCTAGAACAAAGTCTGTAGTGGCACATTACTTGTTACATACGTTAATTTGATATGTTCATATACAGATAGAGCAACATGCTTGGTAATGTACTTGTGCAGCAAATATTGCATTATACAGCAATATATTATGCAAACAAACTTCTTACTTTTATATACATAAGAATTCTAAAAAGCTATAATAAATTAACAACTTTTTTTTTTAAATAATTTGTATACAAGGAACACTGCCAATAAACAACCTTAATTGGAAATAAATCACCAAAATCATTCAACCCTGATGGAATTTTTGACACTTTAATTTTTAAGCAAATATATATTGCCTACTGATAAAAATTGACGATTGACAAACTATTCCCTTCACTTAAAAAAAGTTTTTTTTCTTTCGACCCTTGAAGAGATTTCTTTAGCATTTAACCTCGCATGACATTTTCAGATAGCGAAAGAGACCTGAAAACATCTTGAATGAAGGAGTCTATGCAAATAATGGTGAAATACCTGAGCCAGCAAAGCAGCATTAAATATTCCGGATGAAGAAATTGCCGACAAGCTAGATTATAATTCTGATTTACTGTGTTGATTTAACTCCAAACAATAGAGCACTACTTAAGAATGCGTATATGTGTATGACAGTGAGTTAATGCCGTTTAAACTTACAACTGTTCGAAGGCAGAAACATAATGTAGCGTTAAACCCACTTGCGTATATTTTCAGGACTCTGGCAAAAAATCTTTCCTAAGTAGGTTTCAAGCTTACTTGCAAAAGGTATCTGGCCTCGCTTTAAGAATTTTAAGTTCTAAAAGTGTGAAAAATTATAGTTAGTATTCATACTGAGTTAATATTTGTATATATATATATTTTTCGTTTTATTCTTAAGTAAGATTATTATTATTATTTTTTTTTTTTTGCTGAAAAACAATATAAATAGTTCATATATAAATTATATTTTCTTTTAATCCAACACATTTGCTCATTTCTATTCATATCTGGCCTTTATGAATTTGTTTAGTGCTTTTTAACTCTCTACATTAAAAGAAATTTTTTAAGTTATTCGCCTATAATCTGATTGAATCTGGCTCTGATTTCAACCACGTAGGAGATTGCGAAATAACATCCACATGTGGGAGGATAGGTAATCCCTCGGAAGGATTGTCTTTCAGAGAAAGATAAAAAAAAATAGTTCATATATAAATTATATTTTCTTTAATCCATTTATTTGCTCATTTCCATTTATGTATAGCATTTATAAATTTGTTTGGTGTTTTTTAACTCTCTATATTAAAAGAAATGTTTTTTTATATTTTTTTCTATCGCTTAGCAATTTGATAGTTACCATATTTCCAATAATCCGGCGAAATTGAAACAGATTTTTTAATATCGCCGGGCATAATATCCACAAGTGGACAATGGGTAATCCCTCGGAAAGATTGTCTTTCAGGAGAAAGATAAAAAATAGTTCTATATAAATTATATTTTCTTTAATCCAATACACTTGTTCATTTTTATTTTTGTCTAGCATTTATAAAATTTGTTTAGTGTTTTTTTTTAACTCTATGCATTAAAAAGAAATCTCTTTAAACTTTTTCTATCGCAGAGCAATTTGATAGTTACCATTCGCCAATAACCTGGTGAAATTGTAACATTTCAAACCAAGTAGGAGACTGCGACATAACATCCACAAGTGGTAGGATGGGCAATCCTTCAGGAGGATTATCTTTCAATAGTAATTACCCTAAATTTAATTCTGATATCAGAGAAAACATGGAAAAAAAATTATATTATGAAACTGTATAAAAAAAATATAAGGAATGAATGTATAAAATATATAAAGACAAAAAAAAAACTGAAACTATCAGCATTTATAATTATAGTATATGTTTTAAAAACATCCATCATTTTCAGCTATTTTAGATACAAGGGAAAATAAAATTTCAATAAATGCGATAACAATAATTTTCAATAAACACATTGAAAATATTATCTTGCTTAATATATTCATATAACAAAGACTCAGAAAATAATTTTTGAAAATGAGAAAATATTAAATAGATAGCTGCAATATAAATAAATATATATGCATCCATTGTTTTTAAATCATAAGAAAGCAAACAGATTTAAAAAGCTCAGAAAACAAATCTTGGTTATAATTTCAAAATTAGTAATTTTATACCGCCAAAACTAATTAGTAAACATCTGTTGAATGAATAAATAAATTAAGAAATGTAATTTTAATTTAATCCTCATTTTTCATTTTAATCCTGCAACTATTAACAAACATTTCTAGTGATGGCATTAGAGGAATTATCATTCTCCCCTGTGAGTTAGAAAAAGTACTTTCCGTCTTACAATTTTATCGAGCCCATCATTGAAATAGACACGGCAACTTGTGATTCAGCTTCGCTTGTCGGGTTTAGAGCCTTGTGTGCAACGCACAACGCAAGTTGGTGCTTGCAAACCGTCGATTTACAATTAGAGACCTTGCTGATGATGTGTGAATTGCAAAAGGATTGGTCAATTCCATTTTGGGCCTCAAACGCGTCCGATGCACAGAACGTCCCAGCTCAAACTGCATTGGTTCTTCGTGACTTTTTCGCCAAAAAATGAAACACATATCGTTCCACAACAACCGTATTAACACCGTGCGACTTTTGGCTATTCTCCAAACTCAAAAGACCACTCTGGGGACACCACTTTGAGTCGATTGAAGAGATTCAACGTGAATCGCCGCGCGCTTTGAAGGTCGTTTCGTGCCTATGACTTTTTAGCATGCATTGAACATTGGAAAAAAAGTTGACATAAGTGCATTGTTATCTATGGAGACAATGCACTTATGCCAGAAGGGATTACTTTGAAGGCGATGAAATAAATTTGAAGAATAAATAAAGAATTTCTGAAAAAAATATAATTGGTCTTACTTTTTGGGCGCAGTAGTACAGTTCTAGGATCTCAAACTGTCTTAGATGACGCTACTGAAAAAAGAAAAGTATGATTCCACTCAAAAATTAAGCACTGATTTGAGTTCAGTGGCTTATGACAAAGCAAATGCATGTTTATTAACATTTGCTGTTTTACGATTTGCTGGGATATGCAGCCATAAAAATCCGATTATACTAACTAGATATCATAACTTTCACCGGGAGGGGGTCATGATAAACGTGTAAATAGCATATCATAGCAATAAAAGAAATTCCTAAAAACAACATTTTGAAAAAGAGGCTCGTCTGTCAAAGCAGAGATTGTTGTGTTGTAATTGTGGAAACAATTTATTTAAAATCATGGAAATCACGAATTATGTTTGTTTGTTTTTTACGTTAAGGAAATAACTACAAAAAGAACAGCATTATTATTGCTTTTTGGATAATTTCATAATAAGTAAAAAATTAATCCAAAGGATAACAAGTCCTTCTTCTTAAAAATTAATACTTTTTTTCTTGATGTAATACAACTCTATTATTTTTAACTAATGCACCTAACATGTAAATAATGATCATTGAAATAAAAAAAAAATGATTCCTATAAATAAAAGACAACAGCTGAAGAAAGAGGTGCATTGGAACTATACAGTTCTATGATCTCAAACTGTCTTAGATCACGCTACTGAAAAAGAAAAGTAAGATTTGTCTCAAAAATTACGCACTGCTTTGAGTTCAGTGTCTTATGACAAAGCAAATGCATGTTCAGTAACATTTGCTGATTTACAATTTGCTGGGATATAAAGCCATAGAATCCGATTATCTGTACTAACTAGATACTTTTTCATAACTTTCACCAGGGGGCAAATCATGATAAAAGTGTGAATAGCAATCATAGAAATAAAAAAAAATCCTATAAACCACAGAAAAAGAAGCTTGCCTATCGAAGCAGACTGTAGAAATTGAGGAAACAAATTGTTTAAAATTATGGAAATCACGAATTGTGGATTTTTTTTTACATCAAAGAAATAACTACAAAAGATTAGTGTATTGATATTGTTATTTGAATAATTTCATAATAAATAAGAATTATTCCAATCATTTTTTAAGGGTAATACTTTTTTTCTTGATTTAATACAACTCCATTACTTTTAACTAATGCACTTAAAGTGTAAATAATGATCTCAGAAATAAATAAATCCTAGATATAAAAGACAACAGCTGAAGAACAGGTGCATTGGAACTATACAGTTCTACGATCTCAAATTGTCTTAGATCACGCTACTGAAAAAGATTCCCCTCAAAAATTACGCACTGCTGTGAGTTCAGTGTCTTATGACAAAGCAAATGCATGTTCAGTGAAATTTGTTGTTTTACGATCCAAGAAAAGAAATCACTGTTGGTCTAGGTGCATTGATATACCCTTCCGTGACTACTTTCCCTACAAGTCTTAAGCTGCATCAACACAATATTTCACAAGTCAGTCAAGAAAAAGGCCAGGATATTCAAAGCTTCAAACTCCGCGGGGTCTTTGGAATCGTTAAAGTCCTGTGAAATATCAGGGCTTGTAAATTCTTTGGTTCTTTTCACTGTCCTTTAGACAGATCATAAAAGCTACTTTATTTTTCTTTTCAACTTTTCCTTTTATCTTATGAGGCGAACGGAATACTTTCTTCAGAGCTCATCATTCTTTCTTTCTTTTTGTTTTTCCTTTTCGTTCGGCATAAAATTTATTGCCGTGCTTCTAGGAATAAAATAAATTAAAAATTCAATGATTTCTGTCGCATACTTCAGAAGCCAAAAGAACGCTTTTCTATTCTTTGTGGTATTTTCTTTTAAGATGATATACATGGAACTGGTTCACGTGCATTGAGGAAAAATCAAAGCAACTTCAATGACTCAGATTTAGTGATATTTGTTTTGTGTTGTTTCAAAATAACTCAACATTTTTTTTTGTTTTTGTTTTTTTGTGTAGTAAGAGTTTGAGACGTTTTGATTCGTTTGAAGACTTACTGTTTTAATAACTTTTATTTGAAACTTTAATCGCTTCTCATTTGAAAACTTCGTGTTTTTCTCTAATGCAAACTTTGACGGGTAGAATGAGGTCAAGAATTAGGTGATGGTTTTTCTAAGAAAATGGTTATGGTTTTAATCTTTGTCCGTTTAACTAGATCCAGTAAAATTTATTGACAAACACGTAGCATGATTCGCTGTTGCTCTCATCAGGCTGGTTTCATGGGTGTTTCCCCTGGATTTTTCTCTTGTCACACACAGATATCACTTTTCTTTAAAATTTTCGCAGGAAAATTTTTATTTCCGACCTCTTTTGTGTATAGTATAACAGATTTCTCTGTGCTATACTTGGTTAGTAACGATAGACATCCTATTTTCTGACTAAATCTGCTGCAAATTTTAGTCCAAATGATTACTAGGTAAAAAAAAAACGGTTTTCACTGTACGGTACATCAAGCAAAATTTGACATGACTATTAAATCCTCATCCATAATACCTTTAAATATAATTCCATAATTAATATTTTCACAAAAGGCTCTAAACCTCAGGTCGCCACCAGCTGCTTTTGTTGTTTCAAATATAGCAAATTAATTCATTAATTCAATTTGCTGTTTCAGTAACTAATGGAAAGAAAAACAATTCCAAAAACAACTTTTTTCCAAGCTGAACTTCTTGGTATAAAAAAAGCTTTAGAATATTCGGAAACTTTAACTGCTCCGGTATCAATTAGGACATTCAGTTAATCAAGTTTAACTGCCACCATTAATCCTAAAAAGCTACATCTAATGGTCAGAGAAATCCAGTATAAGCTGTTCAACAATGGCTCCATTCAATTGCTTTGGATAAAAGCCCATGCAGTCAATCATGACAATGAATACTCAGATAACCTTACTGCCAGTGTTATAGACAGAGATTCAATGCATTTTAAATACTGAATTTAATTTCTGGAAAATAACATAAATAATTGTCTATTGCAGGATTGGCAACAATATTGGAATCATAGAAATTCAAGCTGAACAGTTTTCGAAATTCTCTCTAAACAAAACTCTCTGTCAAAACATCATAGAATTATTTCTGGAAAAGAAATTTTATTTACAAGTAATCATGATCCATTCCCAACACACTTCAAAACATTTAATCTATTAGAAAATAATTTTTCTCCTGTGTGGAACCATTCCATTCCATTCTTCTTCTTGGATTTTGTTGTTCTTCATTGAATTGTGAGATGCCTTACGCAAAGAAATAATGATGGGCGTAATAAAAAAAAAAAAAAAAGCTGATATAATGGAAAAAAAGTTCCGTTTCATAAAGAAAGTGCACATTAAATCATTTACAAATTATGAAAGTCCTCAGTTCAAATGTCATATGTAAGATCAAAATGGCGATATAAGAAAATTTATATATCGATATCGATATAATTATTTTCTAAACCACCACCGAATTGAATTCTCATTTTCTTTGTTTTCTTTCTAGTATATCATTATTTATGGCAGGACTTATTTTTGTCGATGCAGATGTACAAAAACAACTAATACTCTGACTATATTAAGACTATCCCATCTTCTTAGGTCTTTCTATTCTTTATTGAATTCTAAGATGCCTTACGCAAAGAAAATACTGATGGGCGTAATGAATACAGATGATATAAAGGAAAAAGTTCCGTTTCATAAAGAAAGTACAAGTTAAACCATTCACAAATCATGAAAATCCTCAGTTCAAATGTCATGCGTAAAATCAGAATGGGGATTACAGAGATATCGGTCACCTGGTCATCATCATTTGTTTGTAGTGGATTCAGTTGTTTTTATAATGCAAATGAAAAGTTAGGGATTCACTTTCACAATTCACAATTTCGTTAAACAAAATTAAGTGCAAAAACATTGAACAATGAAATGAGTTGACGAGCTGTTAAAGAAGTTTCTACAACTCTATTCAAAGCTGATGATAATGAACAGAAAAGTCACAACCATGAAAAAAAGTACGCCCAAGTTGTTTCTGAATTAATGGTAAAGTATATTCATTTTAATGGTTTTCATGTAGTATTTGTTTTTGACGTAACTGGTTTAGAATAACATTGCGCAACATTTTACTTATTCATTATCCATATTAAAATGAATTATTATGCATTTATAATATCTGTTATAATAATCACCAAAACAAAATATCATCAAATTTTAATTGAAGGAATTTTTGAGATAAGTATTGTTAAAAAAACTAGCCTCTGCAAAAGAAAATAATAAACTAAATTGTTGAATATAATGGAGAGAAGACAACACTCTTTTTATCCGTTGTCATATCATACATTAAATCATCAAAAATAAATATTTCATTTTCATATCCACAACAATTAATTCTTATGTTCTCGGATGAAGTACATAAAATAGACGAGGAAGAAAAAATATTGTGTTTTAACTCGTATTTGCAATAAAGCTGTAGTTGTTCGCAGTAAATTGTATTTCATAATTTTTCACAGTCACAAACAAAGTGATTGTTTTTAATACACACACACACACACACACACACACACACACACACACACATATATATATATATATATGTGTGTGTGTGTGTGTGTATATATATATAAATACATTAAATTATCAAAAATAAATATTGAATTTTCATGTTCCCAAAAATTAATTTTCGGGTGAAACGCAAATGATTGACGAGAAAGAAAAATAATATTGTGATTTAACTCGCATTTGCAATAGGCTGTAATTGTTCGCAATAATAAGTATTTCATAATTTTTCACATCCACAAAGAAGGTAATCGTCTTTAATATCTCTATATATACATATATAAAGATAGATAAATAGATAGATCTTTAAAAATCAATAATAAGTGCCAAACATACTGCAATATCAATTAATCAAATCTGGTAAACTTAGTATTTAAATTTATTTCACGCTACGTTTAAAACACATTTAAAATGAAATATTTCATCTGACTTTTAATTAAGGGTGAAAAGGAAGGATCAAAGTATGAAAAGGAAATACACCATAGAAATCAATTATCATGGTGAACTTGATCTTCCAAACACTATAAACTCACAATTTACAGAATCTTTTCTTTTAATGTATTTTCATGCAGAGATTGCATCTATACACGCAAGGTAAAATTTTTTATAAACTTCTCTAGTATCGACATACTTTAACCTTTTCAAATAATTACTCTATGGACTAATAAAGATAAATATCTAGCACTGTTTAAATTCTTTTTTTTCTTTGCATTCACTTAGCAGACCAGATTTTTACAAATAACTGATTAATTTAATTTTACATGTTTTCAAAGATTTGAGAATCAGGTTAATCGAAGAGAAAGATAGGTCACAGGTCACCAAAGGGCGTTGGAGTCGAGGTCGTTTGCTGTTGCCAGCACAGAGCATATAATTATCAATTGACGAACGACTATTAAAGATGACAGTTGCCATTTAGAGATCGTCAAAAAAGAAAGAATTAATTGAGATCGCGTTGAATTCAGTAATGTTCTCTTTGTTGTCAATAGACAAGTTCTGACTACACTCATTTGTGTTAGCCCGAATTTCAAATAACAAAAGTGAAATTCTTTGGAATTAGTAACCACTGCAACTAGTAAATTATATTATTAATATTACGAGCTTTCAAAATGTGCTGAAAACTCAAAACGTTTGGTCGCCAATTATTTTATTAAGTAGGGTTTATCTTTTCTTAAGCTAAAACCAAATTGATGAGTTGTTTGGCCATATAATTACGAAATCTTCTATTTTTTCCGGCCAAACCGAATTAGAACATTTTTCTTTCCACTTTGAGTTGAATGTTGCATTGTATGCCAACTGAACCAATCAGTTGAAGTTCATTTAGTTAATATCCAACTTAGCTCAAGATTAATGTATATTTAAAGAGAACTTAACGTTTATTTTTTTCTGTTTGGGTAGAGATTTATTGCAGCAATTGCTTTCGACGATCCAGAAATAAATCTTTAAAACATGAATGTCTTCGTCAATTCATAAGAATGAATATTAGTGCAGGGGATAACTTTTTCAGAAATAAAATATTAACTTTGTTACTATAATCACACAAATGACCCTAAGGTCGCATAAGAAAAACTACTTAATTATCTTTCTACTTAAAAGTTACTCATAATGTAAGGAATGCATCTATAATAAAAGTAGTACCATTATATTTGGAAGAAAATAGATGCATTCATCAACTAAATTATTACAGTTATCAATAAAAGATTAATATGCTTCAAGTATGTGGGGCATCATAGACAAATGGTGTAATTTCAGAAGTAATTTTGAAAATATTAGCACTAGTAATAACTTATAAGTCAAAGAATAGACGGCAGAATTAGAATTCAATAACTTAATAGTCAAAATTACTGATGAAAAATCAATTATTTTCAAAGATTTAAAACATAGAATTACTCATAGTATAACATATTTTTAATATATACTCAAAAGAGTAGAGAAAGTTCTAAATTACTGTTAAAAATTAACAAGTTTATATAAATTACTTTATAGATTTTTAATGACCTTTTGTATAAATTTATATTTATATTTAATATTAAATATTCCGTTTCCTGGTTTTATATTTAAAAAAATTTCTGTTTAATAATTTTTTACCATGATCACATAGTTTGCTGCTTAAATGGTTCCTAGCATTGCTGTGGGACATTTAAGCAGCAAACTATATGATCATGATGGGCTTTTGCATTTAACATAATTTAGAACGATAATTAATTGTCGGAATTATAACTAAATACTGTAAAAAAAATTCATATGAATGATTCTTTACTGTAAGAATATAACAAGAAAAACTAAAATACATGGCTATATAATAGACGTCTATAAATTTTTGTATCATGAACAAAATGTTACTAAAATTTTACGAAGCCCCTGATTTTTAAAAAATCTAATGAAATAATTTAGTTCAATTATGCTGCCTACAATGCATAGCATTTTGAGGATGTAATTTTTCTAAGCTCAATAAGGAAGTAATGATTGTTAATTCGAGTATAAAAGATGAGCTAGACAGAAAATGTCCTTGTACTAATATTCATGTATTCTTTGAGATCTCTTCACAATAAAAATAATGGCCTTGTAGGGATACCCTTAGGTAAGACGTAAAATTTGCTATTAAATTGGTTCTAGAACAAACATCTCATTAAAACTTGAACAAAAAAAAATAATCCCTAAAAGTAATTTTAATTTTAGCCTAAGAATATGTAATTTTAAATAATCTCAAGCTTTTAAGTTCTGGTCAAAAAAATTGCAAATTAATATTTGAGGGAAAGAAAATAATTTCAGTTTAATAGAAATTAAGTAAAATAGAAATTAAAATAATTTGCAAAAGTAATAATTTAATTTGATTTCCATTTTGTCAACGCTGTGAAAGTTATTCGAAAATAAGCAATTTCGATTCCGTTTCCTGAATATATATTTAAAAAAATTGTCTATTTAGTAATTTCTTACCATGAACACATTCCATGATTATCATGATCACATAGTTTTCTGCTTAAATGGTACCTAGATTTGCTATGGGAAGATTTAACATAATTTTATGTGTTTATGATCATTATGATAATTCGTTAATTGATTGATTCTAAATAAATGATTAATAATAATTTTTCTAAATGTTTCGTATAAGCTTCTTGCCCCATTAAATATTCTATATGTATCAATTACATGAAAAAAAATTCATTGTCGACGAAAAGGTTTTAACGTTGCTCACCCCTCCCTTGACTGACACATATTTTAAATGTTAGTAGTTTGGATTATTGGATGGTTAAAATTAAGATGGTTAATGTTTCCATATCAAAGGCTTAAATTAATATAAAAATATGCATGTGGATCAAAATGATACAATATTTACTAACTGATTTTTTGACACTGGAAGGTCAAAAACGGAAACAGTTCAAATTACAATTGATTAAATATTTTTTTAAGAAGAACGCAATTTAATACGTCCCAAAATATTAGTTTTCCGGAAATGCACTATTTTAACCATTATTATTCATCGTAGCTGAAATTATTAGCATCGTTCATTAAAGCATTTGATTAAATGAAAAACATGTAATTTTTTGCACTTTAGGCTAATTAGGCAGGGACCTACAGTTTAACGTGGATTCCGAACCATTAACAAACATCCATGTCATCGCCAGTATTAAGTAAATGGAGGAGATATTTGATTTTTAAGCTATTGTTTCAAATTTTGGATTTGTAGTGCTTATAAAATTAAAAATATGCCTTCAATTTTTTTTTACAAACTATGCGCAAATAATAGCTGAAATCTTTTCGACTAAAAATTTCGAAAAGGACGAAAATCATATATAAAAAGAGACAAGATCGTAAATTTTCCAAGGATTGTCAAATCTCTAAACATTTTTTTCAGTCCACAAAAGATTGACAGAAAAACAGTGACATCACATTGCAGCGGGCATCACTAAATAGTGGTACCACTAATATTATTAATGCCACTAATAACTACACTCATATCCATAAATTAAGGATAATGAAGTTCAGGAAAAGAAAGAGACAGAAGCAAAACAAATTTGACATATTTGTAAAGTCTATTTATTAAACAAAAGGTAAAGAGCAAAAAAAGATGCTATATGTTTGACATAATTAATAAAAATTGCGATTTTTACTCCCTTTAGCAAATTTCAAAATGAACATATTTACAAAAACAGTATAACATGGTTAGTATGATGGTTAATATGGAGTATGTCTCCCGGACGATGCAATACAGGCCTTACAACGCCTAGGCATGCTGAGTATCAAATTATCAATCTGATCTTGGGGAATATTACACCACCCATCAAGCAATGCCCTCCGAAGTTCCGGTTGACAGGTGGGAGGGGGTTGACGGGCTGCAATTCGTCGGCCAAGCATATATTCCACACATGCTCTATTGATTCAAGTCCGGTGAATATGCTGGCCAATCCATACGGGTGGTATTCTCCAATTGAAGGCATTCGTCTACAATGTTTGCACGGTGAGGACGGGCGTTGTCATCCATAAGCAGAAATTCAGCACCCATAGCGCCCCGAAACAAACGTGCATGTTGTTCCAGAATGACATCCCGATAGATGTGGCCTGTCATCGTTACACTCTGAACATGCAGGCCAGTTCTGGAACCAAGAACAATTCCTCCTCAAACGAGCCATCCTACACCACCGTAACGGTGTCGTTCAATGGTGTTCTCTTGGTGGCAACGGGTACCTGGCGCTCTCCATATGAAAGTTCGGCGAGAATCAGACTGCAAACTAAACCTGGACTCGTCGGAAAACATCACACCACACCAATGTTGCGGTGTCCACAATGCATGCTCTCTACTCCAGGTTAATCGCAAGCGATAGTGAGTTGCGGTAAGTGGAACACATCTGACAGGCCTACGAGCATATAGACCAATGTGCCCTAAGCGTCTGTACACGGTCTGCCTTGAAACTGTCGTACCGGTAGCTGAAGAGAGCTCACGAGACAGGTCTGATGCTGTGCTCCGTCTGTTTCTTTTGGCAGTAACTGCTAAATACCGGTCCTCATTCAGCGTTGTTACTCGGGGTCGACCTGTGCTGTAACATCTACTCACATTACCATCATCTTGGAATCGTTACCAAAGCCTGAAGATGACACTCTGGGCGATTCCAAGTTCCTCGGATACTTCCAGCTGGGTACATCCACATTCCAGTCGTCCGATAATTCTACCACGTAAAAATCATCCAAATTCTACCTTTGTGCCATAACTATGCGGTTATTGCACTGAAAGGCTTTTAAAGCGCTTGTGAACAATTTTTACTTCTTTGCCACCATTCCTTATATACCCCTCTCTTACACTCGTCATTGTGACGTACTATCCGTGCCATCTGGTGGTTTCCTGTAATTTGCATATTCTTCTTCAAAATGTGTGTGATAATTCTACAGGTGAAATTTTTATTTTAGAGTTCAATTTCGGTATGATTCTGAATTATCCTTAATTTATGGACATGAGTGTAAATCACTAGTGGCATTAATAGCTAAATTACTAGCGCCACTAATAGCTATAATCTCTAGTGCCACTAACAGCACAACTAAATAGTGACATCACACTCCAGCTGGTATACGAGATTTTTTATATAAAAATAAAATGCGAAAGAAATTTTTGTATATTAATTACTTTCAGTATTCACAGCATCACAGATTCATATACTGACATTCTGGATCAGTTTTTAAATACTTTTAAGTAAAACTCATAAAGTCCAACTTGTAATTTAAAAAATATTTAAAATTATTAGTCTTGTATTACCAAAACATTTTTAATATTTTTATTAAGATAATGTTAATCTGAAATATTACATTAACGATTAACAGTTCTCAACATGGTTCATCATATAATTTCATTGAAGATTTTAGGAAATAATCACAATGTTAAAATAGGGTATTTTCCGAATTTAATTGGATAAATGTAATAATTTTAGCATAGTGATCATAATGGTCTTATAAAATAAACACCTGGACCTAGTTAATAAAAAAAAAAAACAACATTTTTTTATTAATTTTTGTTCTGTCTCTACATCTGAAAAAGTCATCGTGTCACTACAAAGAAATTTTTTTTTCAAAAGAAGAAATATTTAAACAAATCGGCATACTTTAACATCATAATACTGACAAAATTAAAATTATAAAAACACTTGAAAAATTAAAATCATGCAATGCAATAAATGATAATTGTTCGAGAACACATTAGGCATAACAATTTCGCAAGTTAAATCTAGTTCTGTTTTACACAATATTTATTTTGAACATCAGTAAATTTAACTTGCCATACACTTTTGTTGCAATACTATTCTTAATGCATTATATCATTAATTAGTCATTTATTCACGTAAATATCCCAACAAAATTTAATAATATAACAAAACATTTGCAATATCCAAACAAAATTTAATAATATAACAAAACATTTGCAATATCCAAACAAAATTTAATAATATAACAAACAAAATTTCTAATATCCAAAAAAAAAATTTAATAATATAACAAACAAAATTTACAATATCCAAACAAAATTTAATAATATAACAAACAAAATTTATAATATCCAAACACAATTTAATAATATAAGAAACAAAATTTACAATATTCAAACAAAATTTTAATTGTAGAAATCTCAAAAGAAAACAAAATGGTTAATATTTTCTGATTGTGTTTACAACAATTAATGTTTTTAAAAATTGCTTAGTTCTTTCCACCTATCATTAATTATTATACTTAATTTGTTAAAGCTCATGTTCTCCTTCTACCCTTTTTTTTTTTAAATTTATAAATACATTCTGTAATGTTTATAATCATCACAATTAATGTTTATAATCATGCATAATATATGTTTACTTATTAATTGCTTTCAAGTCATATCGGAAACACACACAATTTTTTTTGCTATATTTATGAAAACACTGAATCATTGTAAGAGCTAAAAGATTCCACTCTAAAATCTTCTTCGAAATTTTTATTTTATAGAAACATCGAAAAGATGAAGTTATCAAGACCTTAACCTTCAGTATTATGGCTCGTGCACGCTCCGTTGAGAAAAAAAAAGGTACTTACAGCAACAAAACAACAAAAGATTATTATTTATTCTCTTTTATTTTTCTACTTTAGTTTCAATTGTTTAAATAGAAAAAAAAAAATTTTATAGCTTTTTTTTTATTTATTTATCTCTCCAAAATGACCAACGAAAACCTTGCGCTACTTTTACCAATAATTTCACTCTGAATCTTCAAGTTCCAATATGTTCAATATGGATGAGCCTAAAAGGTCAAGGCGTGCAACATTCTCAGCAACTCTATGGTTGTTGCCTGATGTGATGCTGCTCCATATGAAGAAGCGAATCGACCTTCATTTATAATGTTCTAAGAGCTGATCTCATTTTCTAACGTGCGGAGAAATCAGTATTTTCGTGTCACGATCGTACTTGGCTTGAAGATCTCGAAATGATTGATGTGGCCATGAAAATGATGGCTAATCACTGTTATGAGGAAGAACTAGCTTAAAAAGATCGCTGCAGTAGTATATAATGTGGCAAAGATTAATTCAAACAATGTTGCGCACACGAAAAACGATTTCCACTTGAATAACTTATTAATAATGTTGGACTTTATCTTTCAGTGTATTAGTAGTTAAAGTAGGATAACTTGAAGAAGTAAATCAAATGCAATACTAACTTCATCTCCTTGGTATAAAGTCAGTGTAAAACAGTATTGAACTGTAAGAGAAAATACGATGTAAATAAAGTCAGTACGAATTCAAAATATTTTATTCCTTTTTAGATTACTTTACTGGTTTTATTCTTAACTATTCTAAAAGGCAGTACTTCTAATGTATATATATAGAAATAACAGCTCAATAAAAAACCAAAGGATAACGATGAAGGAGGGAATTAGAAGCATGACCATTTTGTATGCCAAAGCTACTACCTGTATTCGCTACAAGTAAACTGTATTACAAAACCATCATAGCATTCACAAAACAAAAACTCTGACGCGTCTCACAATCAAATCTCTCAAATAAAGAAAAGAAAAAAGAGAAATAAAGAAATTATTCAAGATTGATAATGCGCATAAACTGCAGCAATGAAATTGAAAGTTATCTAATGAACATAAAAATCAAAATGTCGAACAACTCAACTGCAATGGCAAGTTAAAAAGAACACAAAAATTTGTCCAAAATACACAGTTACAGGGTATGAAAAGATGTCGACCAGGAAATCCGTAAAACCCGATATTAATTAGTAAATATAAAGGAAATAAATTATAACAACCTGAGGGTAGCTTTATCAAGGAATACGCACCTCAAGATGTTATAAACCATGTTATTTCTGCTCTCTAGATGACTGGATCCAAATCAAAAATTCATATGGCGAAGTATTCCGATAACATGGAGTAGCAAAAATAGCCTTCTGTTTAGAGCCAGCAAGATATACGATTGAAGAAGAATGAGAGAAAATATATAATATTTATATATATAAGAACACAGCACATCAACACAAAAACCAAGGGAGAACTGAAAAGAAGTTAACTAGAAACACGATCATTTTGCACAGCAAAAGCCCATTACCTGTGTTCGCTACTCTCAAATTTTTTAACAGAATAATCATAGTCAGTTATCACTTAAGGAAACCACTTAAAATCAATTGTTATTGAATTTTTCCTTTTCTTTTTTTCAATTTTTACCTTTAAGGATGTGCGAATGAAACCATAAATGCAAATGAAGTACCTTATTTAACATATTATTTGCCAAATGACGGAGCTATAAATAATAAAAGATTATTGTTTTAATTGATGCAAAAATTAATTAGCTTAATTTTCCTTTTTAAAAACGCATTTGTTTTCCGACTCGCGGCCAGTGGCAAAGTGCACAGCTAGTGTGCAGGAGGGGCGAGGTTCGAATCCACTGGCGGCATTGTTGTAGTCTCTACTTTTAGAAACAAGACGACTCGATGGCGATTGTAACAATAAGTATAAAGCATCTCTCCTCGAAAATAAGGCTGCCTGGTGGGAGTTTTCGGGGTATTTTTCCATGCGACACGCAAATGTTTAGTAGTGACCATAAAAGTCGTCCATTATGGCTCGTCGGTGGGCTGATTGTCGTATGCATATGTGACCCATTTAAGTTAAACAAAGAAAAACGGATTTAAGTGTTTACTTAAAACTAACAAATTTGTCTTGTTTCATTTCAGAAATTATTTATTTTTACTTTAATTTAATTAATAAAAATATAACCAAAAAATACAAAAGACAACGCAACTAAAATTTTAATGAATATATACTTACATAATATTAAACTCAATATTTCATCCTTCTAGGAACGTAATATAATCCTTTTTAAAAACCGAAAATGAATTTATGAGATTTTAATATCGTCGATCAGCGTAATGAGCACTAACAGCGGCATCAGGCCATCAGATGGCGCCAGTCTCGAAGCAATTAATATTTAAACAAGTAATAAAAAAAAAAAATTTAAAGTCAATTCCTACTTTTTTTTTTTCACTATATTGCAGAAAGTCCTTTATAAATAATTTTCATTCATTTTTTTAAGTTTATCTGGGGCCATCTATTGGTAGCTATATGCAACTTAAATCTGAAAAACTAAAATTAATTAATTAAATTTAATTAATGAAATAATATTTGAAAAACTGTATTAACATCAAGTGTCATCCACTACAAGTTAAAAAATGTATTTGAGCTCGAGTGGAAGAATAAAAAGTATTTTATTAACGATTGAAAAATTGAACAAGATATATATAGGGAGAGTGGGAGCTAATAGAAGGAATTGAAAAATAGGTTTTCTGTGTAATTAAAAAAAATTACTACATCTTTTTCGTGAATCTTTGCTGCACACCAGAAGAAAAAAATGTTAAACCCCCAAAAAATTGGCTCCTAAATGTTATGCTTGTAAGTTATGGAACATTACACACACATCCTATCCCCATTTTTGCCAATGACTTATTCTCATCCTAACATAGGTATCTTTCAACTCATCTAAATCTGTAGTACAATAACCAAAGTTAGCGACAAATGATTTCCATGACTTGCCTTTAAAGAGTTACTTCATTTAATGACTAATTATTTCAAGATAAACATCGGAATTGTAGCAGGTTTTGTAATGTCACTTGTTCTTAAAGGTCATGGGAAAATCACGCGAGGATAGTATTAAGATTAGTATTGTCCTGGTATGCATCATTAAAACTTTATTATTATTGTTTTCGATATTGAAATTATCATTAAATTTACCATTAATCATTTTTTGTAAATTTAGTATTAATTAATTTTGTTCTAGTTTTCCAGATTCATATTTTATTACTTCGTCCATTTCATGACTTTTCAATGCATTGACAACAACTATCATAATCCATGTTGCTTAATTTTTTTACATAATAGTAAAATTTAATATGCAGGTAATTGTCTATAAATATTGTAAATCAAATAAGTTTCTCAGAAGCAACAAATAATTGAAAAAAAAAAAAAAATAGAAAATAATATTGAAAGGAAAAGTCTGAAAAATAAAGGCAACATTGAATTTAAAAAAAAAACTGCTCGGAGATATCTTTTGTATGGGTGCAAATATGTACACTCATGTCCATAAATTAAGGATAATGAAGTTCAGGCAAAGAAAGAGACTGAAGCAAAACAAATTTGACTTATTTGTAAAGTCTATTTATTAAACAAAAGGTAAAGAGCAAAAAGATGCTATATGTTTGACATAATTAATAAAATTGCGATTTTTACTCCCTGGAGCAAATTTCAAAAAGAACCTATTTACAAAAAACAATATAACATGGTTAGAATGATGGTTAATATGGAGTATGTCTCCCGGAAGATGCAATACAGGCCTTACAACGCCTAGGCATGCTGAGTATCAAATTATCAATCTGATCTTGGGGAATATTACACCACCTCATCAAGCAATGCCCTCCGAAGTTCCGGTTGACAGGTGGGAGGGGATTGACGGACTGCAATTCGTCGGCCAAGCATATCCCACACATGCCCTATTGGATTCAAGTCCGGTGAGTATGCTGGCCAATCCATACGGGTGATATCCTCCACTGAAGGCATTCGTTTACAATGTTTGCACGGTGAGGACGGGCGTTGTCATCCATAAACAGAAATTCAGCACCCATGGCGCCCAAGAAACAAACGTGCATGTTGTTCCAGAATGACATCCCGATAGATGTGGCCTGTCATCGTTACACTCTGAACATGCAGGTCAGTTCTGGAACCAAGAAAAATTCCTCCCCAAACGAGCCATTCTGCACCACCGTAACGGTACCGTAACTCTTGGTGGTAACGGGTACCTGGCGCTTCAATGAAAGTCCGGCGAGAATCAGACTTCTCTTGGCACAAGACCACTGGTGGTGTCCAACTCTCTACTCCAGGTTAATCGCAGGCGACAGTGAGTTGCTGGCACATCTGACAGGCCTCTATAAACCAATGTGCCCTAAGCGTCTGTAAAAACTGTCCGGCTGCAGAAGCTCACGAGACGGTCTGATGCTGTGCTCCGTCTGTTTCTTTTGGCACTAACTGCTAAATACCGGTCCTCATTCGGCGTTGTAACTCGGTGTCGACCTGTGCTGTAACATCTACTCACATTACCATCATCTTGGAATCGTTGCCAAAGCCTGGAGATGACATTCTGGGCGATTCAAGTTCCTCGGATACTTCCAGCTGGGTACGTCCACATTCCAGTCGTCCGATAATTCTACCACGTTAAAAATCATCCAAATGCTTCCTTTGTGCCATAACTATGCGGTTATTGCACTGAAAGGCTTTTTAAAGCGCATGTGAACAATTTTACTTCTTTGCCACCATTCCTTATATACCCCTCTCTTACACTCTCGTCATTGTGACGTACTATCCGCGCCAGCTGGTGGTTTCCTGTAATTTGCATATTCTTCTTCAAGATGTGTGTCATAATTCTACAGGTGAAATTTTTATTTTAGAGTTCAATTTCTGTGTGATTCTGAATTATCCTTAATTTATGGACATGAGTGTAGTAAGTTTAGGTTACATAAAGTACAAACATCAAAGTGAATTACAAAAAAGAAAATGAAAGGTGTTGCATTCAGCCACATATGGGAGTTATGAGCCATTACTAAAGAAGTTCGTTCTATTTACATAGCTGGTGCGCTGCAGTAGCTGTTGCCCCATATGCATTTATTTATACATAAAACATTTTATTTAGTTAAAAGAGCAAAATTACGGAAATAGTTACAGGAAAAAGCAGTTTTATTTTGATTAATACTTAAAAACAATCCGTGATTCATAACAATGAATTTTTTAAAAAAAATTAATTAATTGTATGATACTTATTGAAGAGATTTTAATATTGAGATATTTTGATATTTGTTATTAATTATTTGGAGGTTCCAATGCAAATATCTAAAAAAGAGATAAATATGTCCACAAAAGAAAGCAACATGAAATTGGCAAGTGAATGAAATTTTAATGCAATTAAATGGGGAAAAATTAAATAATATAACACTGAATATACTAAATTACAGTTCTCACAATCAAATTCTTTATATTATCTTAATGAAAAAAACTGTCTCGATCAATTGCAATCCTAGATTATTTTGATAGCTAAAAACTATAATAAAATCAGATTTCTGAAATCTAAAATTCTGTTTAACTCTCTCTTTCTATTATTTAATTTTTCTTTCTTTTTTTTTTGCCATAATGAATTGTATAAAATTCTGAAATAAACAAAGTTATATCGACTATTTCCGCTGTTCCAAAATTCTTATTTTACTTATCTATGCATTTCCGAAAAGAAAATATGCAGCATTTTGCGGATTTCGGCGTAACGATCTATCGAAAGCGAGTGAGTGGTAGTGTTCGTTTCTGATTACAACGACGCCAGCAGCGGATTCGAACCTTAGCCCTCCGGTACATTTTATCACTGCGTCATGAATCAGACAAACTTCCAATTTAATTAAACAATTTATTTTGTATTATTTGAAGAATCTAAAACCATTGTTTTTCAAATTTTATTAGTTTAATAAAAAAAACTTCTCTTAAAAATCTTCTAGTCTAGTTGCTTTGACTGTCATCTGACCAAAGTAATAATCTTCAGACAGAGTTAAATGTTATCAAATTAAATTAATATAAAAACTCTAGCAGAAATATATTAATTCAATATACTTTTGTTCATCCGGAAAATATGCTTGCATATTTTCAGGAAGTATACCGTTAATCTGAAGACAGAATTCATATAATGTTAGTTATTAAGCAATAATCATTTTTTAATATTATATAAAATGACATAAGTAGTATACTTTTTTAATTTATTGAGAATAATAAAATTACTTCCTAAATTTGAGATTAATTAAATTATTCTTTTGGGTTTATTGAGAATAATTAAGATATTTTTGTATTTATTGAGAACAATTAAATTACTTTCTTAAATTCATAAAGATTAATTAAATTATTTTTTTGAATTTATTGAGAATAATTAAGTTACTTTTTGATTTATTGAGAATAAATAAATTACTTTTTTTGAATTTATTCAGAATAAATAAATTACTTTTTTGAATTTATTAAATTACTTTTTTTTTTTATTCAGAATAATTAAGTTACTTTTTTAATTAAGTTACTTTTTTGATTTATTGAGAATAAATAAATTTCTTTTTGAATTTATTCAGAATAATTAAGTTACTTTAATCACACTTTATTTAAAATAATAAAATTATTTTAGTTACGCTTTATTAAGAATAAATAAGTTACTTTTAATTTTAAAATGCGAAATATTTCAATTACTATTCTTGCACTCTTATCTGTATTTTTAAATGCTCTATTAATTATTTTATTAATAAAATTCTTTATATTATCTTAATGAAAAAAATATCTCTATCAATTGCATTCCTAGATTATTTTAATATCCAATAAAAAAATAAAATAAAATTTCCTAAAATGTTGTTTAGCCCTCACTTTCTATTATTTATTTATTTTATTTTATTTTATTTTTTTTATTTTTTTTTTTTTGCCATAATAAATTATATAAAATTCTGAAATAAACAAAGTTATTTCAACTAATACTGCTGTTTCCAAATTCATATTTTACTCATCCACAAAAAAAAAAATACACAGCATTTTGCGGATTTGGGCGTAAAGATCCATCGAAAGCGAGTGAGTGATAGTGTTTCACATGGTGAGAAAATAGTGTTGCATACTAAACAGAAACGAGGTCAATATTGAGTAACAACGCAAACTCTTCTTCTTTTTAGAAATGAGAGATACTGAAAAGACTGAATTAAAATTCACTAAAAATACCACCATAAATCTTGACAAGTGAGTATAAATCATCTTTTGATCACTATTCTTCATAAATAATGTGTTGAATAATTTTTGAAACAGTCTGACCTTCGATGACCTTTGTTTTTATGGCTTAGTTCTTTATGCAAATTACCTTAAATTTCACAGCAATTTCTAGTCACACTTATATCAAAAGGAATTGTAATATGGATTAGAAAATAATCACATTAATAATAGTTTATTTTGGCGAAAAGAGAAAATTTTCCCGAAAATTTAAATAATATCAAGTAGAATTTTTGACAAAGATCAAACAAGTGTTATTTTGTTCATGTATAGGAACGTGTTATAACTTTTTTCAAAATTACTGATATCTCTTAACGTATTAAATGAAGTCTTTTACTGTTATTAGTCGATGAAAATTTTAGGGTCAACTTTAGGTCAGGGGTGGCCAAACTTTAAACCTTCAAACTTTACCACTTTAAACTTCCTTTGATCGCATCTGAAGGAAAAATGTTGTCAAGATAAATCCGAGAGAAAAAAAAATATTCTAAATTAGCGATAGTTGTTAAGCAAAAATAATAGTAAATAATGAATAAAATAAGATTTATCGTTATGATTAATAATCAAAAATGTTATATCATAATAATTGTTTGTTTGTTTTTTAAACCCTATTTTTAAATCATTGAACATGTTAAAAGATTTAATCACTGAAATAAGAAATATCTCTAATCAATAGATCAAGGAAATCAATAGAAAATTAAATTGTAGGAATTTGTATTTTAAATGAAATATAACTATTCATTAATATTATTAATTCTTATATATTTTATGTACTTAGAATGTCAAAAAAAATCAATAAAATAAATGAGTACAAATTTTTCTAAAATAAAATTTAGAATTTTATGTTGGATCATTTCCATAAAGTCACGAGGCAGAATTTGGATTTCACTGATTTAGATGATTTACTGAATTTTTAATTATTTTAGTATACGATTAATTCGTTAAAATTAATATATAAGTTTTATTAAATATGAAAAATAGCTCATTTAAAAATAAAATTTAACGACAGTTATATGAGTGCAGCATGAATTCATAATATGGCATATATTTCTCTGGGCATATGGCAATTCATAATATGTAATATATTTCTCAGGGGAGTAATTCATAATATGGCATATTTAATCTTGGATTATACTGTTATTAAATCTGTTATTTTATCTTTACCATTATTATGTTATACTGTTATTAAAATATATTTTTTATTGATTTCTTTTTTTAATTCGTTTATCTCCACAATAATAATATTCAATTCAATGTAATAAATAAAATAAATAAATATTTATATTAAAAGTATATCCAGAATGTTTTTTATTACTTAAAAAAATATTTATAATATAATATAATTCTAAGAATATTTATAGAAATACAATAAAAACATTTCTAAACATTATTTCAAACTTGCCATAAATTAATATGAAATATTCAATCACGACATAATATTTTCAAATAAATATATTCGTTTCTAATTAAAACACCATTATTTTAATAATACTATCAAAATTTGCTTATTCTCTTTCAATGGCATATTTTAATTCATTTTCTGTAATAATTAATTCAAGGGAGAATTCATGAAAATCTCCGACTATTGTTGTCTGTTAAAATAATAAAGATGCTTAAAAAATTAATTCTTCTTTAAATATGCAGAATAAAAATGATTTGTTTAAAATCTAATTTATTTTATTTTTCATTAAAATAATGTTTTGTAGATAGGTTAGAAATATATCTTTATTTTGATTCGACAAGTAGTTTAATGTATAATAAATAAATCATGAACAGAAGAAACTAAAATTAATATAATAATTATTGTCATATAACTATTATAACTATTAATATAATTTAATACCTACAAGGAAGTACTCAAAGGAAGAAATACATTAAAAAGAAAATAACACAAAATTCGAAATAATCAATAATATGAGGATTTAAAGTATTAAAAACATTGAAGATGAATAAAATAGATTTGATTTTTTAATGAATATTAACTTATTCGCTTGATATCTACCTCATGAATAATAAATATTTTCCCGCTTGATTTCTTACAAATTTTTTTAAGTTATGAAAGAAAATTTTGATCGCTCTTTATGATTGTACATTTCAAAACCCTAAAAATACTTTCCATGTTTTTTTCTTTCTTTAACTCCAACACAAAGATATTGAAATCTGATTTAAATTTCTAAAATATTAAATCTAAAACACATTACACAAATAAAAAAAATAAGATATGAAATATTTATATGCTTCATTACCGCATTAAATTTATTTCGTTATCGCATTACTAATTTCATTATCACATTATTTATTTCATTATCACATTAAATAAACAACTTGTTGAGTTCATATTTAATAAAATATTTTCAGAAAGATTTTAAATTTATTAACAAAAATTGCATTTTGCAGAATTATTTACTGTAAATGGTGTCTCATTATGAAATGTAAAATAAAGTTATCAACATAAAATTTTTGAAAGCTTTCCATAAAAAAAATTGCTGAATTTATATTTATCGAGATAAAATGAAATTATATATTTTTGAAAAAGTTGCGAGAATTTCTTCAAATAATTTTTAAAGCATTGTAAGGAAACAGTTTTGTATAACCAGATATATATTATTAAACATATATTTGTAATATTAAATAGGACAATAGATAAATATACAAATTCCTCTTTCTAAGTTTCCTATGAAGAGAAAAAGATAGAAATTAGAAATTGATTAGAATGTATAAATTCAAATTCTAATCAAATTAAAAAAGTTATATATGTCTTTTCTCATCTTTTATGGATTTTTTTAATTCTGATAGATTTTCTCATAAAAAATTAAATTTCTTAAGAAAAAATTTTAAAAAATTTAAAGTAACTGATATTTTCATCTAAACAATAGAATTTTTTTTTATCCGAAGGCAAAAAGGACCCAAAAATCAGATGTAATGTGACATCCTAGAATTCCATATACTGTAAAGCGATTTTCGTCAAACTTCAAGGTTTTACAAGTATGGAATTCTTGGATGTCACATTACATCTAATTTTTAGGTACTATCCTTCTTTTGTTAAAAACAAATTTTATTGCTTAAAAAAAAATTTCAATTATTTTTAATTTTTTTTTCTCAACTTATACGAACTTTTTAATTCTAATAATTTTTTCTTTTAAAAAATTAAATTACTTAAGAAAAAAATTTAAAGTAACGGAAATTATCTTCAGAACTGTAAAATAATGTTTTTCTTTAACAAAACTATTAAATTACCTAAAAATCAGATGTAATATGACATCCAAGCTGTTCATATACTGTAAAACGATTTTTGTCGAACCCAGCTACCACTTGACTTCAGGGTTTGAAGATATGGAATTCTTGGATGTCATATTACTTCTAATTTTTAGGTGCTTTTTTTCCTATTGTTAAAAAAAAATCCTGTTTCTTAGAAAAAAATTTCAGCTATTTATATTTTTTTCTTCGGAAATTTAAGAGGAGGAGGGATAATATCCCTTAAGAAATAAAATCTTAAGGGCATTACCCCACATCTTAAACTTTAAATTAATTAATAAAGCCGAGGTACAACTTTTCTTATAAATGCATATAAATTTTGTTTAATTGAGACAAAGAACTAAAAAAAACTAGCATAGAAGAAAAATATCAAATGAAAATGCAGTTCTTTTTATAATTTTCTACCCTCAAATATTCCACGATTATTTTAAAGATAGGTCAATTTCCTTGCAATATTTTAAAATTTCCCATTTTTAAAACTTTCCAATTTTACCCTTATGAAAAAGATTTCCAATTGAAAAAAATTCTTGGCAATGAAGTAAAAAACGGATTAATTACGTTTAAATTAATTAGTATTCAATTCAAAACACACTGAAATAGGTAACATTCACAATTTAAATAGGAAATCGGAGAGTGTTTAATAAAAAAATGTATGCATTAAAAAAAAAAAAAAAAAAAAAATTTGAGAAATGGCTGAGAATTAAGAAAGCACGAAAACTAACTTTTAATTAAAATTTCCTTTTAATGTTTCTGTACTCGTAGAATAAATAAACTAGTTGAATCATAAAGTTGCTCCTAGAGTGTAAAATTTGGATCAGTAAAGTAAAAAAAAATAGCAGAAAATTGTAAGCAAAATGAAGCATTGAAGATTTCGAGGGTTTCTTGCCAAAAAAAAAAAAGGCATGGAATTTTTAACTTCAATATTTCGTAAATCAAGGTAATACCATGCAAGAGTAGAATACCATACAACTGAAACAAAATAAAAAATATTTGTTGTTAATAAAATTTTAATACAATATTAATAAGCAAATATTTAACCAAAGTTACAATAAAAGAAAATGATTGATTAGAATTAAATGATTGAATCATTAAATCATCAAAAATTTACATTTTGACAAATTTATCATTCGATGAACTGGAAATTTCTTGAGGCTTTAAATTAATTTTACTGTTATTAACATTATATTAGCTTTAATTAACTTATTAATTAATTAATTTTTAAATTAATTAATTTTACACATTTTAGCGTGTATAGTCTACAATGCGCATATTGCATAATCTGCAATGCGTAAAAACCTTTCATTTAAGTAAAGAAATTCCAATACTTTTAATTACATAATGTGTTAACCCTGTACTTGTCGTTTATGCAGTATGTTTGTTAATAAACATTCTTTAAATAAAACAATTACTAAGCACAGGCAAGCCCTGAATAACGTGACTAATTGGTTCTTTTTATGTAAGATTTAACAAACGTTATGAATTATTAAAAATCATTTTGTTCAACACTCCAGATACATGCATAAATGAACATTTTATTCCAAATATTTTAGAAATATTTGGGTCATTATTTTATATTTATGTGATTTTTTTATAGATTTAAAAATTTTAGTAATCAGTAATCTTCAGTAATCATCGAACCATTCAGTAACCTTCAGTTGATCCATCGAAGTAGTGACCCCATTATTGAGCAGTTAACAAATTTTATAAATTCATGTTCCAAACGCGTAGAACAGTAAATGGAAAAAATATTGTATTAAATTAATATTATTTTTTGGTTTTGCTGTTAATCTGAATTCAATGAAGCTGACATTGATAACAATAATAAATAATCCCATCTCTTAATGATTGTATTCAAAGGGTTCTTTCACTGATTGCACACAGACCGTATAACACAGAAGATATACTTACATATATTAAACTTCTATATAGTCTCCTTTCAGTTCAAAACAATATTTGAAATGAGTGTACAAGTCCGTAAATACTTTCTGTAATGCCTAAATTCAAACACTATTGAGTTCTGATGTCTCAAAAAATTCAATCTCATCTATTGACTGTAACTGCTGCTCCTTCATCTACAATTTCAACTTAGAAATAAAAAAATATTCCAAAGGGAACATATATGGTGAGTATGGGAGCTGCATAGAATATATCTTCTCGTCGAAAATTTCTGTTCAATGATGGATTTGTGAGACTTTGCATTGTCATGGTAGGGGCACCAATATCCATTGCCCAACGAATCGTCTTCACATGCCGCATTCACTTCAAAAGCTAATCCAAAAGCTCTTTATAGAATTCCCCAGACACAGTGGAACCTAGATGAATAAATTCTTCGATGAACGATGCCCCAATTGTCAAAAAAGGTAATCGGCATTGTTTTAGTTTTTGGCTCAGTTTTTCCCACCATTCAAACACTACTGAATTCCAATGTCACAGAAGATTCAAACTCGTCTATCGACTCTAACTGATGCCCCTTCATCTACAATTTGAACTTTTGAAATAAAACTATTCCTAGGGGAACATATATTGTGTGTTAGGGAGGGCCACAAACCTACCTTTTCGCCAAAAATTGCTGCTCAATAATGGACTTGTGAGACTTCGGATTATCGTCACCGAATTTCATTTCCAATTTTCCAACCAATTTCCATTTCCCAACAAATCGGCCTCACATGATGCATACACTTCAAAATCCAATACAAAACATCTTTGTAGAATGTCCCAGTTGCAGTGGAACCTAGATGACAAAATTCCCGATGACCGTTGCCCCGACTGTAAAAAAAAGTAATCGGTATAGTTTCCATTTTCAACTTCAAAACGAGAATTTTCATTATCTAACTCCTTTTCGGATTTGTCCACTCAGCACTTTAGTGTTTTGTCTCCGGATCGAACTCGGGGCGTCAAGTCTCATTTCCTGTGACAATGTTTTGCACCCCAACCGGCCACGACAATCAATTCTTTGTAGAAGGATTTCTTTGCCATTGATAGAGGAGATTGAAGCAACTGTGACATCGAACTGAGTGGAAGAGTGTTAGAGTGGAGAAGTTCCTGAAGACATCTACGGACCTGCATGCTCGTTCCATGCATTGTATTAAATTGGGAGGTTTGGTTTGGTTTGGCTCTCTACGGTCATTTTGTGCGCACTTTGTGCTAATTAGACCATTGAACTGGGAGGAGACTCTATAGAAGATTAATATCAAATGTAAGTATATCTTATGTATTATATGTTCTGTGTGTGATCAGTCCTGTAACTTTTTGAATGCATTGTGTATTTGGGAGAATGATATACTTATATAAAAGCTGTGCAATATTTTAATCAAATTTTAACAATAGTTCGACTTGGGATTAATAAATGGAAATTTAGAAACCGTTCAATTGAAGTATCATTTTTTACCAGAATCGATATAATTTTTGACTTTAACGTACTATTTTTGCATATTTTGAGTGTCATGGTGTTGAAAAATTACCTATAACTTTTAAAATATTTATAATTAGAAATCATTTTTACTTCTTTTCCTGCTTTTTAAAATGAATATTGTAAAACGGTTCGTTCATTACTTGATGAATCGTGAATAAGTTAAATTACATGAGAAATAGCCCTTCAAGTACATTTCCTTGAAATCTAACACGACATCTTGTTTAGGATATTTAGTACGATTCTTGAGTAATTTGATTTCTATAAACCAACTCAAAATAAAGATAGAAAACTGGATATATGGCAAAAAGTTCAAATGTAGTAGCTTATTACCCAGCAATTTGTATGTAATTATGAGAATTTATAAATTACGATGCAATTATGGTAATTGATCTAAAACTGCATCCTAGCTTAAACTAATTTTCCAGAACTTGAATCCTTAAATTTCAATAATAAAACCAACGTCCTTGAATATTTCAGCTGCACACAAGATAAGACGAAGTCTTTTAAAATGAGGCTATCTTTTTAATCCTGAATATTAATGAATGTCGTGCTGCAAAAGGAATCGTAAAAGGTCGAAAAAGACATTAAATCTTTTAATATATTTGACAATCTCTGAACTTAATTTACATTATTTAAATATCATAAATGTTCTTTAAATTTTATTTATTGAATATTATGCAAAGCACTTAACAGTGAAATAAATTGAAGATTTTCTGGTACTATCATCTGCAAGCTTTTCCGCTATCATGTTATGAAGTCTTGATTTCTGGCTAGGGTCATCAACTAACTATTAAGATTCTGTCTTATCATTTCCTATTTCTCATATATCTTCACAATGAACAATACTGTTTTGATTTTATTCAACTGTCTATTGTTAGTGAGAATTATCGTGACCATGCAATCCTATCTTTACTGTTTAAAAAAATTAAATTTTTTTTTTTGTTTTATACTGATTTCCTCAAATGATTTTTTAAAATGAAAATTTTTTAAGACATAATAAATAATTTTATTATCTTTTTACCTCCTTCCGATAAATTTTTTTGCATTACTTTCAGAATTTTTCACGAGTCAGTGTTCTTTTACAGACATAAAATAACAATTTAAAGCGTATTAAAAAATCATTTGTTGATTTTTGACTGAAAATTTCACCTGAAAAGGTTTTAGATTCGAAAAGTCTAAAAATACTAATTTATTAATTTTCATTTGCCCAACGTATTTTTTTTTTTATCGCAAACTTAAAAATTGTGAACAAATAGATAAATGCCTTATAAAAACAAAAATAATAAAATCTTGAAATTGATCATTGCCTTTTAGATCAAATTGAACACTCTAAATCTATGGCAAAATTTGCAATATCAAAAATCACCTCTAAGTGGTAAAGATGTATGGTACCTTTAAGCAAAAATAGTCTCTTACTTAAGCAATTATCTTTTCATTATCTCTTCTCTCTTTTCTGCTTTGTTTTGTTTAATTGAACTATTTAAATTTGGCTGGCACATAAACAAACAACAATCTACACTCATGTCCATAAATTAAGGATAATTCAGAATCACACAGAAATTGAACTCTAAAATAAAAATTTCACCTGTAGAATTATCACACACATCTTGAAGAAGAATATGCAAATTACAGGAAACCACCAGATGGCGCGGATAGTATGTCACAATGACGAGAGTGTAAGAGAGGGGTATATAAGGAATGGTGGCAAAGAAGTCAAATTGTTCACAAGCGCTTTAAAAGCCTTTCAGTGCAATAACCGCATAGTTATGGCATAAAGGAAGCATTTGGATGATTTTTTACGTGGTAGAATTATCGGATGACTGGAATGTGGACGTACCCAGCTGGAAGTATCCGAGGAACTTGGAATCGCCCAGAGTGTCATCTCCAGGCTTTGGCAACGATTCCAAGATGATGGTAATGTGAGTAGATGTTACAGCACAGGTCGCCACCGAGTTACAACGCCGAATGAGGACCGGTATTTAGCAGTTACTGCCAAAAGAAACAGACGGAGCACAGCATCAGACCTGTCTCGTGAGCTCTCTTCAGCTACCGGCACGACAGATTCAAGGCAGACCGTGTACAGACGCTTAGGGCACATTGGTCTATATACTCGTAGGCCTGTCAGATGTGTTCCACTTACCGCAACTCACTGTCGCCTGCGATTAACCTGGAGTAGAGAGTATGTATTGTGGACACCGCAACAGTGGTCTTGTGTGATGTTTTCCGACGAGTCCAGGTTTAGTTTGCAGTCTGATTCTCGCCGGACTTTCATATGGAGAGCGCCAGGTACCCGTTACCACTAAGAGAACACCATTGAACGACACCGTTACGGTGGTGCAGGATGGCTCGTTTGGAGAGGAATTATTCTTGGTTCCAGAACTGACCTGCATGTTCAGAGTGTAACGATGACAGGCCACATCTATCGGGATGTCATTCTGGAACAACATGTACGTTTGGTTTCGGGGCGCCATGGGTGCCGAATTTCTGTTTATGAATGACAACGCCCGTCCTCACCGTGCAAACATTGTAGACGAATGCCTTCAATTAGAGGATATCACCCGTATGGATTGGCCAGCATACTCACCGGACTTGAATCCAATAGAGCATGTGTGGGATATGCTTGGCCGACGAATTGCAGCCCGTCAACCCCCTCCCACCTGTCAACCGGAACTTCGGAGGGCATTGCTTGATGAGTGGTGTAATATTACCCAAGATCAGATTGATAATTTGATACTCAGCATGCCTAGGCGTTGTAAGGCCTGTATTGCATCGTCCGGGAGACACTCCATTTTAACCATCATACTAACCATGTTATACTGTTTTTTGTAAATAGGTTCTTTTTTGAAATTTGCTCCAGGGAGTAAAAATCGCAATTTTTATTAATTATGTCAAACATATAGCATCTTTTTTTGCTCTTTACCTTTTTGTTTAATAAATAGACTTTACAAATTAGTCAAATTTGTTTTGCTTCTGTCTCTTTCTTTGCCTGAACTTCATTATTCTCAATTTATGGACATGAGTGTAAAATCGCTTGTTGACCACTTTATAATGAGTTTCACTACTTCGGCTTGTTTGCACTTTTCTCTCGATATGATACTTTTTGGATACTTCGAGGGATCAAACTGAAAAATCTAAATCTATGGCAAAATTTGCAATATCAAAAATCACGTCTAAGTGATAAAGATGTATGATACTTTTAGCAAAAATAGTCTCGTTCTTTAAGTAAATTATCTCTTTCTTTCTCTCTCTCTGTCTCACTTCTCTTTTTGTGCTTTGTTTTGCTTCATTGAATTATTTACACTTGATCCATAAACAAATAACAATCTAAAAACACTTGTTGACAACTTTATAATAAGTTTCATTACTTCGGCGAGGTTGCACTCTTCCCTCGATATGATACTTTTTGGAAAGACTTTGAGGGATAAAACTGAAAAATCTAAATCTATGGCGAAATTTGCAATATTAAAAGTCACGACTAAGTGGCAAAGATGTATGGTACCTTTCAGCAAAAAATAGTCTCTTTCTTTAAGTAAATTATCTCCGTCTTTATTGCTCTCCCTTTTGTGCTTTGTTTTGCTTCATTGAATTA
This sequence comes from Caerostris extrusa, assembly GCA_021605095.1. Classification (NCBI taxonomy): domain Eukaryota; kingdom Metazoa; phylum Arthropoda; class Arachnida; order Araneae; family Araneidae; genus Caerostris; species Caerostris extrusa. The sequence continues at coordinate 178,033 of BPLR01015353.1, read as the reverse complement.
TTTACACTTGGCCCATAACAGACAACAATCTAAAAACTCTTGTTGACCACTTTAGAATGAGCTTCACTACTTCTGAGAGTTTTTATTGTTCCCTGGATATGATACTTTTTAGGTAAGACTTTCAGGGATATATATATCGTATTTTCGTTCCATGTTATAGTTAAACCGAAATCCTCCAACCAGGTAGTGGATGGGCCACACAGTCATAATCTGGATCGATTCTAATCATTTTTCAAAGCAGTGACTTGCACACGAACAAGTGGACATCTAATCTTTGTCTTCCCGCATGCCAGCAAGCATGTACTAATTTTCCAGAACTTAAATCCTTAAATTTCAATAATAAAGCCAACGTCCTTGAATATCTCATCAGCACACAAGATAAAGCGAAGTCTTTTAAAAATCAGATTATCTTTTTAATTCGAAATATTAGTGAATGTCGTAGAATTGCTGCACAATATATGGGATGTAAGCATAAAATATTTCACATATACAATTCAATGAGATTACATAAATGAGACATAAAACACATTCAATGAGATTACATAAATATACAATTAGTTATGATTTAATAACTATTAGTAATTCACTTGAAATAGTATAATTCATGTTGATACATTTTTATAATTTTTGTGTCTATATTTTCTGTAGAACATTTTTTTATTAAAATTCGCCATATATGAGCAATGACGTCTACATCAAAGAAAGAATCTGAAATTAATATTTGAAAAATTGCATCAGAAACATTATATTTATATATAAAACTTCGTTCTAATTGCAATACTTAAGTGGGATGTTTCTTTTTAGTTTGCTGCCTTAGTTTTAAATTTGCATAATTTTGTTAAGTAATTCTAAAGATCCGTGTTGCAATTAGTTCTGCTAGGAAGATCCGGTTTCCAATAGAAAAAGTTACTTATTTTATTATTTTTCTAATGGATGAATTTGTATCTATCACCCTCTTCACTTTAAATAACCAAAATAATAAAATATTTTGAAATAATCAAAGTTAATCATAACTTATTATGTCAAAGAAAAAACTTATCTTGTGAGATCAAATTTTAGCTCTTTTATCTAAAAACCCAAATATAAGAAAATAAATGTAGTTCTGTAAAGAAAAATGAAATACTTTAACTGTATGCAATGAAATTCAAATTTTCTCTCACATTTTTTGTAATTTATAAAAGCGTAAAGAACTATCGGAATATTCTGCATTTCTGAACCCATCCTTACTAAACTAATAGACGTCATAAAATCAGAAATAAGGATTTGTGTATATCTGTCAAAAGCTCTGTAAACGATGTATGTAAAAAGTCTTGCATCGAGAGTCAGGGTGTGTTTGAATGTTACAAAAATTTTTTTATTCCTGGTTTTATAAGGGGTTTTGTATTTTGAGTAAATATTTCGAAATAAAAACGCATTCTCAGCTTATAAACAGGACAGCTTATATTCAGAAACATACGGTATTTATAGAATTCATCAAAGCAAAACAGGCACAATTTTTACTAATACATTCTACTTCATTATTTTTTAATTACAAAAATTTGTTGATTGCTTTTTCAAGATTTACACTCATGTCCATAAATTAAGGATAATTCAGAATCACACAGAAATTGAACTCTAAAATAAAAATTTCACCTGTAGAATTATCACACACATCTTGAAGAAGAATATGCAAATTACAGAAACCACCAGATGGCGCGGATAGTACGTCACAATGACGAGAGTGTAAGAGAGGGGTATATAAGGAATGGTGGCAAAGAAGTAAAATTTTTCACAAGCGCTTTAAAAGCCTTTCAGTGCAATAACCGCATAGCTATGGCACAAAGGAAGCATTTGGATGATTTTTTACGTGGTAGAATTTTCGGACGACTGGAATGTCGGACGTACCCAGCTGGAAGTATCCGAGGAACTTGGAATCGCCCAGAATGTCATCTCCAGGCTTTGGCAACGATAATTCCAAGATGATGGTAATGTGAGTAGATGTTACAGAACAGGCCGACACCGAGTTACAACGCCGAATGAGGACCGGTATTTAGCAGTTACTGCCAAAAAGAAACAGACGGAGCACAGGATCAGACCTGTCTCGTCAGCTCTCTTCAGCTACCGGTACGACAGTTTCAAGACAGACCGTGTACAGACGCTTAATCTATATGCTCGTAGTCCTGTCAGATGTGTTCCACTTACCGCAACTCACTGTCGCCTGCGATTAACCTGGAGTAGAGTATGCATTGTGGACACCGCAACAGTAGTCTTGTGTGATGTTTTCCGACGAGTCCAGGTTTAGTTTGCAGTCTGATTCTCGCCGGACTTTCATATGGAGAGCGCCAGGTACCCGTTACCACCAAGAGAACACCATTGAACGACACCGTTACGGTGGTGCAGGATGGCTCGTTTGGAGAGGAATTATTCTTGGTTCCAGAACTGACCTGCATGTTCAGAGTGTAACGATGACAGGCCACATCTATCGGGATGTCATTCTGGAACAACATGTACGTTTGTTTCTGGGCGCCATGGGTGCTGAATTTCTGTTTATGGATGACAACGCCCGTCCTCACAGTGCAAACATTGTAGACGAATGCCTTCAATTGGAGGATATCACCCGTATGGATTGTCCAGCATACTCACTGGACTTGAATCCAATAGAGCATGTGTGGGATATGCTTGGCCGACGAATTGCAGCCCGTCAACCTCCTCCCACCTGTCAACCGGAACTTCGGAGGGCATTGCTTGATGAGTGGTGTAATATTACCCAAGATCAGATTGATAATTTGATACTCAGCATGCCTAGGCATTGTAAGGCCTGTATTGCATCGTCCGGGAAACATACTCCATATTAACCATCATACTAACCATGTTATACTGTTTTTTGTAAATAGGTTCTTTTTAGAAATTTGCTCCAGGAGTAAAAATCGCAATTTTTATTAATTATGTCAAACATATAGCATCTTTTTTGCTCTTTACCTTTTGTTTAATAAATAGACTTTACAAATAAGTCAAATTTGTTTTGCTTCTGTCTCTTTCTTTGCCTGAACATCATTATCCTTAATTTATGGACATGAGTGTATATTGCTTCTGTACGATGGGAAAGTCATATGCTTTCCAGAAATACTACTCAATGATCACTGATTCACATTTATAGTAAGTAAATATGACGGAAGCAGTACTAAAAAGTTTTCATAAAAAATCTTGCACAGAATATGTTAATTTCTTTCTATGTATTAATGTTAATTTCTTTCTAATTTCTTGCTTTATATGTTATTTCTTTTTATTCATTTTGGAATGTTGAACTAAAAAAAAAATATCGAAAAATGTGGAAAAAAAGTTGAAAAAATGTTGAAATAAAATAGAACTAAAAAGTTTTCATGAAAAAATCTTGCACAGAATATGTTAAGGTATTTTACTTTTTTTTTTTCATTCTAGAATATTTACGTATATATTTTATTTTTGTAATCTTATTTGTTGTACACGTTCTGAAATTCATTTTAAAAATATATGATATTTAATACTATACTACTTTCACCAGTCTTGTTCAAAAAATATTTCTTATTGTTATTTTTGTATGAATACATTTTTTTTTATTTATTTTGTTTATTCGATGAACAATTTTTAATATTAGTTTTTGAAAGCAAGTCTTCGTTAATTATTAAATATTTTTTTATTAAACAAATGTTTTTAATTCATGCAAATGTGATTAAAGTAGACACATTTTGACAAAAAAAAAAAAAAAATTTCATAGTAATTATGTCTGTTTGTCGGTGATGTTTCTTCAATAGATTTTAAATACATTATGAGTTCATTAAACTCCTACAGAGTCAAATTTTCGAGTCAAACTAATTAAGTATAAGAGAATCTGTCTTGCATCTTTTCTATAAATTGTTTTAGCAGTTGTTAAGTTATAAGTTGTTAACAGTTAGCAGTTGCAGTTTAAGTTAGTAGTTGTTAACAGTTAGAATTTGCAATTTAAGTTAGCAGTTATTAAGTTACCAGCTGTTAAGTTAGCAGTTTAGTAATGTTGTTCTTGGATCTTGGGCATATTGACCTTAACAATTCGACACTAGAACAGATGTTGGATACTGTCGTTTCTTTCAAAGATAAATTCGCATATGTATAGGTAAAATATGAGTGAAAAAAAGATAACTCCAAAATGTAAGCCCCATTATTTAATCTAAAAAATGAATAATAAAAAACACTTTATCTTAAATGGTGGATAAATTAATTAAAAATTGCACATCCAATAAGAGCTAGAAATGTACAAAGGAGCTAAAAAAAAATGGTCTGAAAGACTGCATGGACAGAAAAGGCTGAGGTTCCCTGCGAAAAATTAAAATTCAATGTTAAAACGAAGTCTAGTTTATGCCCTTTGCAGTGAAATATTGACCAAAGTTTTTATTTTCTAAAAATCAGATTGTCAGATTAACTTTTTCTCGATTCTAGTTCACATAATAACAATGCTTTAAAGATGTTTAAAAAGTTTTTATAGTAAAAACCAATCTCATATAAAGAATCATTTTTAAACCTCTAAACGTTTGTTACAATTGGTGCGATTCAAGTTAGGCGAAGTGCATGGTGCAAAATATGTAATTGCCACATTAAAATACTAAAAAGAAGTAGAAAGAGCTAGGACTGCATGGATAATATAGGAAAAATATTTATTTGTGAAGATGAAGGGAATTATCAGAAGTTGAATTATTGGAACCTGAATTTGTTGAGATATGCGTACCAACATGAAGGACCTTCAATTTTACCACAGTAATCAACATGCCATATACCATAAGTTTTAACGAACAGGATCCAGGAGGACAATATTAACGTTTCAGATAGGCCTTAGTCTCCAGGCTTTATCCCACAGAACATTTATGAGACTTTTTAAAGCTAAAAGTTATCTCAGCATTCCATTTTTCTTTCAGGAAACAATACCTCAGAAATATGGGAGGATACAAATGACGTAGAGTGCCTTAAATAAGAAATCAACATGAACAAACTGATGCTATTATAAAGGTTAAGAAAAATTCCACTAAATATTTTTTTTTCTTTCTAATGAAGCTGGCAAACACTTAGACAGCTTGGTCATGGATGCCTTAAGGCAAGCACTGCACAGACGTTACTCACTTTGCATTACCCAGGGGCGCGTGTAACTTGAAGATAAGCCACGGACGCGGAGTAACAGCCCCCGCAACACTCTACGATCCTATTAGACCGGGACCTGCGGTTTAAAGTGGATTCGAACCACTACAAACATCCAGGGCACCGCTGGGACTCGTACCCGAAACCTGTGGTGCCGAGCCCCAGAGCGCTAGCTACTCGGCCATTCAAGCACTATTCCACAAAATATTAATCCCTTGTATATTTGTTCTCTATGATAAGTGATAAAAAATATTTGTTTTAGATTATTTTTATTTTGAAAAATTTTTTTGATTTTTTTTTAATGTTTTTCGAAATGTTTGATTTTTTTAAGGGGCGCGTCACAATTTTGATCTAGACTGTATTATGATCTATGTAAACAGCAAATAATAGTATTGAAAAAAAGGGAAGATGTTGACACTAGCAAATTTCATAAATGAATATATAGTTTAAAATGCTTTATGATTTCTTACTAATGATAGCATTGAAAAACTGGAAGTTTAGAGTGCAATTTATTTTGGTTTATAGTAATATTTATTTATTGCTTATAATGTCAATACTATTAGTAAACCAATTCCAAATTTAAAAATTTTAAGTCATCAAATTGAAAAAAAAAGTCATTTAATAAAATTAAGTCGAATTAATATTTTAGAATTTTAATTATTCAAAAACTAGGATTCTTAATTTTTCCGTTCTCAAGTTCCATTGTCCAGTATGATGAATGCCCCGAACCTACTAAGAATAACATTTTTAAATGCAAAGAAAAAAAAAATCGAGTTTTAAATTTCTGCATAATATCATAATCGGAAACGGGTTTTTAGTTTATATTTCAGTAATATTTAGCAAAGTGTTTTTAATCATTTTTATTTAGATAATCCTAAGAGCATCTTATTAAAAAAAAAAAAAACTCATGGTTTTTCCTTCATTGTATTTAAAATTATATTCTCATTATATTGTATATTTTCGTTTCTGGTGTCTCATCGCTTAGAAAATTTTTCTAATGGCTGAAAATTATTAGCCTTAAGTAATATTGTATTGTTGTAAGAAAACCATAAGAACTTTAAAGAGTTCAAAAAAAAAAAAAAATATCTTAAGTAGAGATTCTGAAACTTTTAGGATCCCTATTACCCTTTTGCCTTTAAGATAAATACCGAATACTACCAAAATAATACCGATAAAATACCGAATCCACAGAGAAAAATATCTTCATATGAAAAGAAATCAAGTTTTAAATATCTTCATAATTTCATAATCAAATAGAAACAGTTTTTTACTTAATATTTGGCTTAAATTTAGTAAACATGTTAGTACTTTTTTTTTTTTTATTTAAATTCTCCTAAGAGTGTTATATAATAATATAGAAAAATTATGTGATGTCGTTTATTTTCATTATATTGAGAAACTTTATGCTTTTGGCTTCTCCTGATGGTGGCACGGATGCTTATTAGTGGTTCGGAATCCCCTTAAAATTGTAGGACCCGGTCTAATTAGCCCAAAGTGTGCAAAATGCGACCAACCAAACCAATCTGGTGTCTCATCATACAAGGACTTTTTATCCACTATACTTGTTAACTAGTATAGATACTTAACTAGTCTAGACTCTTATCACTTGAACAACCACCAATGCGTGACATCAACATTCGTTGCTAAATTATTACTCCTAATAAGTTACCAGATAGTTTGCAAGTTAGTCGAGTTTTTAATTGCCACAGTTATTTTGCGTTTTAATGCTTTTGTTAACTATTATTTTAAATATTGTATATTTACTGACCCTTTTATTCTTTTTAAATTTCACAGAGCATGGGCTCGTTTTATTTTCTTCCATTTTAAAACTTAACTTTTGGTTTTCATAAATTATGTTTCTTTTATTAGTAATTATTGATATGGAGGTACGGGGTTACCCCTGGTACTCCAACTAAACATCTACCGTTACGTTACGTTACGATAACCAATATATACACAGCAAAACATTGCGGTCTAGTGGCATTCTAGTACTAATTGTTATAATATCAGAATAATAATTTCTCTAAATATGAGGGAACTATTATGTAATATGGAATTATGTTATTTTCGAATGATGGACACTTTGACCTATTATTCGCCACGGTATGGAATTATCTATTATTTAAGTTAGTGATCACAGATATAGTTGAAATTATTGTTTTACACCTATTGATTTGAAAACAAATTAATAACACTTGGTTGGAATACAGTTTAAACCAGTCCCTCGTTGACGAAACTTTCGAGGTACAGTTAACCAAATTCAGTACCCACAATTTAGGCATATTTCAAAAATCGGAAGAAACTTAGTTAAAATTAAATGCGAGAAAAATGTGAGTTAAATTACATTTTTATCTGGCTTTTCATTAACAGTTATTTTCTTGACTTTCCTGTCACTGTTCTCTAATTACGACTAAATTTGTTTAAAGAACACTGAAAATAAAAATAATGATTTTTTCTCATCCATGGTCGTAAGCCCTTTCAAATAAACTGACAGATCCCACCCTCTAAGCTGACAATCCCATCCACCCCACTGACAGCTTTCCCCCCCCCTCTGATTTAAAGTCTTAATTCCACAGAAAAAATTAATTAACCACAATTGAAAGTTTATGTCATTAAAACTGAATATTTTAGCACTTTTATAGACAGAGCTTTTTAATTTTACTCAAGATTGTTTTTCGGAGGGGATACATTTTAAATTTACTATGATAAAAAAAAAATTTAAAAATTAAGAAGAAAACAAAAAGATAGAAAAAGACTGTTAGTAATGGAACAATATATTTATAGCGAAAAAATTAATAATTTTAAAATTCAATAAAACTGATATCACTGTCGCCATCTAGTAGACAAAATTGAAAGCACAAGTCATGAAGAATCGCAAATAGAAAATACGAATCTATTGGTTCGGCAAGAATGTGTCTTCGGTTTTTACCATGATGAAAAACAAATGATATATATTCGGTTATTTTGGTATGGTATATGGTATATTCGGCATTGAATGGTACATAGGTTATATTTTATTTTTAAAATGGTATATTTTAAATGGTAAAACCGAAATTACTTTCTTGCCTACCCAATAAACTGAGAAATGTTTGGTTGCTTAAATTTGGATAATGTAAAAGAATCATCAACAGAAAGGGAAAATAAATATCTTTAACAAAGGCTGAGATTTAAAAACCGTTTCACGAATTTTTTTAATTCAAAGTATTTTTATTTTTTATTTTTAGAAATTTCGCAAAGATTCCGTGCATATGTTTTTGTAGTGGGAAAACTTTCAAATTATTCATACAAATCTGATCACTCGAAATGAATTGTCATTTAATAAATTATGGCTATCAAGAAGCTTTATTTTCAAAATATTAAATTAAATAACATTAATTAAGTTAAAATATTAATACAAAAATAAGGTTTAATCCTAAAATTAATTTAAGTAAATAAACGTCTTTATATATTAAATCAGAAAAGAAATTTCAAAATTTGAAAAATAAATGGTTTCCTGATTTCATTTTTAACAAAAGTGTTTGAAAGCTATTATACATGTAAATAGAGACTAGATATCGAGTTATTATTTTGTACTTAAATTTATTAATAGTGAAAATAGAAATAATTTAATTAATTTTCAATGATATTAAAATAAACAACTAACAATCATTTGTTTCAGATGCAAAAATATTCATCAATAACAATTACTTAAGCCTCAAAAGTATTAATGTTAATATTTAAGTTCTAGTTGTTGTTTTTTGTGTGTGTGTGTGTGTGTAACTGGTAAAACAATACATTACTTGGAATTGCTAATGTTTAAATTTATAAAATAATTTACAACATAAAAAATTTATGAAAATCACGATAAAAAAAAAATAATATTCAATTTTTTAATTAATTTCGTTACATTTTTTGAAATCGATTTTAGTAAATTACAAATATTATGAAATTTACTCCCATTAAAATTTAAAAATTAAATATTATTTTAGTAAAAAGAAAATCGTTTGCGCGTCATTAAAATTGTTTTTAAATTATTTTTATTCTATTAATTTAAAAACAAATTGTTTTTTTATTCAAATTATTTTGCCTTCCAATCGATTTTGTTAAAATTGTAGACCTCGGAATGTGTCGCTATTTCTACATCTGGGCATATATATGAATTAAATAAATATCGGAGAATCGAATTAAATAAATATCGAAATATCTAAATTTAATTGAAGTTCTAGGTCAGTTCATTTATTCAATTAAAATGACATGAATTGAATTGTGTGTGATAATTAATTTTTTCAATTTTCATTGCTGTTTTGTTTTCGATATTTTTCGTCTTCTTCATCTTTTTAAATTATTTGGTTGCACATGGAAATTCAATTTTTTTAGTATTTTGTAATATTTTGTAGTATTTCGTTCATTAACTCTTCATATACAATGTCTAGGGACAAATCACTTTTCTTGAACAGCAGTGGAAATGTGAAAAAAATCAATCTTCCATTAACACTGTAAGAACCATATAGCTACCATAGTATTTCTTTTAAACTACTCTTTAAATACTCCCGATACTAATAAGAACAAACTGTGAAATATTCAGAGAAATCGGTTAATTAGTCATTGAGAATACACATACGAACATTGCGTTTTATTTATATAGATTTAAAAACTCATCGCTACTTCATTCAAACTACTCTCTAAACACACAAACACTACCGGCACTAATAAGAACAATCTGTGAAGTTTTCAGTGAAATCTGTTAAGTAGTTTTTAATATACAAGGGATGCACATACGAAGATTGCCTTTCATTTATTTATATATATATACAGAGATATATATATATATATATATATACAGAGAGAGAAAGAAAGAAAGAAAGAATATCGAAATAGCTATCCATTTCTATCTCGCTATTTAATAGTTTTGAAAAATTATGTTCTGCTGGCAAATAGTGAAAGAATTTTAAACTCGTAAAAGCGGAACTAGATTGTAGATAATACATTTTAGTATTTGATAATAAAATCATAAGTATTAATATAAAAATAAAATGATACAGTTTTTGTGTTTTACATTCAGTTACTGAGAAAGATAAAACCCAATAAAATATTTTTAATTTTATTTGAATTTATACTGAAATTTAAAAAAATATATTGATAAATATCTTTCTTAAGTCTTCGTTATGCGACCCTTCCCATTTTAACAGGTTACATCTTTGCAATGTCACTATAATCCAACCACAGATCATGTGGAAAATTGGCAAGCGTCTTAGAAGGACGAATTTAAAAAGAGTGGCCATAGGGGAGGAAAAGTCATTAATCATTTGGAAGATATTTTAATTGCAATAAAAAGAATTTTAACTTTTAAAAATTAAAATTTTAGATTACATGACATTAAAAGAAAATCTAGATGAAAAAATTCCATGATAGCTATAATACTTTTTTCTTTCAAAGCAGCATATATCTGACTAGTACCCTTAACAAACAATCGATTCCTCCGTTTCCGTTGTTAAATCGGATATTTACTCTTCCACTATTCCTGGTAGAATATATTAAAATTTTTCATTAAGTAAGCTAAAATGTAATAAAGCTAATAATTCCTTATAAGTAAACCATCAATCAATATGAATTTACAAATAGAAAAGCAATTAAAACTATATTTATTGATTAAATTTCAAAAAAATATAATAATCTTATATGTATCAGTGGCTTAATATTTAGCCAACGAAATCTAGAAAAAGATGTGGAGGATCAAATAAGATGCAAAAATAAACTATTATCAATGCCTACAATGAAATTCCATTATAAAATCATTACATACATCATATATATATATATATATATATACATCATATATATATATATATATATATATATATATATATATATATATATATATATATCATATATATCATATATACATATATATATAATCCCACTATTGTCATGCATTCATTAAAGAAGCCTCAGATAAAATTACACTTTGTATATGAAACAAAATATTTTTTGTTCATTATGTGTATATATATTCTGGTAATCTATCTATTCAGATTACAATAAGAATTTAAAGAACTACCAGAATTTCAGTTCTTTGACTTTAAAAAGAAAATATTTTTTTCTTCTTAAATCGCAATAATAAGTTGTTTCAAATGCTTTATTGTAAAAATTAATTACTTTTATTAAATAACCATTCTTGCTATCATCATATTTTAATATAAATATTAAAAAGAATTATTAAAAACTTCATTTAATCTACCAGAAGAAAATTAAGATTTTATTATAAAATACAATTTATTTTAAACAGAAAAAATAAATAAATAAGGAGTCCTTCTTACTTTACCTTGAAATAAATGATTTCCATGCAGTGAAAATTAAATTGAACCTCAAATCCAGTAACTTGGTGTAGGAAAAAAAAAAAAAGGATTTCTTATTTTATAAAAGATACTTGAAAAAAAAAAATGTATCTATTGTGTTTCCGTAATGTATTCACTCTGCGTGTTTTCTGTACGGTTACAGTTTAGTGAGAGAAAAGAAACCTTCAAAATATTCTTCGACAATTTGCATTTTTAACATTGTCACGTATTGTGCAGTACGTTTCAGTAATGTTTTTAAACTTAAATAAATTTAAAAAGAAAAGAAGCCTTCCTCAAGGAGTTATTCAAATAGTTACAAATTTCGAAATTAAAATAATCATTAAGTCATAACTCTCTAAACACGTTCTTAATATCCTCATGCACCCATATAACGTAAATATCCCTTTCAATGACGTTTTTCTTTTTTTTTGCAGCATGCATTACAATCAAACTTAATCGAGTGATTAATTTACTTTGTTCGTTTCTGTAGAAAAGCAGATTGTTATTAACAAATATTTAAAAAAAAAAGCAGATAGATAAGGGGTGGAGTATTGTGCGATACTGCTATACACGTATTTGAAAAATAAATTGCATAGTTCATTGGCGTTTGATCATTTATCTTAGTCATAGGGTAGTGGCTAACTACAGACTGCCATCAAGTAAGCACGAATAATTTTGAAATCTAGGTTTTGTGCCAGAAATGGGATCATATACAAATTTAAAAAGTTTTTTTAAAAATTAATCAAAACGTGACGAGGAAATAAATTACATTTTCCTTATCATAAATAACACTTAGAACAAAGTATTTTCCAACCCAAGAAATAACTTTCCTCTTCTATTGAAAATTAATGTTCAGACACGTTTGAGTATCACTAATTATAATTTTCAATAATTTTTTCTTTGTTAATAACTAGGCTATATTGTTTTTATTGAAATTCATTGTTCTGTCTCAATAAGATTTGACTGAAATTGGGCTTGGGTACTAGTAAAACTGCTTTTGATATTTCAAAGTTGCATTATGAAAAGCAAATCCGTCTCAACATTCACGATCTTAATTTACAATGGATAAAAAAAGTATTGGCAATTGCCTAGAAATGATCATATTTGCTAACAAAGTATGTTTACAAATTTTATTTTAACATAGCGATTACAGAAGGAGAAAAGACAAACAAATATAACGAAATTTTCATTTAAATATTTTTTTTTTAGTCAAAATCTACGAGAAAATCCAAAATTTACATGATAAAAAAAGTATTGGCCAAATTATGAAATTGACAAAATTATGAGCGAAAACAAAATCAGTATATGTTTAGTACTTTGTATGCATATCTTCTGCATCTATAACAGCTTGTAATCTATTTCTCATAGAGGAAACTAAGGTCTTTGTTGTACTGTTGGGAATTTTGTGCCACTCTTGCAAGAGTAAACGTTTGAGGTCGTCTTTATTTGAAATTTTATGTTTCTTGATTTCTAGATCCAGCAGGTGCCATAAATTTTCAATTGGATTGATGTCAGGCGATTGAGGTGGGGTTTTTAATTGGCGAGGAACATTGTAGAGTAGCCATTCACGGGTGAGATTCGTTGTATGCTTGGGGTCGTTGTCTTGTTGAAAAACGAATGATGTTCCCAAGCCAAGATTTTGGGCACTGAATTTTAAGTTATGGCGCAAAATGTCAATGAATTACGTGATGTCATAATACCCTCAATAAAATGCAGGTTGCCAATTCCATTAGCTGCCATACAGCCCCAAACTAAGACGCTGCCTCCACCATGTTTTACAGTAGCAGTTAAATGTTGCTTTTCCAATTCAGTATTTGGCCTCCTCCAGACATATCGTCGTCCATCACTGCCGAAAATGTTAAACTTTGATTCGTCGGAAAAATAACTGTGTTCCAAAACTCTTCAGATAAATCAACGTGGAATTTTGCGAAATCTAACCTCTTTCTCCTATTTATTTCCGAGATGAATGGTTTCTTTCTAGCTGCCCTTCCATAATAACTTCTCTCGTGTAAAACATTCCGTACAGTCTGTACGCTGAAAGTCTTTGCGAAGTGAAAGCAACATCTCTAGCTATCTGGGGTGCACTTATTTTAGGGTTTTTCTTAACCTTGTTAATAATGACACGTTCTTCTGTTGTAGAAAATATTAGAGGTCGTCCACTTCTAGTCTTATTTTCCGTTGATCCTGTTTCCTTGAACTTTTTTACAACACTTCTGATAGTAAATAAACTTATATTGAACTGCACTCCTATAGCACGATAAGTTAAACTTTCATTTCGGAGCCTAATAATCATGTTTTTAACACTAACGTCCAACTCCTTCGATTTCGAAGTTATTTTACTGCAGTAATCGCAAAATAATGCATAGACATTTTCGGAGTAGTTTTGCAGGCTTTATACCGGTAGAGTTTCTTATCAGTCGAAACACGTGACTTCATTGCAACAAAATTTGCACAGCAGTTAAAACTTTGCCAATACTTTTTGACATGCAAATTTTCGTTTTTGAAAAAAGAAAAAATCGTAGAAAATGCAAATTAAAATAAAATTTTTACTATTTTTATATATCTAAGATGTCTTGTATTTAATTACGACAGCTAAAATTGCATAACATTTTATTTATTTGTCAATATGAATAAATTAAGGCAATTGCCAATACTTTTTTACCCACTGTATGTAATCAGCTTTGAAATTAAGAAGTGTCCAGCTTCCCATTTCTTTAAAATTTCAATCTCAATAAAAATCTGTAATAATTGAATTTTTGAAATAAAATTATAGTTAAACTTTCTATGAACTCAGCTGTTGATATGATTACATCCCTTAAGTATCAAAACTTTTCATTTTTGTTCTGGACTTCATCAATATTACAAAAAAATACTGTTCCATTTGAATCTAATTAACAGATATTATGAAAAAGAAATATTAAGCCTTCAGTGCAAAAAAAAAAAAAACATATTTGTTTAGGTAATAATTAATCATTACTAAAACTGCTTTCGATATTTCAAAGTTGCTTTATGGAAAGCAAATTCGTTTGCGATCTGTCCCAACATTCACGATTTTAATTTATGTTGCTAGCTTTGAAATTAAGAAGTGTCAGGTTTATATTTCCTTAAAATTTCAATCTCAACGAAGTTTTTAATAATAACTGAAAATTTGAAATGAAGTTATAGTTAAAATTTCTATGAGCTCAGCTGTTGATATGATTACATTCTGCAAGTATCATAATTTTTTTGGTTCTGGACTTCATCAGTGTTTCGAAAAAAAATACTATTACATTTGAATCTAATTAATAGATATTAAGAAAAAAAAAACATTAACCCTTCAGTGCAGCAACAAAAACATATTTTTGGGGTAATAGTTATCATTACTATAACTGCTTTTATATTTCAAAGTTGCTTTATGAAAAGCAAATTTCTTTGCTATCAGTCCCAACATTCACGATCTTAATTTATAAAGTTTGCTTTGAAATTAAGAAGTTTCCAAGTTCCTATTTCCATAAAATTTCAATCTCTATGAATTCTGTAATAATAATTGAATATTTGAAATAAAATTATAGTTAAAATTTCTATAAACTAAACGATTGATGTGATTACATTCTTAGAGTATCATAAATTTTCATTTTTGTTCTGGATTTCATCAGTATTTCAAAAAAATACTATTCCACTTGAATCTAAATAACAGATATTAAAAAAAAGGAAACATTAAGCCTTCAGTGCAGCAGCAAAAACATATTTGTTTGGGTAATAGTTAATTATTACTAAAACTGCTTTTTGACAGTTCAAAGTTATTTTATGAAAAACAAATTTGTTTCATATCAGTCTCAGCATTCACAATCTTAATTTATGTAGTTATCTTTGAAATTAAAACATTTCCGGGTTCCTTTTACCTTTGAATTTCAATTTCAATGAAGGCTGTAATAATAATTGAATATTTGAAATAATAATTAATAATGTAATTATAGTTAAAATTTCTATGAACTAAACTGTTGATATGAATACATTCTTCAAGTATCATAAATTTTCATGTTTGTTCTGGATTTCATCGGCATTTTAAAAAAGTACTATTCCATTTGAAACTAATTAACAGATATTAAGAAAAGAAAAATTTTAAGTATTCAGTGCAGCAACAAAAACATTTTGTTTGGGTAATAGTTAATCGTTACTAAAACTACTTTTGATATTTCAAAGTTGCTTTATGAAAAGCAAGTTTGTTTGTTATCAGTCCAAACATTCACGATCTTAATTTGTGTAGTTAGCTTTGAAATTAAGAAAGGTCTAGGTTCCTGTTTCCTTAAAACTTCAATCCCAATGGAATCTGCAATAATAATTGAATGGAAAGGAAGTTATAGTTGAAAGTTCTATGAACTACGTTGTTGTTATGATTACATTCTTCAAATATCATAAATTTTCATTTTTGTTCTGGACTTCATTAGTATTTATAAAAAGTATTATTTTATTTGAAGCTAATTAACAGGAAACATTAAGCCTTCAGTGAACAAACAAAACCATGTTTGTTATTAACCGATATCTACTTTATTAATAATTAGCTGTTTAAATTATAAATAAATGGATCAAATCAAATCGGAAAGATGTGAAAAATTCTTTCATCCTTTTTTTGTGTAATTTTAAGCTGTGTTGAACAAAGGTATTTATATTTGTTTGCATTAAAGTATTTTTAAGTTTAATTTGATTACATTAAAAAATGGCAAACAGTAATTATTAGCATTTTGTAAAAAATTAATATTTATCTAATCACAAAAACTTTCGCTAAATGAAACATTCATTGACGTTTGAACAAAATACTGACTTTTCATTACTGATGTTTCTTGACGTTGATAAAAAAAAAAATTATACAACTGAATTAAAAAAAAAAATTGTCATAGTCTTAGTTTGTCTTTAAATGTTATTTCATTGAACATTTGCTCTCAAATTATAAAAGTCATATACTCGAATAATTTATTTTTCTTTTTTTCATTCATGTTGATGAACTTTCTTTTCGTACAATAATAAGGGAATAATTGGAATCAAATATTAAAAATATTACAAAGAATATCACAGAAAGCTAACTTTGTCGTCTTTTTTATGATTAATAACATTTATCGCACAACTGTGAGTCAACACCGTATCTTGAAGAAAGCTCAGGCTGGGATCCACTAATAGAGTCAGTTGCAGTCACTGTTTTAGAAATAAGAAAACTCGAAAGTAGTTGTAATCGTATAGACATCACCTATCGACAGACATGCGAGTGGAAATTTCCGGGGTTTTTCTCGTGCGACACTCAAATTTTGGGAAATTTCTCCTTCATTTCTCCCCGAAAGGCATTGCTGCCGTTATCATTCACCGGTAAGTTCTTCATGGTGTACATAAATGGAACACGAGAACCTCCAATGTGCAACAAATAACATTAATAACTGTCATATCAATAAATTTCGTCTTATATTCTAAAATTCACTGATAAATGTTTCATTTTGGCAGGACCATTTATTCTTCTTCTTCATTGGCACAACAGCCCAGTCCCTTGGTGGTCCAAGGCCGTCTGTGTGCTGGTAGATTTCAAAACATTGTCAGCCCTACGCTCTTCAGCCATATTATACCAGGGACTTACGGAACACCCTGTGGATTCGAACCACAATAAACATCCATGTCACCGCTGGGACTCGAACCGAAACCTGTGGCACTAATGGCACCGAGAGGTCGTCACTCGGCCATCAGGCTCCAGGACCATTTATCCTCTTTATATATATATATATATATACACACACACACATATAGATATATATACAATACATATATATTATATTCAGTATACTATATATATATATATACTATTCAGTGAAAATCTACTAGAAAAGGCTATAGATTTTATTACATGCCCCATAACGCTGTTTTTCTGTACGAAAATATAGAGATAACGGAAAAAAATTTTAACTTTAATTTGATAATTATTTTAAATAATCAATTGTTGTCAACAATTTTGGCGATATCAAAACTTTTTAACTTAGAAAACGTCATTACCTTACATCAATAAAGTTTCACGCAACAAAGATGTACTCTGAACCCTATTATTTACAAGCCTTCTTTCAGATTGTGCAATATGAAAAACAATCCCAATAAACACGGTACACCCTACCGAAGCCATTCATTACTATCCCTTGCAGCTTGACATACGAAATAAATGATGGGAGCGTAATTAGGAGAGCTTTAAACAATCATCACATGCTGAATTCCTCTCGAACTCATCTTGATTAATGTGTTATTCTCTATTGGAAACAAAAACTTATTTTCTTTTTCGGTATTGCTTCCTGCATACTGGCTCAGATACGAATCGTGCTATCTGCAAAGAATTTGATTTATGTTACGATGCGGATAGATGATAAGTTTTAAGAATGGCTATTTACCTTATCGCAAAGTTCATTATTTAATAAAGCCCATTAACAATTTTTTTTATAAAGTAGTATTTTGAATTACATCACACTGCCGTAATACGGGCGGAAATTGCGCCAATTCTTAATTCGGTAGTTTTCAAAGGGTACGCCAGGGTGCACTGGTGCTCTCTAGAAGATTAATGAGTGCACACTGTCATATTACAGATGAATATGTCCCCAAATGGGGCCCAAATGGCCGAATGGCTAGCACTCTGGCGCTCGGTACCACAGGTTTCGGGTTCGAGTCCCAGCGGTGCCATGATTGTTTGTAGTGGCTCGAAATCCACTCTAAAAAGTAGGTCCCGGCCTAATAGGATCGTAGAGCGTTGCGGGGGCATTGTTACCGTGTCCGTGGCTTATCTTCAAGTTACACGCGTCCCCTGGGTAATGCAAAGTGAGTACGTCTGTGTAGCATTTGCCTTAAGGCATCAAGACCAAGTTGTCTGTGTTTGCCAGCTGCATTAGAAAGAAAAAAAAAATATATGTCACCAGATGTAAAATTATTATAGTTAGTCTTTTTCTAATCAGTTTTTCCATTCGAAGTTAGCTTTCATAGCAAACAACTAACTTTTGGGATGTTTTTTTTTATTTCTTCACATAAAAAGTCGCTACTAAACAGTAATAATGCACTAAAGAAGGTTTTCGAGAGACTAGGAGTGGTAACTTCCATCGTTGACTAGTAGGAGCGTCAGCGTCTGTGTGATTTTCAATGTTAAAAAACTTCCGTTGCCGTCTCTGAGACTCCGCCGCCTGTAAGAGTAATTTATGAAGTTGACCATCTAGATATAAAGCTGTGAGCGTTGGTAGCGATGCATATATATCAGAAATTTGTATACACTTCACCTACAATTATTTGTGGGTCTTTAAATGCATCCCGACTTCAAAAAGTTTGAGTTCTTAATTACATGATTTTTAAATTTTTGCTTATTTTAATACTAATAATTATTTTTCGCATTTTATGGATATATTACACAGTAAAAATAATTTCAATAAGAAGTGATATTATTTATTTCTGTAATTTATTTATATTAAGTTCGACTCATGGCCCAGTGGTGACTTGAACAGCCAGCCTGCAGGTGGGCTCAAATTCGAATTGCCAGTGGTGTCCGTTGCAGTCACTGCTTTTAGAAACATGGAGACTTGATATCGATGACGACAACTGCATAAAACATCGATATTCAGACTATCTGGTGGGAGTTGTCAGTTACACTCAAGAT
Source organism: Caerostris extrusa (assembly GCA_021605095.1). Taxonomy (NCBI): domain Eukaryota; kingdom Metazoa; phylum Arthropoda; class Arachnida; order Araneae; family Araneidae; genus Caerostris; species Caerostris extrusa. The sequence continues at coordinate 158,962 of BPLR01015353.1, read as the reverse complement.
TTCAATTTGCAATTTATACATAAATTTTTATCTCATTGATGAAGTGAATTGATAAATCGAAATAAATAAGTAAATTATTTGCATTATAATGCTGACTTTTTATTATTTTTAAAATAAAAAAAATTGGAACTTTATATGTGAATTTATACTAGAGAATAATATTGATACTGCTAAACAAATTTATTTTTATTTTTATTTTTTATTTATTTTTCATGTTAAAAATCATAAATTTTGTCAGTTTGACATTTACTTAGCATCAACAATGTCTGCAATTTTAAACAAAAGTATATTCTTCATCTTCATTGGCTCAACAGCCCCATGGTGGGCAAAGACCGTCTGCCTATTGGTCGAGATTTCGGGATAGGAGATGTTTTCTTTTTAAGGGGATATCAGCCCCTTTTTTAGCATTATCAGCCCTACACCAAACAGTCATATTGGACCGGGACCTACGGTTTAGGTGGATTCGAACCACTACAAGCATCCATGGCACCGCCGGGGCTCGAGCCAGAAACCTGTGGTGCCGAGAGCCAGACATTCGGCCATCAGACCCAAAGAAGAATTAGAAGATTACATATAAGAAAACTCAAATAAAAACGAATTTTTCTTTATTTTAACTTAAAAAAGTATATTTCGATACAGTAAATGCACCTTTTAAATTATAGAGAAATTTTATTTAACACACATGAAAAGATTTGAATCTAATGACCTCAGATATTTTCTAAGAATTTAATAATATTTATTAAGTCCTACGCCCAACAGTCACATTAGACCGGGATCTACAGTTTAAAATTGGATTCTGAACCCCTACAAACATCCATCGTACTGCCGGGACTCGAGCCTGAAACCTGTGGTGCCGAGCGCCAGAGTACTAGTCAATCGGCCATCAGACCCAAAAGAATAGAAGATTGCAAATAAGAAAATAAAAATAAGAATTTTCTCTTTTTGTTTTAACTAAAAAGTAAATTTAGAAACAGGACATTATTCTTTTGAATTACAGAGAAATTTTATTTGATGCATGGAAAAGATTTGAATCTAATGACCTCGGAAATTTTTTAAGAATTAAATATTATTGATTTATTTATTTGTGTCCAAATTACGGTTTGTCTTAAATAAATATATTTGTCTTAAATAAATATTTTTCTTAAAATTATCTAAAACAGTTCGTAAAACAACATAAGTAAAACAGGTCCAATCGAAGAAGATAAAAAAGATGGTTGTAACTAGTCTGTCGCGACCCTTTTATTTAGGCTGAAAAGCTCGAAATTCATGAATTAGTTTTTTGTTTAATTCCTTCGATTAACATACAACCTCCATTAAAAACCGTTCTTATCAAATGATTCAGAGAGCACAGTTCCTTTTCAGTCGAGGGCAATGAGATAAGTTTCTTTTTCCAATGTTTTAAATGTAATCTCGAGTCAAACAACTTGGGTTGTTGGAAAGAATCATTTCAACAAAACAAAAATCATTTTCAACAAGGATGAAACGACTTCTTCTGTAGTACCCCTTTCTCCTGAACTCATTTTGTCGATGACCATAGAGCTCTACAATAGAGAATTGGAATCATAGCCCAGCGGGCCGTCGAAGAGCACTCGACAGGGGTCTTCCGACATCGACCCAGGGGCCCTTCGAGTGACACCACTTCCCATGGACCACCCAGGGCGTAAGAGATAACAATAACCAGGGCGCACCCCACGAAAAGCAAAAAAAAGAAAACCCAAAAACGAACGAATTACCAATTCTGCTCAGCAGCTTGACATCGGCGATCTTTCGAGAGCTCCTTTTCAACTTTCCCTTTATTTTTGCTTCGAGATTGTGTGTAATTCCGGCTCTTTTTGCGAGAAAATGTTATAAAAAGATAGGTAAAGAAACCTTGATTACTTTGAGGTCGCCCTAATGACTGCAGGGCGTCCGCCATGACCGATGTTAAACTGTGGTACAATCCGAAGAACTGTGCACCTGCAAGAGATGCAAAATTAGAAACAATCTAATTCTTTTATATGTTGTCCAAAACCTTTTTATAGTAAATCAAAGCTATTAACTACAAAACATATTATAATTTAAGCAAATATATTATTTCCAATTACTTTTGTGTAAAATTCAAATATTATTTATTGTCTTCTTGTATCCCAACATGTAATTTTTGATATGGGACTTATACTCTTCCAATTCAAATCAATTTACTCTTCCATTAAAAATCCTAAATGAAACCTTAAATTAACTCTTTATTAATATTATTATTCTAACAACTATTTTCGATGATTATTCTAATATTTGTTCATCATTCTAATAATAATCTAGTTCCAATTATTTTAATAATTATTAATAATTCTAATTATTTATCACAATTATTCTAATCATTCTAGGTGTCTGATATGACAGATCCAAAAAAACTGCGACACATGCAGAAATTATAAAATTTCAACAAATCTAATTCTTTTTATATGATGTCCAAAAGTAAAAGGAAACATTTTTAGTAACACAAAACTTTTAACTCAATGCATATTATAAATTAAGCAAATATATTATTTTCCAGTTAACTTTGTGTAAGATTCAAATATTATTTACTGTCTTCATGTGTCCGAATATGTAATTTTTTATATGGAACTTATCAATTTAGTCTTTCATTACATATTTAAAAATGCAAAAGGAAACTTTGAAATAACTCCTTATTTTTATTATTCTAACAAATATTTCGATTATTCTAATATTTGTTAATCATAATTATTCTAATCATTTTAATATTTTAATAATTACTTATTCTAATTATTCTAGATTTCCGACACGACAAATCTTAAATAGTATTTTAATCCCTATGAACTGCGATACTATGGACATGCATGCATTATAAAATTTGAATACATCTTTTAAGATGAACACACTTTTTATGATATCCAAAAGAAAAGGAAACATTTTTATAGTAGTTCAAATCTATTAATTCCAAAGTATATCATAAATTAAAAATATATTATTTTCAAATTAACTTTGTGCAGGATTCAAATATTATTCACTGTCTTCTTGTGTCCGAACATGTAATTTTTTACATGGACCTTATCAATTTAGTCTTTCATTACATATTTAAAAATGCAAAAGGAAACTTTAAAATAATTCCTTATTATTAATATTCTAAAAATATTTTCGATGATTATTCTAATATTTATTTATCATAGTTATTCTCATCATTCCAATAATTATCTATTTTAGTTATTTTAATAATTATTAATAATTTTAATTATTTATTATAATTATTCTAATCATTCTAGGTATCTAACGTAACAGATCTTAAATTGTGATATAATCCAAAAAAACTGAGACACTGTGCAAATGCATGAATTATAAAATTTGTACTCATCTAATTCTTTTTATGATATCCAAAAAAAAAAAAAAAAACATTTTTATGGTAGCTCAAATCGATTGACTCCAAAGAATATTATAAATTAAGCAAATATACTATTTTCAAATTAATTTTATGTAAGATTCCTATATCATTTACTACTTTTTGTATCAGAACACATAATTTTTTATATGAACCTTATCATTTAGTCTGTCATTAGATCTTTAAAATATGTTAAATGAAATTTTAAAATAACTCTTTATTTTTATTATTCTAATAAATATTTTCCAATATTATTCTAATAATTATCTGTTAAATTATTCTAATAATTTTAAGTAATCAAAATGACCAATGATAAATTGTGATACAATTCAAAAGAACTACGACACTGTGCACATGCATTAATTACAAAATTTCAACATACCTAATTATTTATATTACGTTCAAGAGAAAAATAAAAATTTCATATTAGCTTAAGGATATTAACTTATAAGGCAAACTATAAATTAAATAAATGTACTATTATCTGATTAACTAAAGATTCAAATATTTTTGTCTGTATTTTTTGTGTACACAATATGTAATTTGTTATAAGAACTTGAATCCTATATTAGATCGTTTAAAAAAATGTTTGAATTTGGACAGTAATTATTTTTAATTATTATTCTCATAATAATAATAATGACAATAACAATAAAAATAATAATAGTTATTATTATTATTGTTATTATTCTAATAATTCTTAGAAAACAATTTGTTCGTGAAATAAATTGCGTAAATAAAAATTGCTTGATTTAAATTTATCAAATTAATTTCTAAATACAAAAAGTTCAAATAATATGTTGCTTTTAATTACGGTTATTTTAAAATCTAACCAATGCATATGTTAATATACACATTCTTTAAAACTATTAAATAGGAACAATTAAAATGAAAAGAAATTGTTTAATACTGACACATAAAATTTTCAATCCTACATCAGAAAACTATCATAAAGTTATTTAATTTGCTCATAATTCATAATAACCATTAAATTAAATAATACCCTGTAGTATAAAAACAAATAACAGTCATATTCAGATTAAGATCCTTAGATCTTATATTAACTATTAATTTAAACTGCTTCATGAATATAAATATCAACAAAAAGACTTTGCTTTGACTTAAATAACCTTTTCGTCTTTAGATTAAAGCTTTCACAGTAAAGCATAATTTATTATATTTGTTATTCTAACGCAGCTGGCAATACAGACAATTAAACCTTTATTACATTTATTTATACTACTCAAGGATCAAAATAGATCAGTGTTTGATGAATCAATGTTTATTTAATTGCTTTATCCAAAAGCAAATTAATCAAATTATAATCGGCTGGGCCGATATACAGGCTACATATAAAATTTCGAATTTAATGTAAAAACAAAGCGCATAACAGCAATCTTAAAAAAAAAAAAAAAAAAACTACAGAATCACAAACGATTTACTTTTCTTGAAAAATCTCATTTTCACTTTGAAATAAAATTGTCTTTGCCTTCACCAGACGATCTTTTAGAACAATTTTAAGTTATTTAATTATATAATTATTCAATTGTGAAAGAAATTTAAATAATTATTATGTATAAAAAACACGTGAAAGAAATTAAAAAAAAAAAAAAATATTGTCCAATAAGAATAATTGAAAGTGGTCAAGGAAACGAAAAACCCCGCTCCTGAAAACAATATCCATATATTTTATGGGTAATAAGAATTTCATGTAAATATTATTATTGTTGTGATTTTAGAGAATTTGAAACTTCTAATTAACTGATTTTGAATTATTATTTTAATCTAACACATACGATGAACGAGTAATTTTTTTTAAACTACTTTATTATTCTTATTGGTTATTTTTTAAATTTCACTCTTTCATACACAATATTTATTTAAATTTCTTTCACGAGCTAATAATTATATGATTAAATAACTAAATAACATAAAATTATTCTAAAACATCGTCTGGTGAAAGCTAATACAATTTTTTTTTTTTTTTTTCAATGTCTGAATGAGATTTTTCAAGAAGAGAAAATCGTTTGGGATTCTACAGTTGTTGTTGTTGTTGTCATCATATCCCCTAAAGAGTACAAGAAAATCAAATATCTTGGTGCTCTCGAATAATATTGGCTATATTGATTGCCAGCTCGGAGTTTAAATTCTCTTCCGAAGTATGGTCCAGACAATCCAGGGTGGCTGCCACTACTGGGCAATCAAAGACAGGATGAGGAGTAAGCTCGACATCAGGGCAGTTGCCACATTTTTGGTATTTTCTTACGCCATCAGCAGAAATTTTCATATTTTAGTGTTGCTTCCTCCTTAATTTTGTGAGAGCAGTAGATGTTTTTCTGTCGACATTTAGTTCTGTAATTTTTGGTATTTCGTTTTAATCTTGAAAGTAATTATAAGGATTCTATAGTTTTTTTAATTTGTTAAGATTTCTGTTATGAGTTTTGTTCTTACATTAAAGTACGCTTATTTTTGATATAATTCCTTAAAAATTGTATTTTTAAATTTTTTAATCAAGTTATTTTAAAGAATTTAAAAATTGTCAGAATTTATACTTGTTTTTAAAATATTGGTTTTTAATGTAGTCGGATAATTTAAAGAGCCTTCCAAGCAGCTATTCACAATGTTTATTTTTAATGAGGGATAAGGTTTTTGATTCCTAATATGGCTAATGTAAGTTAAAATTTCGTCATTACTAATTATCTTTAAAACAAAAAATATTTATCAGCATTGACTTTAAGTAGGTTAAATGGTTGTGATGTATAATAGTATGTATAGTTAAGTAGGATGTGATGTATTTAGTTTTTAGTAGTGATTCGTTGTACGTGAATTTATAATCGCCTACTATAAATTTTCAGAAAAATAGGATTTTATTTTTGATTTAAAAAAATAATTTATTATTATTTTTCCTTGCCTACTATTTATTATTATTTTGATATTCACATAGATTTTAAATCATATTTTGTTGATATTTTTTTCATAAATTGTATCACTCAATACAGTAGTACAGAGAAACGTGTCCTTTGTTACTGACAGGATCGTAATGTGCTCATAAATATAAAATGCATGAAGAATGATGTTAATGCAAAATTATTTTCTAAATCGGGAATTGTAAACATTCTTTTAATGTTATATACAAACTCAATGCATAATATTTTAAATGCATTAAACTTGAAATAATTTTTAAATGCTGATAAATAAAATTTTGCTATAAAAATCAAACTTCGTATTTGTGACATTCATAATTTTCATATACTCAGTTAGATTTTTTTTTAATAAAATACTTAATGAATTGTTAAAATTTATGCCAAATAGATATATTCCTATAAAATTATATGCTAAATAAATATTTTTAAAAACATTTTCACTTAAATAATTCAATATACTTAGAATAGCTGACATATGTAAATTTTTCACACAAATATGCTTATAAATTATTTTTATAAAATCAAAATTAGAATTTGGAAAACTAAAATACAGGCAAATATTGTAAAGATGATGAGTGATATCATTCTAGTTTTGTTAAGCTCATATGGGAATTAATTTTTAGAAATATCAATCTAAGTTTTAAATGAAGACATTCTAAGAAAATTAAAATAATATATTTTTGAAATCAGAAAATTACCTACTATTTTTTTAAATTATAAAAATTGAAAAATAATTTTTTTAAGACCAATAATTTTCTCTGTTTTTTAAAGAATTTGAAAGTTCATTTATGAATCTAATACCACAGCTTTTTAAGCTCATGTACAACAGTAAAAACATCTGAAAAAAATACAGAAATACTAAATACAGAAATATTTTCTTTGACATTTTCACTCATATTGTTGTTAAGAGATGGCGCCACCATAATAAGTTAAGAGGAAGATGAAATTTAAAAAGTAGGAAGGAATCTAGATCATAGATAAAAAAAAAAGTCTTCTGTTAAATCTTGCTCTTTAAAATGAATACTAAAATATTTTTTTCATTCAATCAACTATATATATTTCACTTAATTTTAATTAAATTCAACTAATTACAAAAATTAATATGAATCAAAATCATAGTATTATTAAAAAATTGCTGGTTTTTTTTTTTTTTTTTTTTTTTTTTTTTAATATCAAATATAGTTTACAGATTTATAGATTTATAACGTAACGAAAATCAACTATACGAGAAAAATCTGTATTTTTCAAAAGTGCGATTTTTTTAAGCCCTTGATCTGTCTATCGTCTTACTCTTTTTTCCAAAATTTGAATATTCTCAAATTTATCTAATTGAAAACACAAAAACTGCAGGTATTGAAAATGCCATTAGTTTTTAGAAAAATATTAATTTTAATTGCACTACAATATTAGTTTTTATTAATTATTGATTTTAAGCGTACAAATGATAAAAGGATAATCTAAATTCACTCGATTTTTAGCAGACAATCTCTTATTATTTTCTTAAGAAATAAATTAATAAATTTCAGAAAGAAAAGAAATGAAAAAATTTAGAATTCTAAGAAACATCAGATAAAAAAAAAAAACGAAAGAGTTTCTTTTTCCAAAGCACATACAAGTCCATGAAAAACTAATACAAAACCTTCAAATTACTAAACGCCTTTTTCGCAGTCAACAGTCCTTGCTCTATATTCCCTGCTAAGAACTGTCATGTTCTCTGTAGGAGTTCGACTGGAAAATAGGTGAACGATAAATTTGAAATCACCGACATGTTAACATTCAATATTATTTTTTGATAAGCTTTAAAATCTGTCTTGGTTTCTAGTCTAAACATTAGTCATCTGTCATTAAATATAATATGTTGAATTTGAAATATATATATATATATACAGCTAAATGCATCACATTGAATATAATTTCTGTCAAATGTTTCTTTTATGCTATTTAATGGGAATTGTCAAGGAATTTGAAAGGTAGTTCAAGTTAATCCTATGACACTATTTTATTTATTGTTGTTGTTGTTTCATATGGCAAAATGGAACTCAATCCATTTATATCAGGCCACTTGCCAAAGAATAATCCAATTAATTCAGTATAATCCACCTCCATGGTATAAGTATATATATATATAACATTAAAACATCATCATTAGAATTAAAATTTAACAATATCAAAACATTAAAAAATTACACAAGTAAAACTCTAAAAATTAAAGATACATACAAGTCTAAAAGGAGAAGTAAACGTGTGCTCAGGATAAGAGATCCCTGGCCATCCATTACAATAGGAAATCATCTCCCCTATGTTGTAACGCAAGATCAAGGCCCGGACAGACGAGTAAGTGCTGCTTATTCATAGAGTCTGTTTTACAGACAGGGCATAGGCTATTAGTCAATATCACTGTTCTGCTGAGATGTTCGGCTAAGCAATCGCGTCTTATAGTATTCTCAGTCTGAAGTTAGCCATTGCCTCTTTATGGGGCCTGCGACTAAACTCTTTCCAATCATCCTTGATTTTCTCCCAGATTTTATCCCTTGATTTAATTGATAGTTTTTGTGTTGTATACCAATATAATATTTTCATGTATACTTTTTTAAGGGAATGCGACTCCGTTCAATAAATAGCTATATTACCATCAATATCTACATGGAATGGTATCCATCGGAATTTTATAATTTCACCGCTCATATTTAGCTCCTTGATATTTTGTTTATTTTTGCCACAAGGGGAGATTCGGAGAGGTGTTGAAGAGCTATTGCTTTCTATGGCCTATTTAGAATCAACAAGAATGACGGCCTTTTAAAAGACTCAATTTAGATTTCAAATTAGATACAGCCAAGAACACAGCTATTTTATTTATAATAAAAATACTGATTACTAAGAGAATATTTCTAATCGAATAACATGAAATCCCATAATAAATTGTGAAACTTATTTTTGTTTTTCGAAAGAAGTTATTTATAAGCAGAATGCCTCAAATTGAAAAACAAAAAAATCTATTTATTTAAGTCAAATAATATAAAATATAACAAAATTTGCTTGCTCCTAATTAATCTTTTTTAATGCAAGTTAAAATGATTATAAAAAAAACTTTTTTTATCTCTTATTTTGAAAAAAAAATTTAGTTAAATAAAGAGAACGTAATTTTGAATTTAAACAAAAGTTTAATAGTAACTATTCCAAATTGGAAAATATTAAATGTTAAAGAAGTACTTACGACGTTTTCTAAGGTTAATTTATTTCAACACGTAAGTAAAAGTAAAAAGAATATGCTCAATGCTCAATTAAAAAGAATTTGATACATAAAAAGAAATGTAAATACAAGATTTAAATTCATTTACAGTTTTAAATAAAAATGTAAATGATAAAAGTAGAGTAAAATTTTTGTTTATATGTCGGCCCAAAAGATATGCACTAAACGATTTATAAATGAGAAAGTCGCGTTACTGGTGAGTGGTGTTTTTCGATTTATGAATGAAAAATCATTCGCAATAAAGGAATACAAATGATTGCATTTACTTAGTTATTTTTACATTTAGTAACTTAAACAGAAAAAAACAATGCAAAAATTGAATGCATTTACATTTTTAAATGAAAATGTAGATACAAATAGAGTAATATTTTGTTTATATATTGGCCCAAAAGATCTACAGTAAATGATCTATAAATGAGAAAAACGCGTTACTAGTGGTGTTTTTCGATTTATGAATGAAATATCATACGCAATAAAGTATCACAAATGATTGTATTTAATTAGTTATTTTTACATTTAGTAGCTTAAAAAAATCTGAAAAAATATATGTAGTGAATTTTTTTTTAATATTTACTTAAATATTTTTTTTATTTAATAAAAATCTGAAAAGTGTTCCTACCTTGAACCATGTTCCCCACGCAGTGGTGTCCAGTTCTTAATTTAAAATTGACAACAGCCTCTTTGCGAATTTTTTCAGTACATTTTTTCAGTCATCCCCTATTGTGTCTCAAATTTTCCTTTGGTGTTAGATAATAATTAACTAATATACAATGGCTTAATTTCGTCCCGTATAGTTCTAAAAAGAATCAAGAGGGATAAGACACTGTCTAGGTTCTTCTTCTGTACCTTTCGTCGCTAAGAGTTTTATTAATTATTTAAGTAAAGAATATAAGTTATATTAATAAAATTTTTAAAAACGATGTTAACTGACTACAACTTACAGAACATTCCTGAAGATATATAAAAAATTACCTAAAACTGATAACCAAAATATACACTGAAAGCTAACACTTTGCTTTTTTAAATAGTTTTGTGCAGTTTACAAATGTTTCTTTTGTTCCATTTCATTTAGAAAGGATCTTTAATTTTATTCACCTCTTACTGTATGTAAGTGGCACGTATTTTGAAGATGATGTTTGAATTAATTAAAAATTTCTAACATTATTAAGGATTTTATTAAGGGCTAATTGCGTTTTATTAATGTTTAATAACTTCAATAAGCTGCTTTAATCATTTTTTTGTGTTTTAATTATTAACGTAAATTTCAAAAGTATATTTAATTTAATACATAAATATTAATCACAAAATTTTTATATAAAAATAAGCAAATTTTTCTAAGACAATCAAGTGAAAAACAATGAGTAAAAACTTTTTTTTTAATGAACTCGGTCAAAAAAAAAAAATTTCAAGTTTAAAAGTCAACTATGGTGATAGTCATAAAGTAATAATATCTATATGAGAAATTTTTAATTATTTCAATTAATAATTTCTAAATAACTATAAAAATATTAAACGAAAAACAAAATAATCTTTATCCTAATCATCATTTTAATATAATTTTAATTAATTAATTAAATAATTAATTAATGTTATCAATAAATTAATTTTAATAATTACGTTAATTAATTGCATTAAATAATTTAATTACTTTAATTAATAATAATTACTTTATTAATAAATTACTTTTTTTTTATTAATTAATTAATTAAACAAAACTGTTTAAGAAAAATGTTGATCACAATGCTAAACAATTTTCTTAAAATGCCATCTTTAAAATTATTAAGGTAATATAACTTTTATTAAATGTTAACTTATTAATATTCTATTATTTTTTTTTTTTTTTTTAGTAAATTTGTAATGAAGGCTGAATTCTAATAATTTAGTAGAAAACAAATATCGATTATTTTCCTTGTAAATTGCATAATATTTTGATTGTCAAGTTTACTTCATCTTTTATGTTGTAATGCACACGTAAATTTAAATAGGTCATGTTTTCTAGAAGCATATTACAACTATCCATGGCCCTCTAATCCGGATCATGATGGTACCCACATAGTAAAATTAACCTAAATGCAAAGAAGGTAAGGTTTGTGTCAATATGCCTTCTCTAACCCTCAACATATAAACACTACAAGTATTAATGCGAGAGTTCAGTATAAACTAGCAAGTGAATCTGTGTAAGAGACTGTTTGTGTCAGCAACTTTTTTTTTTACATTGGAAAAATGATGGACAAGAAATTTTATGTAAGTATTTACTACATGTTTCAATCAATTCCGAAATCTATCTAATATTTTATACATTCTATGATTTAAATATGTAAATATATTAATCTGTTGCAAATAATTGAATTATATCCATATTATGATTGAATAATATTTTTATGACTATTATTCAACAATGCAACATAATTCCAAAACAAAAAATTTAATGTATTCAACAAAATGTTTACAAAATTGTTTTAATCTTTACAAGCATTAATGCGAGATTTCAGTATAAACTAGCAAGTAAATGTAAGAGATGTAACTATGTAAGAGACTGTTTGTGTCAGCAATTTTTTTTAACACTGGAAATATGACGGACAAGAAATTTTATGTAAATATTTACTACACGTTTCAATCAATTCCTAAATCTTTATAATATTTATAGGTTCTATGATATAAATATATTAATCTGTTGCAAATAATTGAATTATAGCCATATTATGATTGAATGATATCTTTATGACTGTTATTCAATAATGCAACATAATTACAAAACAAAAAAGAGCAATGTGATCAAAATATTTTTTACAAAATTGTTTTAATCTTTTACAAGAAGAGTATTTTCTAATAGTTATAAAGAAAAACAAAAGCATGACAGGATATAATTTATATGTACTTTCTTTTTCGAAATTTTCATTAGAATATAAATGCATTTTCAGTCTTCACACTGAAGATAAGATTAAATTAAACTACTCCAGATGTTTAGAATGACTGATATTAAAATTAATTTAAAAATAACGTTATGTAAAAGAAGATTTTCTATTAATATATGACTTTGTTCACGTGTTTAAAAAAGATTAACAAGTTTTAGTTTTCATTTCATTTTAGTGCCAAGATTTGCAATCCAAAATCTTGCTAAACCAATGTTAATAAATAACACCTTTATTAAATGTGAAGTGCTTGAACAGCAAAAAATGATCATATACTACATTATATGAATAATCATATATAAATATAAAAACAATCATATATGATTTTCTATTACTATATTACCTGTTCAAGTGTTAAAAAAGGTTAACAAGTTTTAGTATTCCATTCATTTTAGTGGCAAGATTTCAATCAAAAATCTTGTTTAAATATTGTTAAACCAATGTTAGTAAATAGCACCTTTATTAGATATAAAAAGTGGCTTGAAAAGCAAAAATGATCATATGCTACATATAGTATATATAATAATCATATATAAATGTATAGTATATATAATAATCATACATAAATATATAGTATATATAAATAATCATATACTACATATGAACCTCATTGTGATTACTCCTTTTCAAAGTGTTCAATTTTTTATACTTTTTTTCTTTCCTCTTAATTTTCTAATTAATATTTATACTAAAAAGGAAAATATATCTATACATATTATGGCCGTTGAATAAGAAATTATTTTTAGTAACCAGCCAGAATAACTTCGAGCTATATTAGAAAAACGGATCTATTAAATACATTCTTTCTTTTAAATTTAGCTATTACGAAAACTTAAAAAATAGAAAGATATGACTTTCCAGTACATCTATCGAAGATGATATTATTTATATTGATGAATCTGATGTTACCTAATTCTGAAATCGAACCATACTTAAAAAAAATTCATTTATTTTCATAACATAATCATTAACAATGCTTTTTCTATTTTGTAAGTCTTTTCTAAGCTTTTCTTGCTTATCATTATTTTATAAGCAATCTATTTATATGAATATAATTTTATGTAATGTAAACACTTTTTAGCAAGTTGAACTTGATATTTGCAAAAATCGATTTACTCTTTTATGTATTAAAAAGTTACAATAAAATCATTATTGCATTTTTAATAATAATAATAATTGCTGCATTTTTAAATGTTCATTTGTCATTAGATAAAATCTACATTAAAATAATGTATTCTACAGTGTTTATTTGAAATTTATATTTTTCAATTAATTAAGAAAATGCATTTTAATTTTCTATTTTTATTTTGAGGAATTAATTAATATGGCAAATAAGAAGCTTGCTTAGATAAATACTTAGAAGAATTACACGTATGTCAATAGTAAATCTTTTATTTTTCAATAAGATTTTTTATTTTTACGTCATTATGTTGATGTTCCACAAGATATGATGTCTATGCATATTATTCTGCTTTGTTGAAAAGAAGCATGAGTTTCAATTATTAAATTAGATTATCAATTAAGTTAGATTATGAAACTGGATTTTGTTGTTGTTACTAATCCGTTGTTACTCACGTTACCCCTGGACCGCGAGTCCAGCAAACTGGATTTTAAAGGCACATGATAAAACAAATATATATATTAAAATTAATTATAAAATCCAAAATTATCAAAATATCATAAAATGTGTTTTCTAAAAAAATAATTCATTGTTGTCAAAAATGAACCCAAATTACAACAACCAACAACTACATTTAAACTATGCACAAGTCCAGATGGCCGAGTGACCAGCTCTCTGTAGCTCAGTGCCCCAGGTTTCGGGTTCGAGTTCCGGCGGTGCCATGGATGTTTGTAGTAATTCGAATCCACTTTAAGCGTAGGTCCCGGTCTAATATGACTGTAGACCGTTGGGCGTAGAGCTAACAACCCTACCCCGTAAAAAGTCAGCGTTCCGGAGCTAAGTCAAATTTCTACCTAAGGGTACTCCATGGCAACTGAAGCTGCCCCCCCCCTTTCATGAGACCAGATGGGTTCTTAAACTTGGTCCAGATGTTGCTGTCTACCAAATGGGATAAGAAACAACAACATTATTTTATTTCCCCACTTTTTATTACTTGCTTCCTATGCATTTGTCACAACTAAATAAAAAGTTTATCTTATTACTTATGAGGCTTCATTTACGAAACTAAAATTATTTTCCGTTTGCAGGTGTGGAATATTCTTTTAATTCTGTCTGTAAGCCTTGTTTTAGCTGAAGATGAAAATTCAATGCTGATTTCGAATGCAACAAGAGATGCTGATCAAGATCAAGCTGAAAATGAAGAAATGATATTCAGCTCGCCTGTATCTGAAGATATTACTGAACCAATCGGCATGCCAAAACCAACAAACCCAAATCCCACCATCATTCAAAGCAAAAAGATCATTTAGAAAATGTTCAGAGTCATAGAAAACCAGTCTACGCACCCGTCAGTCAACCATGTAATTCCTACAGTTGTAGAGGAGGCTATGGGAGACCAGATAGAGGATACCAACCGTGGCAATCTAGAGGGAAACAGATTTGTCCCTTATCCTCAATCATTCGACGAATCTCGAAGAGGTCCTTACCAGGGACAAGATAACTATTACGACGATTATTATGCACCCAGAGAACCAGAATACGGTTACAGACAAAGAGGAGGATATAACTATCCACAGGGGAGATATGGAAACTATGGTGGATATGCTTATGGAAGAGGATATTTTGGTTAACACTTGCCTCAGATTACTAACATACTAAATGTTAAGAATATAAAAAGTGTTAGATTTGCTATCTATCAGAAGATAAGTAGAAAAATTAGAATTGTATAGTTTTACTTCCACTAACATTTGCATTGTAATGCTACTAATGAACTTTACATTATTTATAATATGGAAATGATGTTCACTGTTTTCATAAATGCACAAAATTATTTATTGGATTTTGATTTCAGAAGCTTATGTTATTAACTGTTTAGTCAGCATATCGCAGTTAAAAGTTGGCCATAACTTTTCTGGCTGAAAATAAAATAATTCTATACAATAAAAAAAAAAAAATTGTATATAAGTATTGTATTACAAGAAAAATATAGTAACATGATATAGTTAGTTTTTCGCCAAAATATGAAAAATAAAAATACACACTTAACAATTATGCTTCGTGATTTCTTTTCACACAATTAGACTACATTAATTAATAGGAGACTTCTTACACCATTATTTTACAAAACATGTTTAGGTAATATAATCTTTACAATGAAAGCCTTTATATATAAAAACCAGCACATACAGCTCAGCGTTAAACGGTTTCAGAAAATAAAACTTATTAACTCTTCTATTTAGATTCACGTCTGTTCTAGGCAACATCTTAGCTTTCTTCAGCTCTAGCATTGGTCATTCTCGACCTATTAGATACATTCCGTTTTTCTGATACCTCCACATTTTCTATTTTTTTACACGATAGTTTCCATTTAGAGTCAATTCTGGTCTGATTGAATATTCTTTTCTTAGGCAGAATTGCAAATTTAACAATAAAAACCAGTATGAGGTTCACCGAACTCTTTCTACCAACATCATATTAGGGCAGGGTATGTATTCCAATGACTATCAAATTTCGAACATCCGGAGACGAGAAAATTCCAGTCAGAAAGGATCGAAAACTCAGACAGTACAAAAGCGTAAAAAATGTCAACCAAGAAAAATTCGCCAACCACAAAGGACTGCCAAATTTACGTAAAACCTAATTTATCCCAAATTGGGCAATTTTTTTTTTTTTTTAAGAATATTGATCCAACTTGCAATTCTATTTTTTTTTAATTGATCTAGGTTTTGTATTAGAAGTACCCTGTCAATTTTGCGAGAATTTGATGTAAATTGAGAAGTAGGCGAATATAAACACAATCTTTGAGAGAAATATATATAGATAGATTTGTAACCATAAAAACTAGTTGAAAACAAAAAAGGAATTAAATATTTATTTTCAATAAGAGTAATAGAATTTCAAATACAAAATGTAGAGCACTGATAAGTAATAGAACAAATTTCATTCATATGAAAAATTAATAGTTTCTATCAGAATTATTTAAGTAACTCAAATGAAATCAATTTTAGTTTTTCAATACATATTTATAACATTTATTGAATTCAGAATTTTCTATGTTATGTCACATATGCCTGAATTCTCTTCAAACAGAAGCGAATTTATTGTATTAAGCTAAAAATAAAACTTCCCCTTTAAACTGACTTGCGCTTACGAAGCTAACAGTAATCTCTCAATAATGAAAGACTTATCTAACAATTGTTGATGCTGTCTTGAAAACATCTCCACAAATTAAACTTAAGTCTATCTTGTATAGAATTCGCATTGGTCCTTGAACTTGTTTAAGAAAATATGTATGCTATCAGAATATCTAATTTTTCTCAATTACCAAAGCTGGATTTTAAGAGAATATGAATAAAATATTATTTCTGAATTACTGGATCCAGAACAGCATGAAATAATACCCTTTCTAAATAAAAGAAATCCCCTGCATTAAGTTTCTAAATATTATATCATTTTCTAGAAATGCCAAATCTTTCAACCTTCTAAAACCAAAAACTACTGGTGTTACACGAAAAGAGGTAGAAATCCTAAACTCAACATTAAAGGTAGTTATCTTATAAATTTATTAAACCTTAATGTGCGACTAGAAACCTCAATAAATGACTAGTGTTTAGATCAACAGAATTTCAATAATCTTCAACATACTGTAGCATGATATATATTATGATTCGAGTACGAAAGGAATTTCCATAGGAGCATTTCGTTCGCAAACGGGCACACCTAGTTCTGATATATTTATAATTAAAAAAAAAAAAGGTGGAAGGGATCATTCTATAATTGACCAATAAAAGCTTCTCACAAATTAATGAAAATACTACTTTGAAAATAAAATATGACACGAAGTTATGATCAATATTTAGAACACCTACTTAAGAAAATGTTAACATAATAAAACCTGACTGTGAAATGAACTCAAAAAAATCCCTAGAATGAAAAATTTATTGCAGTTTTAGTTACTATGAAGAAACCACACAAATCTCAAATATTTCAAAGGAGAAACGTCATTGTCAGGAAAAAAAAATTAAGTAAATTTTCCAATTTTACAGGGGGGAAATAAAAAAAAAAAACCTCTAGCAATACTCAATTTTCAAATTAACACAAGATTATAGTTATTAGACAGATGGTTCTAGGTCGTTAGGGAAATATTCTTATTAAATATAAATCAAAATTGTATATGAAACAAACATGATTTAATTTGTATGATCACATTTGGAAACTAACAAAATTCTTTAAATTTAAATGGCATTTAATGAGGTCACATTATATTACATCATTCAGAATTATGATATTTAAGGTACAATTTTTATAAAAAAAAAAAATCGAAAAAAGAAAAAAACTTACTTTTAAACTGTATTTTATATGAAAAATAAATTGCACTTGATGAAACATAATGCTTAAAACTATCAAGTATAATAAAATTATGCCACTCATAAAAAGAAGCCCAACACACAGAAAAATAAAAACTAAATTATGTAGAAAAATGCCGAAACAAAAATTTATTTTCCATGCAATGAGAAATTAAATCCTTAAAATGTTAAACGCTCTTCAGTTAAAAATTTTTGTATAAATATAAAATTTATTTCCCCTTTCAATTTAGAAAATCCATCTCCAATTTCGTAATAGTAAAAAGTAAACGAAAGTCAAACCATACGGCATCAACTATCCATATGCATTCCAGTACATCGTACGACAAAAATGATATTTTAGTTTAAAATAATAAGAAACCATTTCATAGACATCCAGTATAAAATCCCAGATTTGATAACATGGTAGTATCATGAGAAGTTTTTTTATCCAAGTTAATATTCATTTTTAATTAGATGTGCTAAATAATATTGAAAATAACTTGCCATTAATACACAATGCGCATTGAAAATTTCACTGAAATAATGGAGGAAAGCACACATTAAAAACTACATATCTAAAGCATAACATTTTTTTTTTTAACCTCCTAAACAAAAAATAAAATGCATCTAACATTTTTTGCATTAAACTACATGATTCGAATATCACATCCATGTTAAACCCTATACTTCAGCAAAATTAATATTGTAGAGAAAAATGCACAGCATAAAATAATTTTACTTTTGAAAATCTTCACATAATTATACAGTATAATTAGTCTACGCTAAAAAAATCTGCCTTACTGTCGTGTTTAGTTAACACAGCTGACCATCTGAAAAGATATAAGAATTTAATCATGACCCCTAGTGTTTACGTCACATAAATTATAATAATCCAACAATATATAATATAAAATGTTCCAGTAAAAATAGAATATTTTGGTATTTATTTAATTTGTTCTATCTGAATTGGACAAGGCAGTGGATGAATGAATGTAATAATTTGACTATCTACAGATATAAAATAAACTCATTACTTTAATTTTTTTTTATTTTATTCAAAACAAGATTATTTTAAGTTCCAATAGTAAAAAAAAGTAATGAAAACAAAATTTTTTAATGACACTTTTTTTATGTTAACAGTAAATGACACAATTTGTTTTTTTTGTTTTCACCTTTATTATATTTTATTTAAATAACATACAGAAGTAATATAAATTAAACCATAAAAGTGAAACTTATTAAAACCAATAAAATCTAAAAATTGGCAAACTACAAAATGTATCTAAAAATATACAAATAGGGACCACAACTTAAAATTAGGACAACAAAATCACAAAATTGACGGTATCAAGAAAAATTCATAAAAAAAAAATGACTTAAAACTAACTTTGGTAGCATACATTTCTATTCTAACCACTTATGAATACACAGCAATTTCGAATAGATCAAGATCACAGTCCATATTCTACACAAGTTTCAAATAAATCACATTTACAATCATTATTAAATGCACATATTAATTAACAAATTTAACTTTTTAAAATAGAAAATAACTAGTAAATACTACATTTTAAATACCATATTTACAATAAAAATTAAATTATGAAATGAAAAAAATACCAGTTTTCTTTTTATTTAAATATATAAGATGCAGAAATGTGATAAATTTCTTTAATATTTTCAGTTGTAATGCTAAATAAAATAAAATAAAAATATATTTGTAAAAAATTAAAATGAACAATTTAGCAATAATGAAATTTCTAAGCACCAGAAAAAGTAAAATTAACACAATTTAAACATGACAATATTGAGTAACATATATATAACTCACAGACATGTAACTTAAAAGACACCTCACTTTGAATATATCACAAAATAGAAAATAATACTGTCATATTTCTCATTAGCTAACCAATTAAAAATTTTAATACCTAATAAAAATAAAACATATTTGCTTCAATTATCTAATTTAAAAAGTAAATATGTGACAACATAATCATTTACTAAAAAATAAAAGCAGTTTATCATCATTTTCTTAGCATGCATGTCAAAGACATTTTTGAGAAAATTTAGTTAATTATAATAAGTTAATATAATGGGATACAGAGATATCAACTTTATTTTACAAATTTTTTTCCAGATAAAAATTTTTAAAAAATCTTCTATCAGCATACAATAAATTCCTAGAAATAAATTCTTTCAGAATTAAATAATCCACCAGCGCTCAAATTAAATAAAACAAACTATTATATTTGGAAAAGTGGTTGTAAATTTTGCCAATACCATATTTTTTTTTCAAATTTATCATCAAATGGTCAAATTAATTTTATACCTATTTGAAATGTATAGACCAGGGTAAGAGGGAAAGGGAAAACATAATATATTTATTTTAAGGAGTTATTAACAATTTAAAAGTTGCATAGGATCTTAAACCAAAATGTGAGAAAAACAAAATAAGCAAGAATTTATTTTCTTTGAAGCTTTATGAGAATATAAAGAGATTTTTAAAAATAATATTAAAAAAAAAAAAAAAAATATTGTAAAGAAAGTGAAAAAAAAAAAAAAAGATTTCCAATTCTCAAATTTGTTAGAAATTTTAGCATTAAATGAAATCAATATAAAACAATAACGGCAGAATTTTAAAAACGATAAGATTAATCAAGAATAATTTATGATATAAAGAATTGATGAGCAGACATTATAAAGCACATATTGATTTCTTACTTCATGGTGGTAGGGAAGATTTTTAAAAATCTGGAATGAAATTCACTATGAAATATCTAGTAATTTAATATAAAATTAACAACTTTTGTGATTAATATGATTTTGTTTAGGCATGACTTCTTTTGACTGAACATTAGTTTCATAAATTATTGCAATCCAAAAATTAAATATATATTATAATAAAAAATTAGGAACATTATGTTAATAATTTCAAGGATCGTGATACAATGGCATTTACGATTAGATATTTTAAAGTAGAATAATTATAACAGTATTAGAATATATTCATTTGTTATTGTTACTAATCCAAAACCATATCCTTAAACTGGTTTAAATCAAATTAAAATATATTGAAATGTAAACTATTTACATATTAAAGCTATCCTATAGAATAATAATTTGCAACAGGAATACACTAACAACAATGATAAATTATTCATTCACAAACTTAACACTTCACTTCTTTTCAACAAAAATTGAAGAGATGAGTGCTCATGTTTGAGTTACAATAGCCTCAGCATCATATTTTCAAGAAGCAGAGAACAATATTATACAAATTTACAATAGTTTGGCACTAATTTATCAATATAAATTTACCTGGGATAAGATATTACTACAAACCAAAATACTGGGAGGAAATTTAAAAACTATATTATAAAAATGCAATTAAAAAAAAAAATTCTACTTTTAAGGATATTTTAAGATAAAAACTTTCCCAATAAATCAAATAGGCAATATATATATATATATATAGTAAAAATTAACTTTTTTTCGCTAATAAATTAGAGTATATAACCAATTAATAATATATACAGGAAGAGTGAATCAATAAAAATTTTCAACAGATTTCATGATTAAAAGTTTCAGGTTTATGAAATAAATTAATTAAATATCAGGGCATATACATAACAAACAGTTTTAGATTTAAGTAAAATAAAGGTTCAAACTAAACTTTGCCTATTGATATAAACAGAACTAAAATGTAATTAACATTTGTTATCAAAATGTTACTTGTAGGAGGAAAAAAATATGATTTCTTTAGATTTAATTGCAAGCATTAAATTAATATCATAGATAGATATTAATATTGTAGATATATCATCAAATCATATATCTATATAAAAACATTCTCAAATATTAAAATAAAAAAGGCAAAAAAAAAAAATAGATTCTTGTTTTAAAAAAATCTGAACTGCCACATTTTAATATAAATCAGAACATTAAAATTTATTTGGAAGGAAAAACTGATCATATTTTTTAAATACAATGGAAAAAAATTCAATTACAGCTAAGAAAGATACATTTTGAAGAAAATTGAGGATTTCTCCTCTCCACACATCTACATTTGCATATTTCTTGTAAAAATCAGAAAAAATGTATGATACTTGAATATTTTTAAAGATGAAATGAGATTCATGAATTTATCAGAGATTCAAGAGATCATGAACTTTTTTTTTCATGTTTAAAAACTGAAGAATTTCAATCAATATTTTCAACTAAAATTTTAAACTATTTTATTAAGAATATATATATTTTTTTAAATTTTAGAAAACTATTCTATGAATAAACTCAAGATTTTTATATATTCTATGCCATATTTAATTGGATTTTCAATATGTCTAATAATATCTTGACACTAAACTAAAAATAGAATACATGTAAGAAAGTAGTCATATTGAATATGGCTCTTACTTATTATTTAGGAAAATCTTCATGTATAGAAAACTTATTTTTTAAAAATATTTTTAAAATACAGAAAATTTCAAATAAATGTTACTATTTTAAAAAATAAAATGGTAAATTATACTGCTATTCAATATAAAGGGTACTTCAAATAAGTTTGTTGAATATTATACTTATAGCATTTAATTTAAATATACATTTATTTATTCCAATCTCCAATTTTATTAAGTAAATTGCCCTTTAATCGAGATCACTTTAACAAAATGATTGCCTTAAAAAATATGAATTTGGACATATTTCACAATAATTTACTTACAAATTAAAAGATAGACCAATAGTCAAGACAAACTGCAAAGGGGCTAAAGCTCTTGAAGTCCTTTTCACATTATATTACAAAGCTTTGCATATTTTATAACTACAAACGGTTTTTCTTTTTTAAAAACCTTGTACAAGAAGTTGGTCAAATTATATCACATACCAAATAAACCCCCAGGGTTCATCCCTGTCAATTTGCAAAAATTAGAAAACATCCAATCAAACTAAATCTACACAAGCAAGAAAGCATAACTGTTAATAACCTGAAACAATAAGGCATAATGGTGTCATGAAATAAAATGTAATCAAATTTAAAATAGGAACACATCATAAAGGCTTCCTTCGAGTTTTTGATTTGCTACTTCGTGGAAGAGTTGCATAACCAGAAACCTAGAAAAAAAAAAACTTAAATACAGTAGATTTAAACATATGTTTAATTGGACATTAAAATTGGAATTTTTAAAATTAGTTATTTATCACAAGCCATTCAATTTCTATTATTTGCAGCTTATGATCTGTATTTATAAATTGTAGTAACAAAAAAATCTGATTAGATAAAATCTGCAGAATTATTCACACCTGCTTTCTTTAACACATTATGCATCAATAAAATTTTTAGTTTTCATTCTGGTTGAGATAGTATGCTTCTAAGTACATTTGTGATGAAAAAAATAATGCATTAAAAATTATAGATAATGAATGCTGAAGAAGATATAGATGATGCAATAAGAAAAAGAAATAATTTTCCATGGATAAAATTGGTTTTTAGAATAACAAAGATATAAGTTGAAATCTCCCTTTTAATAGCCTAATTATATTTTATTATTATATATAGTAGAAAAAAATTCTAATAAATTCATTTTGACAAATTCATTCCATTTAAAATATTGAATCTATATGTTAATACCACCAAAAAAACTTTTGGCATAATAAAAGCATTATTTTTACATGCAAACTTTTTGGATCACAGAAAAAGTTGCGAGTAATAATATTAAGTAATGATGCGACTCTCTATGAATACCAGTTTACCTCACAAATCAACATCTTGCCAAAAAAAATTATTTATTGATAGAGAAATCATATTTAATTAGAATTATGTTATAAGGATTATTATAATACATATTGAATCACAAGTCATACCTCTTCATAAGAACTTTGCTTTGAAATAACTTTTTTTGTTTGTGCTCCTTTTACTCCTTTTACAATGCGGCTTCTTCTACTTGTTACACCAACTTGAGTAGAACTATAAGAATTAAAATTAAAAAAAAAAAACAATATAATCATTAAAGCTATCAAGTCAAAATAAGTATAATACAAAACAACCAACATACAACAACAAAAAAAAAACTTAATAATAACAATATTTTTAATCAAAATAATGTCTTTAGTGTTAAATGCTTCAATTCATCCTGAGAGCAAATCCATCAACTAAAATTTATATAATTTTTTTAAAATGTAATGAATAAATATATTTTTACTACATTCTGCTTGGTGTCCAAGAATTTGATTACTAAAGACATGAATTTTTGATTAAAAAATATTCATATCAGAAAAATTCTCACTTTCAAATTCATCAACTATAATCTTGTCTGAAAACTTTATCTATTATAATTAACCTGAGAAGATAAGTGCCCCTTACCAAACATTAAGACGAGCAGAGGGTCATAGAATAGCCTCAAATTGAAATTCAATCTTCTGTTAAAAACATTACATTTAATTGGAAAAACAACAATTTTGACTTTTAGACCCGAAGAATATAGTCTTAACACAAATGAAATCTTTTACATTACTTTAAACTTACTTCACATTCGACTTAAAATATGAAATGACTAAAAAAATGTTTCTTTTTGTCATATTCAGCCATGTTTTTGATAATTTCATACAAATAACTGAAAAAAGTCCAGTATAGCGGCAAGTTTATCAAATAATTGCCTCTGCTTCTTTATCATTTATATTATCAAATCTTATGCTGAATAGTGAAATGAGAGAAAAAAAAAAAAAAAAAAAAGACATTATAGTGCAGAAAATACTGATAGCAGTTCCATCTATTGCCTACAAATCTTGTATATTCAGTCGGAAAGATTTGTGCAATACATACATGTATAATAATATAGTAAATCCAAAAAAAATTCAATATCAATCATGTTTCTATTATAAAATAATGTTTGTTTGTTAAAATACATACAAGCTAAATAAGTAACTTTTATTTGCAAATTTGCAAAGTAACACCGTTCTGAATAATCTTAAAATAATTATATTTTTATTTGTTCACAAATATCAATTATAAACTTTTATCAAACGTATTTTACTAAGAGTGAATTTAAACTTTTTAAGTATATCATTAAATATTTTTGATGTAAATATTGCATTCAACTCAATTCTCTTTTATGTAGAATAATCAACCTTTGGTGATTAAAGGTCATTCTGAAATTGTTTAACAATTATATCATTGCTTTTCTTTAATGTTTTTTTACACCAATAACTCTAAGCTTGTGAATAAAAATTTTGTATTTTCTTTTATCATGAAAGTGAAAATTGCCACATCATGGATAAGAAATTAGTTTCATTGATGTTAAAAATCTGATGTTATTTAATACAGAAATTTATTAGAAGATACTGATCAAATGAATAAAATGCTGATTAAAATAAGAATTTCAGTACTTTATTCATTTGATCAGTATCTTCTAATAAATTTCTCTATTAAATGATATCAGATTTTAACATCAACGAAACTGATTTCCACTGATGATCTGACAATTTCCACCTTCATGATAAAAAAATAAACAAAATTTTTATTCACAATGATTATCTAAGAATTATTGGTAAAATAAGAAACCAGTATCAGAAGAAATGCGATTTTATAATTGCTAACAATTTTGAAATCATAATGCTGTTTATTCTACATAAGAAGATAATTGAGATGAATGCAACATTTGCATCAAAAATATTTGATGATATACTTAAAAATGGAGTGTAAATTCAGTGAATGTTATATTAAAAATATGAAGGGGAAAAATTTAAATGGAAACAAATCATTATAAAAAAAATTAGAAGTCTTTAAAATTTAATCAGATCTTTCATTAGTAGAAAAAGTAAAATAATAATTAGTAGAATAGTAAAGTAAAATTACATTTTTATTAAATTTCAAGAATTGACTTAGTCATGAAAAATGGAAAAACCAATATATAAAATTTTACAAAAAATATTAAATAAAAAATTATTTGAGTAAAAAAATAATAAATAAGCAGTTCAAGTCAATCTTGTAAAGATAACAAACCTTATTGCCTGAGTTTGCCCTTTTAGCCAATTTTTCGTCTTCTGACAAGATACCTTCCGATGACCAACGATGTCGCAGAGGCTTGTGACGCTCATCAGAACCACTATCAGTTTCATCTGTTATAAAATTTGAAAGTTTAATTACACACAACAAAAATTATATTTAAAATCCTTTTTATCAAAATGCAAATTCAAAATATAATTTAAATATATTGTATAAAAGAAGCAATAATAATTAGACGAACTTAGAAGATATAAAAATTTTTACTAGCCTTCTCCAACAACATATATTTAAAACATTGTTCTTTAAATTATAGTATAGCACAATTTTACTTAACATTCTTTTGAAGTCGATGGTTTCCATGAATATCAAAAAACTCTTTAGAATACTGTTCATTTTTACATAACACAAGTTTAATAAAAAAATTTGTCTTTATTTACTAAGAGATTTTTTCAGCATTAAATTTCATTAATATACATGATGAATCAAAGCAATTGTTCTATTCATAAATCATAAAAACTCTGTTGTAAAGAACAATAGAAAGAAAATATTTATACACAATACAGAAGAAAGATCATTTATTATTTTTTTTTTTTTGAGTACATTATAACTGCTCTTACACGAATAACATGCAAATGGTAGTGCATTCTCCACAATGCTACATGTTAATATGCTTAAGACCAGCATAGCCAAATAAAAAGTTTTATATGTGGTATGTTACTACAGATTAGACTATGTGGACTACAGATTGGATGTTATCTGTGTAACTAAGATAACCACATAAATACGGAATTTATAATATAGTTTTGAATAAAGAATTTCAAGAAGGACTCATCTCTGAAATTTTTAGAAAAATTCATAACTTTTATGTATACATAAAGATTAACATTCTCTGAGCATATGGGTTCACATTTGTTCTTCATAGAAAAAAAAAAAAAAAAAACCTCATGTCTTTCAGAAATAAATTTTGAAAAAGTCTAATCTTGTTATGTTTAATAAAGGGCATCAAGCATATGTAATTCAATCAATCACATTATGACCTGATATATTGCATAGTACATTGCAAAGAGATAATAACAAATTTCAGAAATTATTTCAACACCAATTTTAATTTATCATTTGAGAGATGGCAAATTGATGTGTTTGACATGTGAAGGAATTTTTTTTTTTAAGCTAAAGAGCCCTCATATCAGTAAAAAACAAAGAGTTTACTAAAGCTAAAATAGTGGTTCATAAGCACAAGGCATGAAAAATTTTCAGCAAAATTACAGAATAACAACGAAAAATGTCATAAGAACAAGAGCAAAACAAAGGGTTGATTACATGCAAAATCTCCCATAGTCAGTTCTATTCATCCGGGAAGTGTTGCATTTAAGTCAACTATAGGTATAAGAATTTTGGGTGCATAACATGAAAACTTTTAATGTCAAAAGCAACTTTCAACATCTACAAGGGACAAGACCTAAAGAGGCATATTTAAATGACTATATCTGTGCCAATGTCTTGGAAGAAATAGTGAAGTTGCATTTATTCTTAACAGTTGTCCACAGGGCAAAACAAAATCAATGATATGATTCTATGAATGTTATCAGCCTGTCAAAATCTAAAAATTTTCATTTTCTATAAAGAAGTCACTCTTTTAAGGATGGCAACAGAGACTTTGACACAAAAAAGTGCAAAATAAAAAGAGATAATTGATTTGTTTACTCAAAAAAATATTTTTCATATTTAGTAGTACAATCACCCAAAAGTTTTGTGTGACAATTATCAAATATTCTGATTTCATACATATCAAAGCATGGTCAAAAGTTAACTTCAAGACAAAATAATCATTGCTGGTAAGATGATATGGAAAAATGTTAATGAAATGGATAAAGTTTCTTTTCAAGTGTTTGTGCATGTATAATTTCTTATCCTAAAAGCTGGGGGACGTTGCACGCCATACATTCAGTAGCAATGTATTTGTCTTGTCAAAAAGCTGTTTAGCAAATATTCCTACTTTTGAAGAATTTTCAACCTAATACTGAAAAGTACTAATCAGTCAATAAAAATGAACAACTTACAAAAGGTGAAACAATATATCCCACAAGAGTTTCAAACCTTCTATGAAGATAGTTTGCAAAAGCTGACATCCACAGTAGAATTGCAAAAATATATTCAGAGGGGGTTATTTATTTAAGTTATATATAGCATGGCAATTTTGAAAAACGTGACAGAAAATAATAAAAATATTCTTTTATAAAGCTATTTTATTACTAAAACCACCTGAAGCCTTATGTGAATTTTTGAAATTCATGCAAGGCTTCAGGTAGAAAAAGATCAAGGACTGATCTTGAAAAACTAACAACATTTTTTTCTAATACATTTTCACTTCTGAAAATCTTTTCATTATGTTATGAAGTAACACAATAGTTTGTTCAGAATTTTTTTTTTTTTTTAATTCAAATGGTTTGAAAAAGAAATTCAGATTTCTATGCCCCCTCAAATTCTTAAAAAATCCTAGGTGAGCCTTTTCTGAAATTTATGATTCAATTATAAAGCATGCTAACAAAACATTGATCTTTTTGTGGTTGTGTTCAATTTTTTTCCTTTCTATTGTTATTTATAACAATGTTTTCACTATTTGTAATCAGGAACAATCATTCAGAATCTCCCTGTATTTTAACTTAAGCAAATTTACTTAAGTTTGATTTTAATATATAAGTATGTTTGCATTCAAAATAATTTGGAGCACAATCAGATGATGACATAAACAAGAACAAAAATGAGAACTAATTTTTCTTTTGCATGAATACACATGTAAAAAAGAAATGTAACAAAAATACTAAATTTTAATGAATTAATAATTAGAAATCATTACTAAATGTTTTAGAAAATTAAATATTTATATAATATTAGTATTTTTAAAAAGCAAAATAAATTTAAAGAATAAAGTTGTTTATTATTTTGTAATTATTTCAATAACCTCATATAGTAATTTATTTCCATATATTAATTTTCCATTTTACTTTAATTAATCTCAAATTAAGAAAAAACAATAGAGTTATTTGATAGACATCTTCCTCCCTTTATAATTTAATAAACTATTAAATAAAGATCATATTTCCCTTTCAATGATTCATTGCAAATTTGCATTCAAAACTAAATATAAAATTACACTTACAATAGAAAGAATCACATTTCTTAAAATCTGCATAACTATAAATAATGGTATACAAATGTTACACATATTGATATTGCAAATAATGAACGTAAATTCTGATTCTTGATTTATACCATAAACATAATGATGTTTACAAGCTAAACTTTTGTTAGTACAATCAAACTACAACAATATTTTTTTTCACATTTTTATGTATTTCATCATAGTCCTAATAAACAACTAATCTTGTAGCTAGTCAAAGTAGAAAATATTTAATAATGTTTAGTCGTTATAAAAAATTTGGAACAAAAAAAATCCGTTTCTGACATCAGGCATTTTTTTTTTTTTTTAATAAATAGCAGAAGCTAAGTGAGGCAACTGTTTTTTGAGCATTGAATATAATTTAAAAAAAAAAAAAAATATCATTTTAAATTCAAATAAAGTAAGATGAATTTGAATTTACTTTCATAAAAAACAAGCATGAGTTTTGAAGCCTACCCTCATGCTAATAGAAACCTATCCTCATAAATCATATGATATATGATCTATAACATTTCATAAATCATATGATCTCAAATTGTCAAAACAGTGGCTCTAATACAAATTATATTATATGAATTGAAATAAAGAATTACCATTAATATGGAGCTAAATTGACATTTTAAAGACAAAGGATGGGGGAGGGGAGAATAAAATGTATGCACCCTCCATCAATATAAACTTCTAATGGAATTACAGAAAAGGATAATTAACTTAATGAAATATTTTAACAAGTATAAAATGAAGCAAAAAGAAATAATTTGCTTAAGTTCAGAAAAATATCAGGAAGAGAGAATACATTAAAATGAGAAAAATCATTCAAAAATATTTAAATTTTTATTTGAAGAGTTTATGAATTTTATAAAAAAAAAAAATTATTATTTGGAATATTTTACTATCAAAATATTATTTTTGTGACATAAAAAACATACCAGGTTTCCAATATTTTGAAACGCATTTCAATTACCAAGGATCAATTATTATAAATTCACTCTTAAAAATAAATGTCAGATTTTTGTTTATTGATTATATTATCTATTTCATACAATATACAATTTACCAAGCATTAGTGAAAGAAAAAAAAAACATTTAGATATATGAAATTACATAATATATATGGTACCTAAACTATTAGTAGCTGAAGCAGAAGTAGCAAAATGCTGAGATGTACCATCAACATCTTCAACTAAGTCATTCATGCTGTAACTCTTGCGTAAATGTTGGACCAAGGTTTCTTGACCCTATAGCACAGGAAATGTTGTTATCGCTGCTACATTATCAAAAATGCAAAAAATAAGCAATGAAAAAAACATGTGTATTAATGTTGAAGTAAAATTTATAGTTCAAGTAATAAAAATTTAGGAATGCTTTTATATCATGGTCTTAATAAATTTCGATAATAGAAATCCAGTCAACAATTATAATTTTAGAGGAAAAATTACAAAATAAAAATAAAAAAATCTGTGATTGGCTATTCAAAATTTAAAAAAAATAAAATATTAGTTTAAATTGACAAAGTGTAATTATTTAAAAGCAATTTTTATTAGAAATATCAATCTGTGAAAGAAGAGGTACTTAAATTTTGTCTGTTCAAATTTTGCTAGTAAGAAAGACAAGGATCCCATATCAGATATTACAAAAAAAATAATTGTGAAAATTGCAAAGAATTAAACAAAATGGAAACAATTTCCATACCTTACTATATAAAAGAATAGAGGAATCTCTCAAAAAACTTGAGAATTTTCTAAAATCTATTAATTAAACTGATTGTAATATGATTTTTATTTTAAGCTAAGCCAATTTAAATGCTATGTTATCAAATGCACTGATGAAGGCGAGCAATGTTCTAGATATGAAGCAATCATTATGCAATACAAAACCATTTGTTATTTTTATTAATGCTAAAATATTATAATTTAATATCTATAAAAATATTACACAGCTTCAAATTAATGTTATAACACACTACAATTCACCGAAAACTTTTTTTATATCCTAGCTTACCTTAAGTATGTAGACCTCTTGTTAAGAACCCATGTTAAGTCTTTTTAGCAATTCTTAAGGAGGGAAAACATTATACATACTATAAAGCTTTATTACAATACATTTTAGATAAAAACTACCAATAACAAACAACATAGTTGCAAACAGAAATAACTACATTCTTAAACTTAAGTTTTATCTAAGTACTTATTTTACTTTAAAAATACATTTCATTAAAATTTTTTTTGGGGTATGGGATTAATTTATTATTAAGTCATTTTAAGTTAATTCTTTTTTTTTTTTTCAAGATATAATTGATAACATATGTTACTCGCACATTTTTTTGCAATATCTAAATAAATTTAATACCTTTAATGCAGTTTGCATCACAACTGCTGTTGCATAGCTTAACCCCTTAGTCCCAAGTTGAAGAACAGTGTTATAGCCTTGATCCCGAGCTTTAGCAATATAATCATCAATTTCCTTAAAAAAAAAAGTTTTATTAACATATATAAAATTACCACAATTAGTTTATCCCACAATAAATCAATTATAAATTTTCTAATCTAAAATCATCAGCAATTCATAGCAGCAATTGATATTATCATGAAAAACAAATGATTTAAGCTTTATTTTATCTTCATACTGTACCTATTGTTGAAAAGAAAAGCAATAATAGTCAGCATTATTAGTTCCATAGTAAAAAAATATAAAAATATTTTATTTTCTCTTAATTTTAAATACAGCTTATAATTGGAAATATTTGATAAATACTAGCTGTTGCTTCAATGAATTTCTTTAAGAAT
This sequence comes from Caerostris extrusa, assembly GCA_021605095.1. Classification (NCBI taxonomy): domain Eukaryota; kingdom Metazoa; phylum Arthropoda; class Arachnida; order Araneae; family Araneidae; genus Caerostris; species Caerostris extrusa. The sequence continues at coordinate 127,068 of BPLR01015353.1, read as the reverse complement.
AAAATATATTTTTGCAACATTTTAAATGGATGTGAAATTAATGTTTCATAAAAATTTTTTAATGTCACTTAAATAAATTTTAATACAAATTATAGACAAGAGAATAAAGAAATTATATTTAAAAATTAATACAAATATTTAATAAACCCTAATGTAAATATAATTTAATAATATCTTTTATAAAAATAATTTAACAATAGCAAAAAAAATTTGCAATCACAAATTCATAAAAAAGAACCAATTTTCTTAAGAAAATTTTTAGCTTTCCAGGCTTAACAAACTTCAACATTAAAAATATATATATATGTATATATGAAATAAATTGATATCAAGATCTTATCTCTTTTAACCTTATATATATTATATTATATTTTAATAAAGTACACAATAAAGTTTACTCGATAGATTTAAAATTATTAGCAAATTTAAGTAAAATAAGTAACACATTAATCTAAGTTTAATAATCTGTCTCTTCTTTTTATATAAATCAAATTCGTTCATCTAATAACTCTTTATCATATGGTAGACATCAACGATCCAAATCCAAAAACATCTTCTAAATATAAATAAAAATGTTCTCAAAAGATGAATAAAACAAATCCTGCCTTAACAAAACAGATTTCCTTTTATCTCTAAACAATAGACTATCTTTAGCCTGATTTTCAATAGCCTGATTCGAGAATATATTACAAATATGTCTTTTTGTAAAATGGGGGTGTAAAACACCATTTATTCACTATGATTATGTTTACTGAAAGGCAATATTAAATCATCCAGGCACAAAATATACTGGTTCATGCAAGTGGTCACCTCAATGAGCGAGCAGAATCCAATCCAGTAATACGAAAAACATCCCTAAAATATCAGAGGACCCTTCAGCTTAAACAAGACTTTCCATACATTCAGGATGAAAAGCTTCAATTTGCTTTCAATGCAGTGACCACAAAGAAGTAGTGTGCCTACAGTTAAGGACGTAACTCAACTGCTGCACCATCTGTAAAGGTTAAACGACTTCTTCAGAGCTTAGAACGAAAACAGAGCTTCAGCACCAGGGGGACAAATTTTTTGCCTGGTAAGCTTATTTATGAAAACATTTAGACAAGAGAATGTCTGGATACTTATTTATGAATGTATGTATGTGTTTGTGTGTGTATATATATGTATGAATACACACATTTCAATAAATGTATATATATACAATAGTTTACATAAATCTCTAGCATAAAATATTGTGAAACCAGGTTTTATTGAACATAATGTTTGATTTCATCACTATGAGCCATATGATACAAAAGGATGAACTAAGAATCCAAAAGCAATATTGTTAACCAACTGAATCATTTGAGGTGTAACTGACTAAACCCAAACTATGAATTTAAATCTTAACTGTCTGATAATTACTGTAACAAAAAAATATCTCATGGAAAATTTTTTAAACTGTCACATTTTTGTAACCATGATTTCGAAGTAGAGAAATATAGTAGAATCTATAACAATTTAAACTTTGAGTAATGCAATTATCAATAAAAATGCTATACAGTTTTAAGGTATTAAAATGTTAATTCAGTTAGTGCGTAATACAAATAAAAAATATTAAAAAGACAGTATTAATAAATTGTTATTCATGTGCAATTCACCATAAGTATTCTACAATAATATGCTACTATTAATATATAAACTAATAATATATAGTGATAATTATAAACTTATACTATTTAGTACATGTTGTATATTGACAGTAAGAATAAAGCAGAAAAGTTACCTTTTCACGTTTAGTTAATTGGGGATGAACAAAACGTCTATACATAACACTTGATCCCCTTGTTGCAGGTGATAGCAACCATAATACAAATAAAATTTTCATTTCATAGTAAAATGGGAGCCTATAAATATTTGAAGAAAATTAAATATTTAGTTTTACCTAATCAGAATATAAGTTACGTAAAATATTTCTGTTATTACAAAATAGTGCTAATTATCTTAATAATTCCCTTCAAATCTATGAACATATTTTAGATTTTTAAAACACAAAAGATCCATTAAAAATTAAATTCTCGTTGAAAGATGAAATACTGAAATTTAAGTTTATTAAGCATGACACCGCAAGTAACTTAATATGAATTACAAAAATGCCCTTTCAACGTAATTTTTAGTAAATTTAAAATAAGATATGAAACAGCTTATTTAAAAAGATGAAATAAATGAATGATGATGATCTTTGTTATCAATTAAACTACATTGTTGTCCTGTATGTTGCATATATAACACAACTTCTTATTTTCACATTAAAATAAGCTCCAGTACATTTTAATATTATTCAAGTGAAGTTCAGTATAACACACACACAAAAAAAAAAAAATCACATTTCATGAGAAATTATAATTCTTTAAGTTATACAATAATTTTAAATTTAACATACCAAAATGACACTAAGATATCTGCAAAAGTTTCTACACAAGTAAAAAGAGCAAATATGATCCAATACATCATCCATTTAACCTAAAAGAAAAATTAATAGTTAAATACTTTAACAAATAAAAGGAGTAAAATTTTTTGATCAATGAATTATAAAACTGTATTTAAATAGGACCAAAATATAGCACCATAATTTCTACCTATATCTAACAGAAAAATAAGTTTATTTGTGACTCTATCTGGAAATTTTCTTTTTAACAAAACTGCAGAATATTTCTACCTAATGCTTATATTTTTTAAAGGAATCGTATCAAAAAGAATTTAAAAAATGCAAAAAAAAAAAAAAAAAAAAAAATTTCACTTAAAAATTAGGACATATTTTTAGAATAGTACAAAGCACACCATCTAAAGGAAACCAATCTTTTTAGTTTATTGACTTAAATAGATCTTATAAAAATCATATATTTCTAATTAGTTGAACCTTTAAATTTTTAAATAAAAGTGAGCAATTCAAAATAAAAAAAAGATGTCTTCAGGATCGTCTTAAAGAATAAAATTTTGATTAGACGTAATTAGGTTAACAGAAAAATATGTCAGAAAATAATAAGATGCGATACTTACATACTCCTTAACATTTTTGTTTTAACAGCTTTGTAAGATGCATAAGCTGGATAAAGTGTTCCAAATAACAAACTAGAAAAAAATTCAAAATTCATCAACACACACAAATATATATATATAACCTAACATTGCAATCGATAAATAAATTACTGAAACAAATATGCCACACTAGATCACTATTTACCTTAAGACATTTCAAATTTGCATTTCATATTTTTTTGGGAACATGCATTATACTTAACATTTAATTTTGAATTTATTTAAGTCACTCTAGCTTAAGGGGAGGGGGTGCTAGCTAATTCTCTCTTAAGAGAACTGTACAAAAAACAGCCTCTTTTATGAGGGTATAAAAGCATTTTCATCAGTAAAAGTTCTTGCATAAAATTAACTAGGACTAAATATAGATTCTGATATTGTCTTATAAAATATCAGGTAAAAAAAAAAATTTATAAAAGTTTGAATATCTAGAAATAAATTACCATAAAATTTGTAAATATAAGTTATTTTAATACAGATACCATAAAAGTATTCATCAGGTATATGAGATTAAACACAGTTCTATATTTACAAAAATTTTTTAATTATTAAAAATTATACACAAAGATATAGACAACATCTCTTGAACATGAATTAGTATCACAAATAGTTAATTCTACTAAACAATAGCACTGATATTAAACAAAAAAAAAATTTCTATGGCAAGCCAACTTTTTCATTCAATTGTATTTCAACTTTTATGTTACAAAATTTTTAAAATAATATTAAGATCTTTATAAAGTTTTAGATTTTATCCTACTCTGTACTTCGATACTAGGGCACTTAAAAGTTTTTTTAAATATATATTTTTATTTAAATCAAATAAAACATAAACTAATATTTTTAAAGAAAACACGGTAATTGACAAAATCATTATCTAGTGTTGTGTTCTATTTCTATGGCATGCTAAAGTTCCTAAAATTTTAGGCAATCCATCAGTTCCTCATTCTATAGAAAATTTTCTTTCATTATATTGAAGAAAATAAAATCAACATAATATCTTGATTATGATGATATTTTCTATCTCCTCAGCTTTTAAATTTTTTAGATTTCTATGCTAGTTAAAAAAAAAGAGAGTCAGAAAAGCAACTGCAAACTTTTACTAAAATACATTTATTTTTAAAATTATAGGAATTAATGCTAAAATTAAATCTTAAGGGGCAATTGAATTGTATCCTTCAATAATACAACCATTAGCAAAGGCAATTACTACTTTAGTAACATACCAAGTAATTGTTGAGAGGCTTATAAAAAGCTATCTTGGATCAACAATGAAAGTAGATCTTATTATTTATAAATAAAATATCTCCTATAAGATTTAATGTATTACAAATACAGGAGTTTGTGTTTATGGGCAATTTTATTTTGCTTGTCTCAAGCTATTCTATAACACTTTGGTATCTATTAATTTGGCCCTCTTATTTTTATAGGATATATTTATTTTACATAAGCAAATTTAGAGTACAAAAATGCCTTTTAAATTGGTGCAAATACTACACCTTTAAAGTTGTACAAAATAATTTGTTATGAAAAACTGCTGTTACTAATAGATATATGGTTCAATAAAAATCATTGAATTTATTTCACAAATTCTTCTAAATCCATTAGTAAAGATCATAGTACATAAAATTATGAAAAAAAGTCATGAGTTAGGAATATTTTGACCAACTCCCCATCCCTACATTGGTATAAACAATATTGAATAAAACATGGTCAATATGTATTATAATAAAGTATTCTATTCCTTTCACTGCCACAAAAAGTAGCAAAATTAGTTTATATATATATATATATATATAATATTGCACATAACTTTAAAAAAAAAAAATTATTTCAAGTTTTCTTAAAAAATCAATATCTTTATCAATATAAACATTGTATTTAAAACACAACTGTTATAATCAAAATTAATTTTCTCCTAAGACAGTTAATATAATACCAATAAAATCTCAATGTAATACAGTGATGTATTGTTTTCATTTCACAAACATTATAATTTTAATAATATAATTTGTTAATTCCTTAAAGTTTTATCATTTAGTTATACTTAAAGACATAAAAAACACCATTTTATATTTAGCAAGAATAAATATGCATACAAAAATTCAATATACAATATTTTTATACAGTTGTATAGTAATGGAGGGGTTTGCCAAATGGATTACTATTTTAATATTTAAGTAGCACAAAATAATATGGTAAAAATTAATTTAAATCAATACAATTCTAGATACTTTCAGAAAATATATGCACAATTCAAATTATATAATTTGTAACTAATACGTAGAAAATTCTTGTTTTTTTGTTTAGCATTAACTGCGCAGAGTTTTAGAATAGTTCGTTGTCCAAATGTTAATAAATTTAATTAAATATGGATATACTTCAATAAAGAAGGAAAGTGAGATATAATATTTCATTTTTGGAAATGTAAGAGTCATGGTGATATTTTCGAATTTCACCATGACTCTTAAAAAACAGTAAAACTTAATAGTCAATATGTTTTCACTGGTACCAGTTTGCACAATCCAGATCGATATACCTATTTTTACAATAGAAAAATTTAAATTATGAAAACCTCTCCATTCAAAATTCAATCAAATATTAAAAAATAATAATTACATAACAATAAAGAAAACTATAACACTAAACATAAACGATAAATTAAACGTCTTAATCCAAAACTAATTTTAGAAATACGAAAGTATGATTATTAAACAGTAAATAAGAAAGTATTAGTAAATAAAGAAAGAATGATCCATACATTACAAGTCTAGAAACTATAGCAGATGCCATTTATTTATTTTTATATCGAAAGTAAACATCCAGAACTGAGAGACAACGAAAAACGATGTAACAAGTTTAATATTGTTTTCAAGTGACTGATACGGATCAGTTTTCAGTCTCTACATGGATATCATATGTTTGGGTATCCTTAATTTGTGTACTAGTCGTAAGAGGGCCCTCAGTATATCTGAAGGAGGAGGGGAAAAAAAAAAAAAAATCAAAAACAGATTCAGTTTATTGGAAATTTTTAAATAGAAACTACGATTATTTGGAAAAAATGAATCAGAAACTAATTTTTTCTATACAATCCAAATTCTTGAATAATGGATAATTAATTTTTTTTTTTCTGCAAAGTGTATTTAATTGTAAATAAAAATATAGAATTTTTCAATTTTTCATTCTGCATTTAAGGCAAATAAAAATATTTCATATAGACAACATTTAAAAACATTTTTTTTTTTTTTTAAATCTTATATAATTAAATTAAATCAACTATATTCTATTGGCTAGTTCAGTTTCCTTCTATGCAATTGAATTAAGTTCAACTACTAGTTGACCTAAGAATTTTTAGTTCTTATTTTATATTTGGTCAATTTCCGTCACTATTCAGCTAAAATAATGGTTGGTACGTAGAACAGAGTTAAGAATTTAATGCCCTTCAAAACTATAGATCATCCATGGATTGGGATCATTAATTGGGCTTAAATCATATTACTTGTTTCAAAGAAAAGGTTTTAAGATTCCTTCCCCATTTTCCCTAAACAGAACATTTAAATAATTGGCAGAGAAGGAGTCGAGTTACTTCCTTGATTTAAACTGGATGAAAGTGTGTTTTCTGGTCTTTCTGTGTAACAGAAATATGGACCAATTACTACAGAAAAACTCTAAGGCCGATTCCATATTTGAAATGTATGCCAAGTGTTCGTCTATTCCAGTTGGTCAAAATTTGATTTCGAAAAATAAGATCAATTATCTCCCTCTGTGAAGGATCGGCCATCATTTGATTCCAAGATCATCGATCGCCACGCTAATTCTTGGTTGAACACAAAACTGTCTTCAAATCAATCAGTATTTCATCTATTATGATTCACGAGATGAGGAAAAAATCTGCCTTTCGAGTTCTGTTGAGATTGAAAAGAATTTGTTTTCCATACGCCACTCCAAGCAATCCAAGAAAACTTTTCCGCTCAGATCTAGACACGGCTTAAGAAGGCATTATTTTTTTCGAACATAAAATTGGTTTTCCTCTGAATATTCAAATTTCACGTCGTAAAATACTAGCTAATCAGAAGCCTGAATAAGCGGAAGATTTGACTTCCTGATAACTCACATTCTACGATATGAGATTGTGTTATCCGGTGGAAACCCAGCTTATTACAAACACGTTGAAGTGATGCTCTAGTGTTAAAATTATCAGCAAAATATTGCATTATGTAGGCTACAAGTATACATAAAATTTAAGAAAAGTTTTAAAATAACGTTAGTCTCAACAGTAGCTTCTCAATTTCTTTCGTGGATCACAAAATGTGAGAGTAACTTTCCTTCTCTTCATCGGGATTTCTTTAATCTATTTGCATCAATTAGAGATTCTATAAATATGCCTTTATCTAACTATTATTACTATTTTTAAACTGTAATACATCAAATATCTATGTCTTTAATAGGGATATCCAAATAAATTAAGCTTGTACATGTGATGATAATTGCAAATATTCATATTTATTGATAATAAATGCAACATGTGTATGTACATGTATAAGAGTATATGAATTGTAGAACTTACAAACTATTATTTTTCCCATAAAATTATACAAACAGAGTATTTTGCTTCATTTAAATTTATCCATACATAATACCTATCATACATAATAATTTAAATAAAATCCATACATACATACATTACATATTCATACATAATAATTTAAATAAAATTTTTAAAATATATACAGTGAAGCTCATATCATATATTTAGATTAAGTTGAAAGTATTTATTCACCCGATAAGTGAAATGGAGGAAGTTTTGTACTTGTTTAGGATCGTAGTAATGCTTCTAGTGAAAGAAATGTTATGATTGATGGGATCATGAATCATAAATATGTACATTGATACATTAAGCAATAATTTGCCATCAAGGGTAATAAAAATGGGTTTCAATCGTGATTGAATATTTATGCATGATAATAACATACAGCGTTAAACACTAAATATTTAGGATAATTTTCGTGATTATAGTATAATGGGTATATTAAATAACATATTAAAATTTCTCAAATTTCTTTCACATTTGCCGAATTTAAAGTCGATTGAGGATTTGTGGGATGTATTCGATAACAAAGTGAGATTGAGATTCCTTTTTAGTAAAGGTGATCTAAAAATTTTTATTCTAGAATAATGGAATTCTATTTCGAACTGAATTACTTCAAAACTGGTCAAACTCATGCCATGAAAACTGCAAACCATTATAAAAGCCAAAAGATATTCAACTAAGTAATAATTGTAAATGATTTCTAACAAACTTTGTAGTTTATTTTGAATGCACGAATATTTTTTACACTTTAAATAAATACCTAATGTAATTTTTTTTTTTTAAATATGTAAACGATTATTTTGTTTTAAATATGTAAATGAATATTTTGTTTTAATTAATATACAAGTTTAGTTCAGCTTGTCGCTTTACGGTCATTCTGTACACACTTTAGGCTAATTAGATCGCGATTTACAGTTTAACATGGATTCCGAACCACTAATAAATATTCATGTCACCGCCAGGATTCGAACCTGAAACCTGTGGTACCAATGCCAGAGAGCTAGCCCATTGGCCTACAGGCCGATTAATATATAAGATACCAAATAATTGTTTGTATGTATATTAATTAGGTCTGTTCAAACATTTTACTTCAAGGATTGAAATTTCAAAGCACTTCTTAAATACAAATAAAGGTCTACGGTTTTATACTCACTGTATGCGCATTTTGCTTAAAACTATATAATTGGTAAATTCTTTGAAACAATTTTGGTTTTGTTGAAAGATTAAAACTGGAAACAAGATTCAGATTCTGTTTAGTTTAAAAGTATATATATTAAATATTAGAAAAATATTTAATTCAATGTTTTCTATTTTATTGCAGACTTGAAGATCAAAATCCTTTATTAATAAACTGCTAATCTGGATACAGGATCCGTATCTACGTAATTTTTTAACTCTATGTTATACTAATGTACGATACATATAAAATCATGTTGAATTCTATAAAACAGATACGATATTTAATGAATACAAGCAGAATACCAAAGAAAAACAGGAGAATCAATTAACCCACCAACTATGCAGAAGAACCATTTAATGCAAGACCATAAACCAATCCTGTTGAACCATCTATAAAAAGTAATCCAGATGATAAATATTTTTAGAAAGAACTTAAGCAATGAACTGGTTCACTTACACTTCAAAGTAGTGCACGAAATGGCGAAGATGTCAGAAAGAGTTCCTAGTCAATTGGATTGGTATAAAAATAGATTGGATCTTTCAAAACGATTGATTAATAAGGATTTTTACAATCAGAGCAAACTGATTTTCAATGATGAATCATATTTAATAAATTTAACACAAACGTAAGGAAAATTATGTGAAGAGAATACAAGTCATAATTCCACAGATGTAATTATGACTTGTATCATTGCCAACAATGATTACTGTTCTGTAATAGAACCCTGCATAAGTAACTATAAAAATAATCAATTCGGAAGCACTGATTACCTTTGCAGAACGATGTAATGTTTTTCATCTACACGAGTAAGTGAAAAAAGTAACCGAACTAGTCGACTAGTGACGATGCGAGTTTTTAATCCTATTCTTAAATGCATTGCATCACATCATCGTTGCCGCTTGTTTGTGGTTTTTGCTGTAAGAAGACTAAAATAAATAAGCTGAATAAGAAACTTCCAAAGAGAAAAATATTTTAGCAATTATTTCTTTATTAAAAAAATCTTAGCAAAGATTTAATTACATTATTTTTTCAATCTTTTTCATAATAATAAAAAAGGTTGAAATGAAAATATAATAATTTTTTGTTAAATATGAAAAAAATAAAGGAACATTTTCCATATTTTTGCTGATCACTATATTATATAATAGATGTTCATTTTTAGTTCACAAATATGCAATGATTTTTGATACCTTTAGAGCATAATAAAAGTAAGTCCATATTTTTTTTTTTTTTTACTAAAAAAAAAAGTAAAATAAATTTCTGATTAATTTTTTTGGTAAATCCCTAGTTATGATGAATTTCTAAAGGTGCAACGCTGAACGTTTAACTATTAAATCTGTTGATGCCTTAGTATGGTATTGAGATAGGGATTAAAAAGCAAAGTTGTAAAACGTTAAAAATGTCTGATGGATAAAATTAGAAATGGCATAAAAATAGTATATTAAAATCAAAATTTCGGGTATGAATTATGAGTGGTCCTATTTCGAAAATGGCTAAAATAAACACAGAAAATGTAATCATTCATAATTTGCTGCAGTTAGATAAAAATATATATTGCAGAGCTATGACCTTATATTTGAAAAAGGTCGAGCTTTACAAATCTATAGAAATACTTTATGAACACATGCAGGAAATAGCAAGTTCCACAGATAGTGATGAAAAAGGAGACAAAAAAAAAAAAAAAAAAAAATGCTGATAAGTTTAAGCAATCAAATACGTGAAGAAATTTCAGAAAAGTTTGTAAAGTATATAAATTGTTATCTTCGTTTGTTTGAAATGGTTTTAAGGATTTAGCAAATCTTCATTCAGGATTTACCCGATTATCTTATAGAAACCAGGTAAAACAGGAATGAAATTTTACAGTAACGGCATGTTACCTCACCCAATGACTATTAGTCGTAAATTGGAAAACATCCGCGAAAAAAGGTGGAAAATTTTATCCGTATTGCACGATTGCTTATATACAAAAGGTGAGACCTAACTTACGTATAATGTTCTTAATTGTGTTAAATTCTATTTTGAAAACCATGAATTTGATACTTGTACTTATTGGTTATTGTTTAAGACATAGAATGGTGCGCAGCAGTAACAATTGGGGAGCAAAAAATTTTAAAAAATATCTGAACTTATTGTCCTGATTATTGTTAAATAAGTGTAAATAAATAATTTTTACTTAAATATTCTTATGAAATAAAAATGTCCAAGTCATTTTATTTATAGTTTCCATTGTATGCATACAAGTAGAAAAAACTCCATGCTAATTCCTAGTTCCCTTGCTTCGAACTAGTCCTTGCACTCAAAATGCATTCAAAGTTCTTACATTTGAATATTTTTCACACTCACAATAGTAGTCGATAATTTTCATCGGTGGGAATAACTCTCTCAGCGTAACATTTTTTGCAGTAGGCATTTATGTCATCAATCCTTCAGAATCTACAGCGTGTAAAACATTTTTCTTGGTTAGAAACGTATGTAATTTAGTAAGCTTCCTTAAAGTTCATAATTTTTTAATTTTCCTTCCAAATATCTTAGATAAAGACAAATCTTAGCACATAAAACTTATTTATCCGAATGTTAAAAAAAAAAAAAAAAAAATTGTCATGATCTATAATAAATTTAGTAAAATTTACACGAGAAATTCACAGAAATTACTAACTACGACCAGTATTAAGAATGTCCATGATTCTTAATACTATTAACATTGCTATTATAAAATGGCAACGATGCCGAGTACTTAAGCTTCATTATAAATAGCCATGATTAGTTATCACTGCTATTCAAAAAGAATCGTTGTATTCTTCAAACTAGTATTTGTATCTGTAACTGGAGTATTCTGTATGTATTTATGGACTATTCTGTAATCGACTGGTATATGACATGGTTCTTTTGGATATATTGATATTTCAGATTTGTAATGATTGAAATGTAGAAAAGACATTTACAAAGCTGACAACAAATTAGAATTAAAAAACAATTGTGTGTTTGCACTAGACAATTATTTGCGATATTCGACTGTGAAAACAATGGACTTATTAATTGACGATCAAAAATATATTACACCCATATTATATTGGCTTCGTTTGAGTTTCTTAAAATATTTATTTCGCGTTAAATTGGAAATCTTGCAATAATCAATAAAGACTAATATTTCTTCAAGACAGAACAACAGTTGTGTTGTTCTTAATTTATCAATCCTTTTCGAATTATTATTGATACTTCTCAATTCTATGCCTTTTGTGTGTGTGTGAAAAGTCGAGTGAAGGTTCCAAGCGGTACAAAAACGTTTAAATAAAATAGCTTTTTATTTAAACGTTTTAGAGATTTTTGTTATTGTGTGTTGTAGTTGTGTAGGGCTGCCTTTGCAATTTTAATAAATATGGCAGCTAAACATCGCGTATTTGTTTAGAGAAAATAATGTTTGTATCCACTAACACTGAATCAAGACCACGCGCATATACGGCCGCTAACTTTTACTAATTTGAAATGTTAAATTTTTATGTTTCATAAAACAAGTAGGAAAGCTTATTTGAAGTTCCAGTTCTGAAAATCAGATATTTCACTTGCAAGATGAATTTTGTTTTCAAATGCTGGAAAATGACCTGTGGTCATTCGCCATTAGAATGACAGACATGGCAGATTCGAAATTACCCATGTGTGTCATAGAAAACCCGCTATTCTGCACCCTTTTTGTGCCATCACAATTTTGTGTGAATATCCTCCAAGAAAGGCATCTGCAGTGGAAGATTGCAACCTCCGTTTCACTTCTCACCAAGACTTTCAAATCTATGGATATATCATGAACATCCCCAATATAGACACGGCAGCTTTTGATTCGACATATCTCGGTACCAAAATCCAATGTGCTACCAACCCGCCATTCCAATAAGAATCCAGCAATAACGGTCTGTTTAGCCATCGTGTGCAGATGACCGTAGAGCAACTAACCAGACCAAACTAACCAGCAGTAATATATTACATAAAGAAATAAAGATGCTTCAAAATATTATTAGATGCCTGATCTGCAGTAATATTGAGTCAAAGTTACTTCCAAAATCTTACCACAATATTTCATAGCATATCTCCAATCATTTGTTTAGCATATAAACTAGAGAAAAAACATTTAATTACTTAATACACTAGATTACGGAGACTGGAAAAAGAATATTAGTTTCTTTTGCAATCAAATTCATGTGTCATCGTGAAAATATCTTGTTGAAACGGTATATCGAAAATCTAGAGCTGTAATTTGTCCGATTAATCTAAACAATGCCCAATATTTATTATAATAATTGGATTCAGAATTTCAACTGATCGTTTCTTTATTATAAATAAAGATATTTTCCCTATCTAATTTAAAAATTTGTTTCGAATACTGCTTGGAAGAAAGACATTTTATTTATAAGTATTAAAAAAAAAGAAAAAAGATTTTTCTAATTTAGATGATGTACACAAGAAAACATTGATATTTTATTCTATTGGGGCAGCAAAAAAGTTCTTTATAGAAAATAGAAATTACTTTCTTACCGACCCCATGTTGACAATCAAAGATGTGACGAGGCACGATACGCTGAAACTCTCGATAATACAGATTAATAAATTGTGATAGATTTTATTGCATTTGATATTTTGTCCTAAAAGTTACAATAATGTACATGGGTAATTCATAATGAAATTAAACATTATAATTATGATTAAGGAAATTCATGTAGCTGTAACTTTCCAATGAAAACTGTTTGTAGTTGTCAGTGGAAAGTTATTATTATAGTCTAGTTCTGCTACTTGCTACAAAATGGCTTTGCATACTTCGATTTACCAAACAAAATTAGTGTTTTTAAGCAATTCAGCCACTCCTAGAAGATGTACCTCCCTAGAAGATTTGCTCCCTTACTGTAGAGCAAAACATTTCCACCGCAATGACATATCTTTGGCATTGGTCTTCAAGTACTAACCGATATTGCGAAATTCAACATAATTCAGATCTGCAGTATGTTGGTACTATGAGCTAGTTTGGTCTTGGCTCTTGATGGAGGAGTTAGTATGCCCTTAAGCTGAAATATTTGAAGACCCTTGTTATATACCATTAAGACAACCTATTGATATAAAGGCATAGAACACTTTACAGAGGCTCATCTGCTGTTGTCCAAAACTGGGAATTCTTTAATATTTATTTAGCTATCTTGAGTTTGCGATATTAATAAGTAGCAGAGTTAATTTAAATTTAACGAACTTACATTATATTAAACGATGTGATTCAAGACTACAATAATAATGTATATAATAGAGAAAACTATGTAAGATAATAAATACTTTTATTTTATATCGTTTATTATTGTCAAAAGGCAAGAACATTTAAACACATATCAAATTTCTTAGATTGTATTTAATTCATAAAAATACATCGAACAAACATTTAACAAGTATATTAAACATGGAAATTTTAGATTCTTTCTCAGATCAATTTTTTTTTAAACCAAAGTACTTTAAATAGAAACTTATTAAAATATAAAGACAAATTTTTCTTATAATAAAATTAATTTCTTAAAACTATAGCAGTGCATCCAATCGTTATTTACAAAAGAATAAATTTTGCACGATTTAAAAATTTTGAATTTTGTAATTACTGAATATATTTTGATGCTTTTAACGAAAAACAAGTTATATACAAAAACGTAACATTTTTTAAGCTGTTCTTGTAAAATGTCAAGAAACATTACACCCAGAAAGATGTTTAAAAAACAAAACTTCTAATGTTTCAAATTCTGATCATTCATCAATTCCTGAAAAGAAAACAAAAGTAAAAGATTAAAAAATAGGATTAAATATTTTGAAAGTCATTTGCTTATTAAAAGGTTTAATGAAGAGCATTTCGTAATGAGTGACATTAAAAAAAAGCATATTTATAATCTTATTTTTGCTGTAACAAATGAAATCAATTCAAAAGGAATACATTAATATCTTTTACTAGGAGAAGTACCTCAAACATTCTTGAATAAAGTTTTTCGCATAAAAGTTAAAATACATATATACATATTAAATTAATTATTAGAATGCATGAACATTTTGAAAATCATCGTACAATCTTCACCCTTGTTTCTGCAAGTTTTTGTAAAATGAACTATTTTAAGAACTCCGGTTTCGACAGGAAGTAAATTACTTTTACTTAACTGTAACTAGCGTTAATTAATGTTGTGTTATTTGAAAAAGTTAACTTTTTCCAATGAATGACTACAATTTTCCCCTTAAAATATGCACAAAAAAAGTAAGAAAATGTTATTACTAGAGAATATTAGTTATTCTTGAAAATATCGCTATCTCCTGATTTTGATTGAAAACTGAATCACTAAGATTAAATTTTCCCCAGCGTCCGTGAAGAATTAAATCTAGATTATTAAAAAGAAACGTAATTCATTGAAAAACTTGGCCATTAAAAATATTTCATATGTGGTGTAAATATATTCAATATTTTTCTCTGACTCGGGGATTTAGTTTAATAATATAGTAGAATAAAACAACTGTAATCATTCAGTAGGAAAAATAGAAAATGCAAGATATTATCTAAGTTAAATGACTCAACAACATAGAATCTTCAAAATTAATAGAAATTAAGGTTGGGTAATAATGCCTATGCAGTTAAAGTTATTAGGCATCATTAAAAAATTTCATTACTATAATGAGTTTTCTTTTCCACACAAACCTTATTAGGAAGAATAATCTCCTACAGGTTGACGTGTTCTTTTTGTGAATTAGATATTTCTAATTCTTAAATTTTAGGAAGGAAGTTGCCAGTTTTTGGCATCGAAGAAATTGATCCATTAAACACTAAATGTAACAAGATTAAATGGTTCGTTTCGTAGTGCTCTATGAATTCAATACCGAAGATATCTGGGGATATAACAATTTGCATTATTAGAAAGCTCATGACTACATAGAAATATTCTCTGAATTTAAAAAAGCTTGGTATTTAAATCTATAAAGATTCATAAACCAGTAAAATTTTAATGTCGTTACAATTATTCGTATGTAAGGAATCCACTGTAATCTGTTTTAACGTAACTACTTTATTTTCCTTTGTGACATTTGTAGAATCTTAATGTGATCTAAACCTTATAGATTTTTAGTACAGAAAGTTTAACCAAAATTAAAATATATTTACAATTACTCATATGATTGATTTACAATGACTCATACTGATTCCTGATCATGCAAATTTCATATTCATATGAAATTTACATGACTCATATTGAATACTATTGAGGACTTTAATTGAACTAATGATTTAATGATTGAACAATAAGATTTTTTATAAGAGCTTTTCAAATAAAAGGCATCAAAAGTATATTAATGAAATGTTTTAAAATTTTTTGGAAATAATTTAACGAAGAATAGTTTTTAATTACATGAATATCATTTTTTAACGGAACTGATTAGATCCAATTCTTTTTAAAAGCTTTTTTTTTTTTTTTTTTTTTCGTGGATTAAAAAAATCATTTTGAGATGACCTTCGAAACTTTAATTTCAAAATTCATGACTATTTTAATTATTATAATGAGATTGTTCTGAATTATTACATTTTTACAGGAAAGAAATCTTAAGTGATAAAAATGCTACAGTAATTTAAATCGAGTAAATTTTAATATGGTGTATCTGAATTCTATTTAAATGCATTCACGTACTTGAATATACAACTATGTTGTATCACACGGTTTCTTCTGGGTCTGATATCATTATAGCAACTGTTGCTGAATCACTGTTTTGTGATACTTCCTGAGCAACTAATCCTCCATGTGAATGACTTGTACTACCTTCAATAGCAGTTGAAACCCTTTGCACTCTCAAAAGTTTCACATTTTGATTCTTTAAGCGCCATTTTAAGAAACTTCTCAAATGGTATCTGAAAAAGTTTCAATTATTAAGATGAAAAAATAATATCAGAGTTTCTTTTAATTAAATACTTTTAAGACATTTCTTACAGTACAAAAATGCAAATTTTGTTGGCAAGATATTATAGAATACATAAAAGAAGAAAAAAAAAAAAAAAAAAATAGATGGAAAATGAAAATATGCTTTCTGTTCAGTAATTAGAAATTCATAAAAAATGCCAATTTTTAAATTTTATATTTCTAATAAAAAGAAATTTGTATACTGAATGCTTTTAGAATTGTAAAATTTTTTAAATAAAAAGATTAATCACTAGAATGGATAACTTTGAAGGACATCAGTTTAAAATTCTTAATTTATTAAAATTGAAAGAAAAATATTTAAAACTTATACACGCATGTTCTAAGTAAGAGTTTTATACTTATTCAATTTCTTTGAGATTTATAATTATTATTAATATTTATTTCTTAAGACTGTAATGAAATAATCAAAAAGAACTCTGTGTTCAAATAATGTAAAAGAATCATACCGTGTAAATTTTTCACAATTAAAATGAAATGTATATTAATTTATTTAAAACTTTAATTATTACATTATTTTATAAAATCTCGTAACATATACTTAATATTATGGTTTAATTATTACATCACAAATATAAAAATCCAAGTTTGAAAAAATTGTAAATATAAAAACATTATTATAAAAACTTAATATTTCCTAACAATTATTATTAATTATTATTATTAACTAACCTATTTCCTTTGCATTTATAATTTAAAAACACTGTTGCCCCTTTTTGTACAAATTTAGTGATTTCAAATATTAAAAAAAAAAATTTTTTTTACTGATTTCTCATTAACCAGCGTAAATTTTTATCAGATAGATGAAAGTAAAGCCATTAAATGATGTGAAATTTGTCAAAAATTTGTCATAAAATCTATTAAATTTTTAAACCATAAAATTAAAGAATTTAAAAAAATGTATTATTAGACAACTGTTTTCTGTATTAATATCCATAAATAAAATTCTAAAAATATTAAAAAGACATTAGTATAAAATATTTGTGTTCATCACAAAAAAAAACTTAACTTAAAAAAAAAAATGAGAAAAATTAATATTTCAATTGATTCACTGAAGTGTAACTGAGGTGAATTTTACTATTAAATAATTAATATTTTAAAGTGATATCTTATACATAAGAAGGCAAATAAATAATTGAAAAAAATGAAAACTACCACCAACTGTTGCGAGTGTTTTAAGTCACGATTTGTGAGACAAAGTTGCAATCTGTCTCGTGTATTGAAAAAAAAAAAAACCATACTACTTTGATTAATCTTATGGGATGCAAGGTCAAATAAATTTTTTTTTCCAATCGTTAACCTGTTTCGAATCTGTACAGCGTGCGGATTACACCATCCATTAGGTACACGATATTTAAATTTGGCAATTTCGTCATTTCCAAATGGCTTTATGAAAAATACAAGAATGAAGAAACTTGGTCAGTATCCAAATCGTAAAAGAAAAATGGAAACAAAACGATGAAAAAAGAACTAAGAAAGTTTATATTATGTCCGAGTATTTTAATCAACATTTATCGAAGATTCATTTAATAATTATTTTTTCAATCCAGACGTCAATCACTACGTTTTTTTAATCAGATATTCAAGTATCTGTATGTTTGATGAATAATGTGTAAATGCATTTTATGTTACCTAACTGAAACCAACTTTGTTACATTTGGTATTCAAGACCCACAATAGTATTGTCTATTAAATGTCCTCTCGAGGTTGAAATTATTTTTGACCTTGACCAACCATGGTCTAATCAATTTATATAACAAATTTTAAAACTAGTATAATATAAAAAGCATAACCGTTTTCAAAAAGTAACAAAATAAAATTATTAATAAGTATATGTAATTTTCGTACAATTTTAAATGAAGGAACAAACCTCACTGTTAATACATTCCAAACAAAATATATTGTTATGAGGAATGTTGCTAGTGCCATGAGACATCCTGCTTCTAAACTGTTGCCCCATATTACTTGTCTTTTAGCTCCCTCGACACACAAAAAACTGCTGACTATGGCCAAAGGAGTTAGAAGCATGAAACATGTTATATCACCCATCAAACTTCTACGATGGTTACCATTGTTCTCATCACTGCGAATCCACTTGAAAATTAAAAAGTATAGCAGGAGTTATAAATACATAAATTACAAATAAAATATTAAAAAAAAATATATAAATGAAAAATGTAAAGAAAATTGAGCGCACAATCATAGATCGAGGATCTAAAATTTATCAGTAAAAGAAAGTAATTGATATTCCCTTTTTACATGAATATTTTTTTACCTTGTGCATTCAAGTCAGCTTGAATACGTTTTGCTGATGTTTTTGTATTACTTATTTTTGTATCAATATTCTTTCTTTCTGTGTATACATTAGCTCTATCTGCCTGAATTTTGAAGTCCCTTTTGGTCTTCTATGTTCTAAATGTATCATTTTAAATTATCTGCATACCTTTCGTTACAAAATAGAAATGCTGAATCTGAATTAAGATGTCTTAGTTTCTAGCTTCTTAAAGTTCCATTGTCTTACTGCTTTAGTTTTAAATTTATTTTGTAGTTTCCACGACATTTTTTCACTCACTAACTCAGCGTTAAAGCCTTAGTCATCGCATCCCACTCATTTTTATTTTTCTCTATTGCATTTACTTGTATTAGATTAGAATCCTATTCAAAGATCCTATCTTTTTTCTACATTAGCGTTTGTCTGACTAAATATTAAATTTAAAGATAACAAACCTCAAACTATAAAGTAAAAATATTCATTTCAGATAAAAAAAATATATAAAATTGTTTATAAATACTCCGTTTAGTAGGTATCACTTATAAACCATCATGTATCCGACAGCCTCCAATCAGCAAGTAGTGTTTCTTGTTGATTTGATTTGGTTTGGTTTGTCGCTCTACGGTCATTTTCTGCATATTTTAGGTGTTTCTCGTTGAAGAAAACATTGAGTGTGTGATAAAAAGTAAAGTTATATTAACTTTGACTGTCAATATTATTTGAAAGAAATTTTTTTAGAAATTACAGTCTTGTTCAATTGCCACCCAAAAAAATACATGTACATAATAAAAGTTTAAAAATAATGAAATTACCGTTTTCCTAAATATATATAGGAATGAATCTGTTAAGAAATTGATATACTTAAAATAATCAAAATATGGCTTGGTTGGTTAGAGCATTGCCAGGAGCTAATTTGTGGCTGCTTTAAATAGAGCTTGCTGTTTGGAGCCTTATTGCTACTGAACTAGAACTAACCTTTTAATAGACAGATATGAGTTTTTGTCTAATGATAACATAATATAAAAGCTCGTCATTGAAATTCTTTTATCTGATAGAATTCATATCCCGGCATTGAAAAAAAAAAAATGAAAGGCTTAAAAAAATCAAGTCAAGAATAGTTTGAGAATAAATGTTTAAAAGCAAACAAAAGAAAAAGAATATTGTTTGCAAAAGAGACCTTCAATGCGTAACGCTTTTAAAATAATAGACTTCCGTTTTTCTCCAAACAATACAACAATTTTTATGATTAGTAGTTATATCCAACAAATGTTTTGTTGGATATATAGGCCATTCATGAGATTTCTTTTGTGTGTGAACACCAAACGAAAACCTTAGCATGACGCTCAGCGAGTAATGGATTTATTAAGTAGGCCGTACCAAAAAAAGAAAATCTTTCTTGGCTAAAATTTTTAAATAACAGATAAGAATCGGTTAAATTTAAGTAGTATAAAAACGTCTTTTTCTACAGTTTTTCCGAAGAATGATGTTAATCCTTTCGTAAACACTGTGGTACAAAAATAATTTTAATATATAAATTTTAACTTGAAATATTAATCGAATTTTCTTAAAAGGTTTTATCTCTGAAATTTATCTCTAAAAGTAGTAAATCATCTTTTTGATTATGATGGCACATCTAACAATACAAAAGTCAGATTTAATTTTTTTCTTCGCTTGTATGTCAGAATTCGGATCACTAAATCTGCGAATTTATTGACAACTTCATAAAAGACGCATTAACATTGCGTTCTAAGGGAGGAAGGATATTTTCTTATTGATCTTCATGGTAACTGGCTCACAGTTACATTACAAATAAGGAAAAGCAGTAAAATATCCAAGCAGCCAGCCCGGAAGCGGTGAAGCATATCAATCCGTTGAAGGAGTTCTAGTTAATTGAAAAAGAAAAAAAAAAAGTAAGAAAGCAACGACCAAATTCCCAGTGACGCTCTAACCGACCAGAAAATGGTGGGGTGCTTATTTTTAAAATTTGCAAATATATTAATGCTTTTCATTGACAGGAAACTATTTCTAAATATATATTAGGAGTTTATGAAGGCAAATATTAAAACACGTAAGTAATTTAACGTAATTTATGTTTTATTTTACAAATTAAATTGCTTTAATTTATTTGCTTCTCATTTAAAAAAAAGAAAACCGGATTCAAACGGTGAATCTGCTACGTTTGGATTAATGCATGAATGCTATTTATGTACATGCGTACTTAAATAGTGAAAACCGAAATTATTTTTTTATGAATTAACGCTTAAAAAAATTAGAATTTTTTTTTATGAATATTTTTATAAATATTTTATAAATATTCATAATTTTTGTATTAATATTTTTTAAATAAATATTCATAATTTTTTATTAATATTTTTTAAATAAATATTCCTAATTTTTTATGAATATTTTTTTAAATAAATATTCCTAATTTTTTTAATGAATATTTTTTAATAAATATTCATAATTTTTTAATGAATATTTTTTAATAAATATTCATAATTTTTTAATGAATTTTATTAAATAAATATTCATAACTTTTTTAATGAATGTTTCTTAGTAAATATTCATAATTTTTTTTAATGAATGTTTTTTAATAAATATTCATAATTTTTTATGAATATTTTTAAATAAATATTCATAATTTTATGAATATTTTTTTTATTTATAAATATTTTTATGAATATTTTTTTTAAAGTTTTCTTTCTTATACGCATGAATATATTTGTTTTTCATTGTTTAAATACACTATAAAAACCGAACGTATTTTCTTGTCAACCTAATAACTCGGTACAAATCCACAAGTTTGATTTTTTTTTCCAGAAAACTAACGAATTTAAGTTTACACTTACCTCTAATAATGATTTTGGATAACGAGCTGTAATAAACGTGTAATTGCAGATTTCACATTTATCATTTGAATTTGCCCTCATACTGAGCCATCTTTCCATACAAGTTTTATGTACGAGTCCTACAGTTCCTGTAAATACTTCAAACAGTTAAAAAGAAATATGAACTTACGGTTCATTGAAGAATAACTATTAAAAATCTATGAATATTTTTCTCACTTTGAATTTAATGATTCAAAACTAATATTCATTTATAGCTTATAGAGTATGCAGCAAAATTTACATCGTTCATCATTCAAAATTTGTTTTATAAAACTCATTCCCGAGAAAATTATATTTTTGACCATAATTACGCCCGATTTAAATTTTCTATGCACAATTTTCGAAGCTGTAACATTAATTTTGGGTTACATATTTAAGTTAATTATAATTGATTAATTATTATATAATTTCAAAGAGTCATCGCAATAGTTTCATTATTTTGTTTTTAAAACGTAAATGATAATGGAACATTTAACCGAGAAAAAGAAAAAACGGAACTAACGGAAAAATTATTATTTATACTAATATTCGTACTTTTAAAAACACGTACAAATCAATAAAATCAAACAATAGTCTTAAAAAAAAAGTAGATTTCGATCCATTGTCAAGAAAATCTTTTGTTTGTAGACATAATCACAGTAAAAACTCATATTTACTGTGCACCATTTCAAATATCGAAAAACATTCTTGCAATAGAACAATAAAAGTCATTGACAAATCAAAGATTGATATTAGCTCTTTTCAATTTCAACAAAATATCAAAGATTTGATATTTTTTAATTGATTTACAATTTTTAATCGATTGAAACGCTTCTTCCAATTTCCGATGGAAGTTTTAGGGCGCTTAACCTCGGATTTTCTTTACTGAAAGTATAATCTTCCTCTTTGTGGTAGGTGCTTAAAATTTCCTTTACACCCTCTTCCTGGAATATCTAGGGCCACAGATCTAGATTTGTGATATTTTTGAATTATTTTTTTGAGTACAACCATGACTTTTTCTAAATTCAGACGCAATTTCTCGAAGAGATTTGCCTTTTCTTTGATCATTTGATGACTAAACAAAGTTCCTTTTTAGAAATTTCCCTCCTAGAGCTCATTACAAGATTTTAAAATTGAAAAACAATAATTACTTATGCATTTATGAAAAACTATTATTACGTTCTACGTTATTCTTCATGCACAACTGTAATAATATTTTAAAAATTTCTTAAAAAAAGTGGTAAGAAACTTATAAATTCGTTAAGTGTATACTCAATTTTTTGACAACGTTTTCGGCAAAGTTTCATATCCGTTTCTTTTATGAAAAAACACAAAGAAAATTTTTTTTTTGTTCTTGTAGCGGGGGAGACAGGGCAAGAGTATCGACACTGGAAAGTTCACTTATTTCGAAGTAAAGTTAACTTGTTATTTATAAAATATTTCAAACTTTCGAAGTGTATATTCAATTTTGGGGCCCACTGTATGTAGTTAAAAGTATCGATCAATCAAAAAAAAAAAAAAAAATGTGATACATTTTAAAAGTTAATTTACCGAAATGTGTTAAATGTTAGAAGTTTGTTGATAATTTTCTGATGGAATTTGACCAAAAGTTAAACAACTAGCTTTTATTTTTCTGAACTAACCAATTCTAGCAGAAAAAAAAAAACCTAATGGATAACAGCCACTCGCTTAAAATCGTAGCCGTCGAAAGACAAGGCGTTGATATAACATTTCAACAGTCGGGAACTTTTGGCATTAGTCACTCGCTTTTATTACCTTTTCCAACTCGTTTTGATCACGAATGCAGTGAAGTGGAGAAAAAACAGAAATCGATGGCGGGTTTTTCACGGTCAGAAGCGTGATTTGTGCCGCTTTGCTGCCGTCATGTCTGTGTCTAACGTCTTTAGGGATGCCGACACATATTTACTTCAGTTATTTTTTTTTAAATTAAAATAATTTCAACTGGAAAAAATTAATCTATAGGTGAACTACTTATTACAAATCCTTCGACAAAGATAAGGACCACAGATATTATTATATAATATTAATATTGAAATATTTATTAATATTGCTTTGTAATGCTAGATTGTATATGTAAAGAAATCCTCCAAGGTGTCAAGATAAAATTTGTGTAACGCTAACCATCTACACATTTGAGATAATTGTAAGAAGTCTTGGGACCTTGAATTTTTTCAAACTTAATTTAAAAGTAGGGACCTGAATGGCCGAGTGGCTAGCGCTCTGGTGCTCGGTACCACAGGTTTCGGGTTCGATTCCCGGCAGTGCCATGGATGTTTGTAGTGGTTCGGAATCCACTTTAAACCGTAGGACACGGTCTAATATGATCGTAGAGCATTGGGGCATTGTTACTCCGCGTCCGTGGCTTATCTTCAAGTTACACGCTCCCCTGGGTTATGCAAAGTGAGTAACGTCTGTGCAGCACTTGCCTTAAGGCATCCAAGACCAAACTGAGTGTTTGCCAGCTGCATTAGAAAAAAATTTTTAAGTAATTCTCAACAGCATTATATAGTATGTGGATATTTTGTACACATCTGTTATTTTTAAATTTTTTTTATTGCCTTAATTTATATGGTTGAAAAATGAAATGTAAACCTTAAACCTTTTTGATCACATTTTCTTCACTGTAAAAATTTGTCCTTTAAGGAATTCAAAGAATTAACATTATTTTTGGTTCTATTTTAAATTTAGCTGCAAAAAGTTTGATGAAATTTAACGAAGAATATTAAATATTTATTTAAAAAAATTGGATGAACTTTGCAGGTTACTAATTTATTAAACAAAAAAATGACAACTGTTGAACTTAATAAAACAATCACATTCAAAGTATTAACATTAATTTCGGTTTTATTTAAAATTTAACTACAAAAAGTTAAATGAAATTTCACGAAGAAAGTTTATTAAAAAGCTGAATGAACATTGCAGGCTACTAATTTATTAAAAAAAAAAAATGACTTAACTGTTGAAATTAAAAATAATCACCTTTAAAATTAATTATCGAATAAATAGGCGAGAAATACTTATTTTAAAGATAAATAGACAATACTAGTGTAAAGATGTAGAGTTTCTATTAAAAATACATTTTATGTTGGAAGAAAACGAGCATTCCACATCTACCCAGACAGTTAAGTTCCCGGAAGAAAATAACCTTGTAAACCAGTTAAGTCATAAAATACGCTTGGATAACGATATTCGCTCTAATGCAATCCATCTCCACCAATTAACATGCTTAGTTTTAATATCCTACTGCGTACGGTTGAAGAATCAAGAAGCTCAACTCATTTGTAATCGAGATTTACATTCGAGTTCGTACTAATCTGTAAATAACTAGAGTGAAATTATAAAAATCAGTAACTATTAAATCTAGATTTATTTATAATGCGAACACTGTATATTAATTTAATATGCGAAAAGTGAATAATGCATCACATGTATGAATTCTCAATCTTTTTTTCTTTTTTTTTTATTTCGAAATCAATCATGTTATTAAATTGAATTTCAGAATAAATGTGTAGTGTTCATTCTTGACTAAATAAATTTAACATTGCTTAATATATTTCAAGTTCCTATGTCAATACCATTATTAAATCTGTAGGGCCTTAAGTCATTTCCATGTGATCATTCAACGTTACCCGGGCTGCTACATTGGACGCATAATAAGTTACCACAATTTGTAATGTACACCTTCACGAATGGTACCCGAGAGGATTCTGCAACTTTTTTTAATTCCTCAAACAAAATGAAAAGACTTTCCATCCTACCGATTTATCGTGCCTACTCCCGGGGTAGACACTGGAACTTTTGGTTCGTTTCCGTTTCATGGATTTCAAATATAATTTCAGAAATCCAATATATTATCCATTCGGCCGTTTCAGACTCAATAAAGCGCTACTCTCTAGCTACTTTTAGAGATTGCTACTACCCGGTTGGAAAATCTCTATATTCTCTTGTGATAACACTTTAATAAATGTAATCACAAGAGGAAATACGTTTAATCAACACTCTACGTTGTTGGTCTGCAAGTTATGTTAAAACTTTCCATAATTTATTTTTTAGTCCGAGTAATAGTAACTTAGGGGCTTAATGGGCGAGTGATTAGTACTCTGGTGATCGGTGCCACAAGTTTCTGGTTCCAGTCCCGACAGTGCCGTAAGATGTTTGTAGTGGTTCGAAATCCATTTTAAACCCGGTTTAATATGACTGTTAGACGTAGAACTGACAACCCTACTCCGTAAAAAAAAAACAGAAAAAACATCTCATGTTTCGGAATTTGCCAGTAGGCAGACGACCTTGGCACAGAACGAATTCAATTCAAAGACCCAACAAGCAAACCGAATCTGAAGTTCCTTATGTCTACATCATTTATTAAATATGAAGGCCATTAAGACCCTTCGTTGAATTTGAGGAGGCGAGTGGGGAATGAGACTTCCTTAGATGCAATGGGTGTATTCATTCCAGATTGTGGACAAGAGGATATGCCTTTGAAAAATTTTTCTTTATTAAATTTTGACAACTTATAGTTTTCATGAGCTGATATATGTGCAAGCGGAAATGTATATGCATTAAAAAAGTTTGTAATACGTAATCAAAAGGAATTCTTGATTATTAAAGTACAGGTGCCGAGTTAAAAACTATTCCACTTGCTTTCTTTAAATCTCCCAGCAGGAAAACTTGTATCGAAATACAAGGAAGATAAATTAAAATTATACAAACAAATATGTTGATGCATAAATCTTGCAAAATATACAATTTAGAGCAATGGTTTTCAAAGGATGCACCGGGGCGCACTGGTGATATTCTAGATTGGTTTGGTTTGTCGCTCTATGGTCATCTTGTGCACACTTTAGGCTAAACAGACCGGGACCTACAGTTTAAAGTGGATTCCGAACCATTAACAAACATCCATGGCCCCGCCGGGACTCGAACCCGAAACCTGTGGTACCGAGCGACCAAAGCGATAGCCACTCGGCCATTCAGGCCCCCGGTGATATTCCAGAGAAATATGTCCAGATATAAAATATAGTTACTTTTTTTTACATCTCAGTTTTCTCATTCAAAGACAGCTTTCATTACAAACAACTATTCTTTTGATTATTTTTTTCTTTTCTTTACATAAAAGCCATCAAAAAGATTTCCGAGGAACTTCCACTGTAACTTCCATAATAAGAGAGCTAGCGTCTATGGGACTTTCCATGGTAAAAAAAAAAAAAAATTCCATTGCAGCCTATTAGATTTTGCCGTCTATAAGTAGTAGTCTTTGAATTTGACCATTTAAATATATAGCTGTGAGGTGTAAGTAGCAGATGTGGTATACTTGTAGCGCATATTACTTGTTTAAAAGGGCTGAAATGAATGCTATGTGCATGTTATTTACTTTCAGATAAACATACCCAAATGGAGATATTTCTGAAAAAGAAGAATGATATTGAAGAATCATATTCTGGATGTGTACAAAAGTGCAGATAAGAAAGCGAAACTACAGCCTACTCGCAAACGTAATGAAAATTATTTTATTTTTGGTTTGGTCAATTGAATCATTACTTTTTAAATTGAATAAACATTTTAAAACTCTACACTCTAATTTACAAGATTTTCTGAATAGCAAGCGAAAGCGGTAAATTCTTTTAAAATATCATGACTGTTTCTGATAAAGCTGGAATCGTTTCTTGTCAATTCTCAGAATTGATAAGCAATAAATATGAAAGCTATTAATTTAGGTGAATCACCAATTTTATCTGCATGCAGAAAAATGGTCATGGCAGTGTTAGGAAATTAGCAACAATGAACAAAATCAAGATTACTCTTTCTACTGATACAGTTAACGAGCTTATTATAGAAGTGTCTTCTGATATCGAGAAAATGTATGCAGTAATAAGCTTCAGTATTCAAATTTTGCATTGCAAATTATGAATCAACAGACATTACCAACAAGTCACTTAGCTTTCCTATATATTGTCTTATCATTTATCTATTTAATTAATAAATATCAAATAGTAAATGAGTTTTCTTTTTTTAGCAAAGAACTGTATCTACAAAAACGTGGACGTTTTTAACATTTTGAATATCTTGATAAATGACAACATGGAAGTCGAGTCCAGGTTTTCGTAGAGTGGTTCTATGGTAGGCTGTTTAGGGCCTTGCATCTTCAAAAAGCAATATAAATGCTAAACAAACTTAAAAAACAATATTAGAATGTTGTTGTAACTCATTGCTTTCTTCATAAGGAGGTTTTGATGGCAAAATCATTGGGAGAAAAATTAAGAGAAATTTTACATCAAGTAATTCTGATGGCAAACTTCATTAAAAAACCATACCATATTGCATTTGTTCAAAAGCTTTATATCGATATGGATTCACGACACAAAAGGCTGCTTTTACACATTGAGGTAAGGTGTCTGTCAAGGGGAAAGTACAGATGAACACAGACTTTTAATTTTTGAAAGAAAATACTGCGAAAAGTTTTAGATAAAGTTAGAGGGAATGATAGATGAAGAATTTTGCTTACCCATGAAATCTACAGAAAATATAAGCAACCTAATATTACCAGAATCATTAAATCTTTTCGCATCAGATGGTTTGGGTATATTTTTAGATATGATATGAACCCTGTTAAAAAGGTGATTTTTGCAAATGTAGGGGTACCAGGAAAAGAGGTAGATTTCGCACAAGATGGATAGACTGCGTAGAGGCAGATCTCAAATTAAAAATCAATCGTTGGCGGACTGTGACGTCTGATCGGATCTGTTGGAAGAAGATTGTTGATACGGTCTTGACCTGTAACAGGCTGTAGTGTAAGTAAAGAAGAATCACTTACATTTTCGTAACCTTCTCCGATACTAACTTTATATTGCTAGGTTACAGTATTTTGAATGCCAGCATGCAAGGGAAAGAAGAAAATATTCTCACATCCATTGGCAAAATGAAATCGGTTTAGAGAAAATTACAGATTTTCAAAGGAAAAACGATTAAAGGTAATTTGGAGATGCTTCCATTGATAAGAAACTCTTCCAATAATACATTTTACAAGTTTTGAAGAAAAATCGAGTTATTTTCCCATCACTTCTAACACTGAACAATACGATTAGATTAGAAACTCATTCATGGAAACTTCAAGTTATTTTGGTTTAACATTAACAGAAGAATTAGTGGCAATATCCACTTATCACGGACTGATTATTAAACGTAAGGAATTGTTTTTTTTGGAATCTTCGAACATTTTACTGCAATTTTCAACATATTATAATTACAATTAAATGCAAAAAGAGGAAATCTTCGATCTATTGACGAGGAAATGAAACATTGCTTTTCAAATATATGCCCAAACTTTGAAAATCACTAGAATCATCAAACTCCTGTTTCTCAAACACAAAAATGAATAAACTTGAGATAAGTTTCACTTTTTAACACATTATTTTTTTCTACAATATTTAACATAATTATTACAACATATTTCTCAGAATTTTATATATAGTAGGTCCTACAGTTACTTGTAGGATTTTAAATGCGTCTCGACTTCAAACTGTTTGAGAACCACTAGTTCAGAATATAACAAAAATAAAAGAAATATTTGTGAATTATCTAAAACACGTGAACTATTATTTAGGGTAGAAATTTACCTCTCGCTTATATTAAAGTTCCAACATGCAGTGCTTGGATTTGACAAGAAAACGCTAAGTGTATTTTATTATTATTTTTATTTTCTAATCCTCTTAGAAATTATATTTATTCATAGCAGGATTCTATAAGACATAAAAATACGCAAAAGCATTTATCAATTCCTCATAAAATGAAAATTTTAAAATTCATAAATGTTATTTCAGGATACACTTTCTTATACAATGCTTTCTAAGATGAATAGTTTGAAAATAAATCTCATTTGCATTCAATGTTCACACCGTTCTGCGAATATATTACTAAGGACTTTTATTCTAAAATGAACAAAAATTTTATATTAAAAAAAAAAAGTACTTATTTCTACAGTTGGTATATTTTCTCAATTCAATGTAGATGTATCTCGAGAAGTTATTGTCGTAGGCAAGTTTTCTGAATAAATACTGTTCTTAGGCGTGCATAAAAACAGCTGTTTTTAATAAACAACTAATCAAATAAAATATCAGGAATTCATTATTCAGCTGAAACTTGTTTGGGATTCGACGATACTGCTTAGATCTGCATGTTTCTCATCATATTACACACGCAATTCAGAAAAGCAATCCACAGAACGTTATTTAATCAGTTTTAAATTCCGAATATTTATTCTTCTAGACAAAATACGTCTGGTTCGGATTGCCTCTGTCAAACGAAAGGAAACTGAAACCTGTCTTAACTCTAGCGTAGGTATGACATTTCAAAGGTTAGTGATCTTTCTGGATTAATTCCTCTTAGTTGTTAACTGTTAAACAGAACAAACTAAGAGTGAAGGAACAGACAGCTATCAGTATTAAGAGGAAATACATTGCTAATAAGGATTAGAGTTATTGATATTTCCTCAGAAATGATACAATTATCATTGGTAAAGCAAATGTAATTGGAAAAATTGGAATATTTGTTATAATAGCAATAACTTTCCTCTTATTCGAAGACGTACTTAAAAAGTTTGTGACGATTTTCTTCTAGTTTAGAATCTTATACTTGAACAGAATTATCCAAAATTAATAGTTTTTATAGAATTTAAATAAAGACATTTCTTTGAAAACATTTGTTTAAAAAATTACTTGCTTTAACATAAATTTGGAATTTTTCGGTTAAAAGGACACAGCATGTTTCCAAACAAATATTGGTATAAAATCTATCCAGACATAGTAATGGCAACCTTAATGTTTTTGTAGAGCAACACAGATGGTACAATAATCTTGCTATTATCGTACTATTACCGCACTGGCGAATACCCTTACCATTAGAGCACCATTACCACTACCGTTAACCGAAAACTATCGAAAACTTCAGTAAACATCTTCTAGTACTAAAAATATCCGATTTTGAAGCCGAGAGAAGATCTTTATCATTTCAGAATATTGTGGAATTTCTAAGCGTGCATTTGTTTTTATAAGCTTATTTTTAAAATATAACGTCATTTAGTTTCATGTCTTACTTTTTGCATTGCTTCAGAGCATCAGAGCATAAGTTATATGTACTATAGCCACCGCATCATCTCCAAGTCATTTTAAATCAATAATCTGTAAACAAAATAGTTGTATGCAAATTTCATTATAGAGAGTGAGAATTTATGAGAATAGTCATTAATAAGAAAATGTATTATTTAAAGAATGGTAGTCAAACTGAATAAAAAAAGTTCATTTTCCATCAATACATGGACTCTTATACATTAATAGTTTTCTTACGGCATCGCATTTTTTGAATAAAAAATATTCAGTTCAGAAAAATTATTACGTACCATTATACAACTTCATGAATATCATTCTGAAATGTAAATTCAATTTGAAAATGACTTATTAATTTAATAAATATGGATGATCATGAAACTATTTGTGGTCTACTTTCTTGTTACAAACTTTTTATTGCAGAAGAGAAGTCCATATTATGTTATAATATTGGGAAATGTATGCGTAAAGAAAAACGATTTTCTTCAATTAAAGTTGTTTTAAATAGAAAAAAATAACTTTTTATTCATCAAAAACTTTAAATCTGCCAAATGTATATTTCCTTACCCGTGTTTAATTATATTCTTGAATCAATCGAATCCCCAAGTTGATAAACAAATTATTTAACCTAGTATAGTAAATTGATAAACATTAAATTATAGGGCGTGCCCGAAAATACTTTTAAAGCACGCAATCCATAATAAATTCAAGTGTAATATGGGAAATAATTATGGTGACAAAAAATTAGGCTTTTGAAACAACGAGATTATTTATTATTTATTACTCCATGATATTAAGGTCGTAAAAAGTCTTCCTCTGTCTGGAAAAAGTATAAAAACGCAGACAAAACCCATGAACGGTTTGAAATATTAGAAAGAAGCGATTTCAAAGTTTTTTCACCTTATTTATACAACAGCTTTTTGTGAGCATCATCATTGACATGAAGCCTTTATTTCATTAACATGCGCATTGTTATACGGCTGTATCAACCAGGGATAAGGCTTTTACGTTTTGTTCTTTTTTAGGTTTTAATCTGTCACTTCGTTCTGTAGCAGACTAGTTCTGCAAATATAATCTGCGAAACAAAATATTACATGCTCCGATGCATCTTGTATGAGACTTGAACGAGACAAGATCAAAACTGACAGTGAACAAAAAGAAAAGGCTATATATGGAAGAAATACTTTGTAAGTAGAAAATGTCATACATACATACATACATTTTGACATTCCAATTGTTACAGACAATGTGTTTATCTTTCGTAAATTTCTATGGATATCTTTTCAGAACGGGCCAAGACTTTTTCGATCACTCTATACCAAAGATGGCCAACCCGCAGCGGCCTTGAATATTTTCTGGCCCGTAAGATTTTACACTTTTACAAAATATATCCCGTATCACACTTATACAAAATAAAATTATATTTAAAAATTAAAATATAATTAAAATTAAATTATATTTTATAATGGACAAAGTGGTGAAAACCAATGTATTTAAAAATACATTATGTGTGCATCCATATATTCAAAAATTAACTATCGAAATTATGAGAAAAAATTAACTTTGATTTTAAAATAATATTCTTGCGAATATACGACAGATATTGTCTGTTTTATTTATGAGTTTACAGTTATGAGTTCGCAGAATAATTAAATTATATTCTGCGAACTCATGATGAGCGGGCATCTTGGAACATCTAATATAATAGGTTTTATGTATCACTTTAAGTGACCTCAGTGACCATCCCTAGATACACACAGATTGTTGATCGCACAGCAAACTAGACTGTTAGTTGAAGTTGTTAGTGCTTTTGGTTCAACTTACACCGGCTAATTTTTTTTTTTCCAAAAATGAAATTGATCAAATACAAAACACGATCAGACATAACGGATCTGCAACACCAATTACACCAACACCTGCAACACCAATTACGATGTACAAATACCCAAATTGAGATCGATTTGCAAAAACTTAAGTGAAAGAGTGGAGAAACAAATATTGCACTAGTAAAATAAATATTTTTTAATGATTTCATTTTTTTATTTCGCTTATACTTATATATTTTTATTTCATTTTTAGCGTTATATATTTCTTTACAAAGTGCTTTTAGTATCATTATTATATTATCCATGTTTACATGCAAGAATAATAGTAAACACAAAAATAATAATTCATTATGTTTCAATTTTTTTCACTCCAAAAAATGTCTATATGGGTCTAAATATATAATACATAATTTTATATGCGGTCCGCGGAGTTATGATACATTTCCAAAGTGACCCCCAAATCATTTGGGTTGGCCACCCCCTGCTCTATACTTTAGTTTTATTAGTCAGAAATCATCATTTTTAATGATAATTGTTTTCATTTAACTTACCTGTACATCGACAAGGTGATACCAAATCCTCTTTTACATCTCCTTCATGACAAATTCGGCATATAGGTCCGCTACTCGCAGCGGGGGATTGGTACTTAGTAGATTTTATTGGGGTGTCAAAAGCTGAAGAATTTCGACTCGATTGCTCTGGAGTAAAATTGTATACATATACGTGGCCAATATGGATTCTGGGTGGAGTGATAAGACAAGCAGTGGATTCTACGGTGGTTGATGGAACAAGTGTAGAAGGATCTATAACATCTTTATTAGATGCATTCGGATTACAAGCAATTGGGGGAGTTTTTCCCGTTTGCTTAGAGAGGATGTGGGAATCTTTGCTTGCATCATCCATTTTCTAGCATAAAAAGTTTATCTGCAATATAAGAAAAAAAATAGTAAGATATTTTATACAATGCCACACATATATGTAGAAAACTAACTGAATTATGGATAATCCTGTTTAGTATGGATTCCTTTTAAATTTCACTAATATGATTAGCGGATTAGGAAAATCCTCCTGTAACGCGTTATAACAGTGTTAACAACCACATGGTTCAAGGATTGTGAAAAATCCTCGTATCATCTCGTTTTCATTATCATATTTAATAATTTTCATTTGAGCATGTATGTGATGTCAGATCTGCATAAAAAGAAAGAAGTTAACAATTTTTAAATACATTTTATTCCAGTTGTATTAAATATAGTCAAGGCTCGCTGTTTATTAGTAATTTTTAGTTAAAAAAAAATTATCACTGTCTTTTTGTTTCAGACTTAAAAAAACTTGCATTATAATTATTAAACCTTTTTAAAACCCTACTGAATATTTTTGTGAATTAATTTATAACTTTGAACAATGTCCGAATGAAGTAATTAAATTAACACATCAAAAGATTTCATCTTTCCAGAATCGAGAAAAGATAAAAAGATAAAAAAATAAAATGTTGAAACATATATTACAAACACGGAGTGATTATTTTTTTTTCATTTGCGAAATTTCATATTTCTGTTGCTTTATTTTTATAACTTGCCATGCTTAAAAAGAATGGGGAAATATGTCATGTCTTAGTTGTGAAAGAATTCGTAAAATCTGCAAGTCTAATTCACATTTACAATTTCTTTTTTTTAGTTTATTAAGTTAGCATATACTTTTAATATTAAGCAAGTTATTAAACGAAAGTTTATTAATTAATACAAAAATGTACTGAAATTTCGATTCAATTGCGATTGCACACATATAATGAATTATAAAAGGTATCGTAACCAAAATCTTTTAAAAATCTAAAAAATAAACTAGAAACATAGGAAAATAGATCTTTAAATATATCTTATATTTCTGCACTAATATTTGGGAAAGTCAAAAAATAAATAAGTGTGTATAAATCAAATCAATATTAAGTTCAAGTTTCAGAGGAATTCTTCATAAGTGATTTTTTTATAAAAGTATGTATAGTAGAAAAAAACCGTGATTATAAATTGTTCCTAAATAGCCAATGTTCTAATTGTTTCCATTATATTGCGTTTAACTTGAATATTTCATGAAAAATTCATGTTTCATTTTATTACTGTATCGCATTCTCAAACCAGATTATTGAAAATTTGATTTTACGAATTATTTCTAATCGGGAAGAATACAATGTCTTGAAATCAAATTCAGTTTAGAGACACTGAAATGTTATTAAACAGTACATGCACAGAAATATTCTTACAGCTGTTTTTAATTGAAATATTAAATTTTCTTGCGTGACACTATTTTTGTTAAAGTAATAATTTATAATTGACATTAAAATAATTAAATCATTGAATAACTGTATAGAATGTGAATTTTTATTGTCATAACGTTAATATATATTGTGAATACCAACACACGAAAAATATTCCGACATAAATGTGGACTAGTTATTAGAAATACAAATAAAGCATATTTTTTAATGCAAAATTACAGTAAAATGTTTTTCAAGATTGCAAAAAAGGCATTAAAGCATCTACGTAGAAAAATATACTTCTTTTGAGTCTTGGAAAAGTATGAACAATTTCTGTATCTTAGAAATTACAATCATCAGTTTGGTTTGTCACTCTGCTTTCATTTTGTGCACACTTTAGGCTAATTAGACCGGGGACCTGCAGTTTAACGCGGATTCCGAACCACTCACAAAAATCCATGACACCGCCAAAATTCGAACATGAAGCGTGTGGTACCCAAGGCCAGAGCGATAGCCAATTGGCCATCAGGCTGCTTACAATTATCAGGTGTGCGATGAATTTTGTTTAGGCCATTTACATATGGTGACAACTTTATATATATATAAATTTTATTTAAAAAGAAAACTATTATTTAAATGAAATGTATAAGTGTAAATTAAATTCAAATATGGATAAAGTAAAAGTGACCAATTCGTGTTATAAAATGAAAAATAAAATTGCCCAATGATTATTAGCATAGAATAGCTTTTGCCCGTGTATGTATATGAAGCTAAATTTTGTGATTGAAACTAAAAGTAAATACGTTTTACATTGAAAATTAGGTTTTGTGACGTATTTGAACTTTTTATTTCTACGTGAACCTAATAATCAGTATTTTAATGAATCTAATAATCAGAGCAATTTGATTTCATACTGTTATTCACCGAAATTCTAAAATCTGTTCAGATCAATAAAATTTTCAGTTTTTCCTAACATTTATTAATTTTAAGCATATTTATAAGAAAATATAATTAAATTAAACAAAATTAATAACTATATTTTATAAAATTAATAAATTTAATAATCACTTTATATAAAATAAAATCTGTCATAAAATCAAGTTTCAATGCCAAATGTATTTAGTTTTAATCACAAAATTTATCTTCCATTAATTTAATTAAAATTAACTTTAAATTTTATTTAAAACGGAAACTATTATTTAAATGAAATATGTAAGTATATATTAAGTTCAAATATGGAAAAAGCAATAATGACCAGTTCGCGTTATAGAATGAAAAATAAATAAAATTGCCTAATCATTATTAGCATATAAAATGGTTTTACCCATGTATGTATAATGAAGTTAAATTTTGGGATTAAAACTAAAAGTAAACACATTTGACAATTGAAACTTAGATTTTGACAGATTTGAATTATTTCGTTTTATGTAAACCTAATAATCAGTATTTTAATGAATCTAATAATCAGCAATTTTTTTAAAAGGTATTAAAAATTACATGCTTTCTAAAATCTTTCAGATTAACAAAATATTTAATTTTTTCTTGACATATTTATTAATTTTAAACATATTTATAAGAAAATTTAAACTGTTACAACAAAAATTTATTTAACTATATACAAATATAAAAATATTGGGAAGTACTCGTCCTTTTAATTTTATCAGAATTCAGTTTGTTGAAGAAAAATTTGTTAGTTTCAAATAAATTACTGTTTATTTGTGGAAAATTGATTTAAGGTGAAAATTAGTTCCAATAATTACAATTATTGATGAATGTTCTTCGATTTTTTTTTCAATCACAAAAATTGTGAAACAATTATACATAAGTTACATACATTTTTGAATAAAATTGCAAATATATATTTAAAATATTACCAACCAAACGTAAGATTTACAGTGAAAAGGAAAATTCAACATTTAAAATCATAGATGCGAAATAAATATTTGGTTGTAATATAACAAAATAAATATTGACAAAATTAAGATGATTTAATGATCCTTAATGCAAATTACAACAAAGTGAAATTTACATCCTTTACACAATCCATTAGTATTTTAATTCTGGGGTATTTGATGATGTATTGCAGATATAGTATTTGCCAGGAGAGTCATTTTAGTATTTCATTTTCATCCATTTAAATCTCATCGTCGTAAAATATAAATTCTTAAACTGCAGTCTCATTAAATACTATACATATTCAAGAAAAGCGTATTTATAAAGGTTTCCGCTCTAAAAAATTTTCATTTCTGTCTAACATATACATTATTTTTGAAGGATGGACACAAGACTACACAATAAAATGCTTAAACTTGTTATAATTATATAATAAATTATTTTATTCCGATTTATAATGTTGCGTATATGAATGTAATGACCTTGAATGGGGTTTATTTCAAATTATATTGAACAGTTATAAAAAATCAGAAAAGTATTTTAATTTCAACTGTAAAATATTCGCTTCATTTTGAATAAAGATTGCATTTCATTGTAAGAGAATTGTAAGTATCCTGTCTATTAAAATAAGTACTTGAAATTTTCGTATCATATTTAAATAATTATAAAAAATAATCCCCAGTATAAAATTACTTTAACATATAATAATAAAAAAATACAATAAATATTTATATTTTGATGTCGCTTTTAACATTAAACATAATTCAGATTTCTGTATAAAAAAAATCTGAATGCAGCAAAAACTCAATGCAGAAGTTTCTCAAAAGCAAAATAAATAAAAACTCAATTTGTTCTCTTACCTCGAAGTACGGCGCAGATTTCCTCCAAATAATTAGAATTGAATTTCAATAAAGATAATTAAAACTCGAACCATTAAAAGTTAAATATGTTAATAAAATACTATAACATGAAAACAAATTATTAACGATAGCTAAAATATTAATAAAGGTTTAATTGAAGAAATATAATTCATATTGGGGATCGAAAAAAATCAAATCACTCCAAAAACCCATTTCAAATATAAATTTATTATACTCGATATCACAAGGTATCATTGTTACAAAAAAATAAATAAATGATTTATCAGCTGAGGTACATGTATTGAATACTTTCTTTTCATTTAAGATCTCTCATTAAAAAGTCTTACAAAATTACGATGCCCTCCATCTGCCATAGAGGATTGAAACTATTTGAAAATCTCAATTATTAACATGTTGAAGATCTGGATTCAAATCCCGGATTAAGATGGAATTTCGGAATTTTCTTTATTTTGAATACAGAATTAGAGAATGATTATTTTTTGATGGCAGTAAAGAGAAGTTGAGCTTTTAGGATCCGCATTCTTACAGCTGGTTGACATGATACGAGCTCGAATGGTCAATCACTCAGCTACTTATGGTCAGTGTACTGTGGGAAAATATCACTTAAGTTACTATCATATGCGAATCTGCCATCTATTTGCAAAATCAGTTACTTAAACATTTTTTGTTTTCACTTGCCTTCATACACAAGATCACAAATCAGCAAATTGCATATCATTGAACACAAACCCAATAACTCGTTATCCAGCGGATTATGCAAAATAATAAGTCAGTTATTATGTTTTTGTGTTTTTATTGCTGATCCACGCTTTGTTTAAAAATTGAAAACTTTCTTTGTTTTTATATTTAAACTTTAATTGCTAACTAATTATGGCGGAAAGGTGGTTGTCTCAAGAAAATGTGAAGTTTGTGCACTTATATTAAAACCACAATAAATTTTGGAAGTGTTTGACACCAACTATAAAAACAGACCTAAGAAAATATCTTTGGAATATACTAAGAGGGAGATGAACTTGCAAAATTTGAATGATGGGACAAAAATAAATAAAAATAACATAAAATAAAAAAATTACATTCTATGTATACTCAGTAAGTTCAAGCGATTGTCAAATCGAATGATCAACTCGCAATGATCCTCGAACTCAAATTGTAACAACTGTCATTGTGTTAACATCCTAGTAAACTACAACAACTGACCATTTTGTTTCATGCGAGTTTAAAATCTAGCAACTAACTACCGACAGGTTAGAAGCTCTCACCATGTAAAATCAGCTCTCTTTTTCCATAATGATATTCTTTGTGTTGTCTGGAAGCTGTATGATTTTTAATTCTAAATTTGATAAACGGACATAAGGCAACCAAAATCTGCTATAAATATGAAGTCTTAAAAGTCAAAGATGAACATATATGTTGTGCTATTGTTTCGTGATTGATTCTGGATCATCAATTTGGAGACATTTAAAGATCTTAATAACAGGTAAGGAATTTATTTGTAATATAAATGTTAATGTTATATGCAATGATCTATAAATTATTTCAATGTAAATATAATAGAATCACGCCACACATTCTGATATTTTGTACACTCTTTTTAGAAAAGAAAAAGTTGCACAATAGAGTGATTTTAATGTAAGCTCAAGTAGACATTTATTTAAAAGTTAATCCTGTATTTATGATTTTTAAATAAAATTATTAATATTTACTTTAAAATTCCAAAAAAAGCTATTAAATACGTTTCACTATTACAAATTTATATAGCATTATAAAAAGTGAAATAAAGTTGAATTATTAATATTAATGCTTCATTTAGATGAATAAATAATCGTCTGTTATATCCCTCTTTTTTTTTTTTTTTGTTTCAACGTGTGCGATATAACGAAGAGTTACTGACTAATTTAATGTTTTCCTAAGGATTTCTATGAAGAAGTATTAAAGTTTTAAAATCTAATAATTAATATAAACCTAATAATTTAAGTTTTAATTTGAATGGCGATTATAGTTTTTCAGGAAAGTAACTTAAGTGCAAAACGAATATTGATACAGTATATATCAAAGAACAGGAATTCCAAATAGAAATTTTTTTTGGTAAAAATTTCGTAAGGAAGATGTTTTAATTTGTCTCTCAATACAAATGCAACATGCTAATTGTTGTTGCTGAAATAATTATCATATTTATGCAAATTTAATGAAGATTCTAAAATTTATGCATGCTGTTCTCAAACTTAGTTACAATGTCATTTCAATGCCGAAAATGATTCTGCATTAACAATAATAATATTTTTACTGCAATAATAATATAATACAGTAATTATAATAATTTTTAATATACAATACATAATATACAAAGTTTCTCCCGATCATATCGCAAGAGTTGCTTCAATTACGTTCCAAGTGTACGAACATGCTAAAAAAGGTAGGCGTGTGTGTGACCCTGTGTTATTTCTTTTTTCCCACAAGAGGACAATGATCTAAAACCAACGATTTCTTTCTGGACCAGTTCCTTGGCACTTTTTGATATCAAATTTGGTTTTGCTCTCTCTGTAAAGCAAACTCAACTAATCGCCTTTGGATATTCGCCAATGGAAGGAGATCAATTTAGAGCCACAAATGATAATATTGCTTCATGGTCATTTTTTATAATATATTTAATATCAAATTGGTTTTATAGTTTTCTTCAAATTTTAAAACAAAATCTGTATTAAGGTTCTGTGTTGTACATTGAAAATCCATTGTATTTTGTTTAATTTCGCCTCCTATTTCTTTACAATTTTCATTTTATAATGCATTTAATTACTTTAAAATACACATTTTTATAGATATTTTTAAATGATTGATTATTGATGAGATATTTAATGATCGATTATGAGATATTTAATTATTGATAAGGTATTTAATTGATTTATTTATATTTAAATGTACAAAATGTCAATTGCAATATTTTTATAAATTCAATTTTGCAATATTGGAAGTGTGTAAATAATTTTTTAAATATTAGATTCCACGTAGGATTATTTTTTATTAAAACAAAATGAGTTTTCAATGATTTCTTAAAATGCATTTATTATGGTTATATCTTTGGCAATAATAAACAAGAAATCGACATTGCCCGGAGATAAATTTTATGATAAACATTCTTATAAGCTTGGTGAACGTCAAGAAAAGTGTACAAAAGGTGTATGAAATGCAAGTGCCTTGAAAAAAATTATTCTGAAAAAAACTATTTGAATCGAATAATTTTCTGATTTTACAAAATATTTTTATATATTTTTGTATTAAAAACAATACATATTTAATGTAAAAAATAATAAACAATGAGATATTATTTTTGTAATATATGTAATAATAGAATACGGAAGTATGATCAATATTGTCAGGAAGTTAAGAATTTTTAATTTTTGACTATTCATTAAATTAAATATCGTGTGTTTTAACAATCATTGCAAATAAAATAGAAATTATCCTTTTTGAAACGGAAAATGTTATTTGTTTCTGCGAATTTTAAAAAACACTTTCAAAATAATTTAGAACTACAAATGACAAATATGAATCACACTAGCAAAGTTTAAAAAGTACAATTGTATTTTAATTTTGAAATTTAAAATTTTTATTTAAAAATTTCGTGTTTATATTAAGAATTATACAAGTTTTCGTCACGAAAGGATATTATTGCTGTTGATTTAAAGATGAGTTTTCCTTTAGACATTGATTCAACACAATCCATCGTAAATTTTTCAATTAGAAAAACAGTTTTGCTTTGTGGATTTCATTCTATAAGCGGAAGTATGTCAATTCGGTTTTAATTGTTTTAAGAACAAAGAGCGTTCTAAATATACTTCGAAATTTATGTTCTATGAAATAACAAAATGTAGTGAGTCACAATAGTATTCTTCCATTTTATGCGTTTAAGGTTTTAAAATGCCAAATGTAGTGGAATTTCAAATAATCTTATGTTTCATATTCGCATTTATGTATGTATTAAACATGGGAAATTCAAAACGGAACTTATTATTATATTATCAAACGGAACTTATCATTATATTATCAAAAAAGGAAAGTAATATCCCTGATTTGTGAAGAAAGAACTATAATAGTCACACAAAAGTACTGCACCAATGATTAGCCTTAAAAAATAAAAATACAAAAGGAAATAGTTAATATTTTGTTGTATTACCTACAGTACGGATGTTTATACTGTTTCGCAAGCATTGGGACAACTAGTTATGTTAACAAATCAACAAGATTATTTTATTTTATCCGGTTTGGAGAAGTTTTTTATAATTATTATTATTATTTTTTTTTTTTTTTGTAAATTTAATAATCGTCTTTTTATTTAAAATCCTTTTATTAAAATTAAAATGAAATCGAAATTAGTGGAATAGTTTCAAAATATGACGCCTATAAATCTTGTCTTTGTAGACAAATGTTTAAGAACATAGTATACTTGGAAAAAAATGTCTTATTTATTATATTTTATTGAGAAAAATGTTTATTTATTGTAACCATAATTTTTTGTCGAAAATTTTTTATTTATTGTAACCACAATTTATTGACGAAAAATGTTTATTATTTATTGAACTTCGTTTCAATTTCTTTTTAAGTATTGCTCCATATAATCTAGTACTATGTAAATTACTATTAAGTGTACTTCTTAATTATTCCTTAGCTCTGTAACTATTCAGTAATTAGTACATATTTATTTTTATCCATGAACTTAAGTAACTATTAAAAAGTTTATTACTTTTGTTGTACATCAATAGGTCTCGTATTCTATTTGTGTATAATAACAGTGTACTGAAGGGTGATGAAAGGTAGACATTGCCTTCCAGGAAGATTTTTAGTGCTACATTATGGTTACATTTAATTAAAAAAAAACACGCATTGTTGCAAAAAAGTATCGTGTAATACTTTTTGGGAATCTTTGCACGAAATGATTATATTAATTATTGAAAGACAAAGATAATTACAGTTATGTTTAATAATATGTATAGTGGAATTCAGTTATTTGTAGAATACCATAAAAATTATAGATAGTAGCTTCGGATAATTTTTGACAATTTTTCAGCTTAGAATTTAGAATAATTACTCAAATAATTACTCAAATGAAATATGCAATGAAAAATAAATATTTTGATAATAGCACAATAGATGGCGCTAGCTGTCATATTCAGAAACATTATTCATAGGAATAGAATTTGAAATCCAAAAAGTAAGAACACTAGAATTAGTATTTCAGGGTGTCGACTCCTTGACATAATTTTACGACACAAATCTTTTAATTGTTTTGCATGCTACTTTTATAAAGAAAAACTGTTTAAGAATT
This sequence comes from Caerostris extrusa, assembly GCA_021605095.1. Lineage (NCBI taxonomy): Eukaryota > Metazoa > Arthropoda > Arachnida > Araneae > Araneidae > Caerostris > Caerostris extrusa. Next base: position 83,838 of record BPLR01015353.1, on the reverse strand, counting down.
GCAAATGTTTGGCAAATGTGGATGAAATACTTGGGAAAAAAAAAAAAAAGAGTGCAGAGTGGAAAACACAATATATATCAATCTCGTATTTTTGATTTTCATAAATCTTTTATTTTGTGAAACAGTGTAAGTCTTTGTAAAGGGAAAATTGGAATTCTGCATGTTACTGTTAACATGTATCTTTGCATCTTAATTTGTAGCCGTTCTTAATACTTTTGAATGAATGTGCAACAAATTCTCCTACAATGGTTTATTAAATATGGCTATTATAAGATAAAATAATATAAAGTGTAACAAATCAATTATTTTATAAAAAATGCAGCAATTGTGAATTTATTATAATCGGTGAGCACTTATTGCCTTCATCCAATTCATAAGTAAAATAAGAAAAATTATACTTTTTCAATAATATGAATTTTTATGAAATGGTTTCAGACGATTTTTTAAACTAGGGTATAAAACTTCTTTTTAAAACAATTCCTGTGAATAGTCCATCGAGATTTTCTTTATGCATCAAAATACATCTATTACTATCCATGTAAAATTTCAAAAAATTGAAGGGGTCGAATAATGAGAAATATGAAGTTTAAATTACTCTTTTTTTTAGTAAGAAATCGAAAAATAAATACTTTTAGAAAAATTTATACAATAGTATGCTTAATAGTCACCTTAAATAAAAGTTTATTTTAATGTAAACAAAATAATTTAAGGTTCAAAGTAAATTTTAATAGGAGGGGGGGGGCAGGCTAGATCTATTTATATCCTCATATGTGATATTCAGGATGAAGGGGGAAAAATCATTGGACAAGTTTTTGAATGATTATAAATTTAGAACTCTCAACTATTCATAAAATAAATCAGTTTTGAATTTAGCACAAAAACACTTAAGTACACGAAAATCAGTGATAAGTGTTATATGTGAAAATTACTTGTTTGGTTGAATTTCCATTTATCCGTTCCACAGGCTGTTAGACACTGAATCTTGAAACGAATTCTAATAAGCATTAAACTTATTCTGAAGCTTAACAACATTCTTGTTTGTCACCACCATACGCTGTCAGTCACAAAAGTCAGCATATATATCTATTAAAATAATGATTTATAGTTATTTAAAAAATTACGACAATGTTACATTTTTCTAAGTTAAACATATTTTATAAAATTAAACGATAAAAATCAAATTACCTCTCCAGAATATGTAAAAAAAAAGGCATTAGGGACATAGCAACAATTCACACACAGGAGTTGCTTTTGTAAAACGTGTCATGATTAATTTTTATTTGAGTAGAAAGGAAAAAACATTGCATATTATTATTGAAAAGGGAATTTTGAGTATGTTTTTAGAAATTTGTTTTATTACCATTCCAGTTAAAATATCTCCAAAACAGGAAATTGTTGTTAACGTTTGGGATTTGATAAGTTAAGGTGAAATGGGGAAAAAAATATGCTGAAATTGCAAAACTTGTGGGGAAAGACGGTTTACTGACCAAACTATTATAAGAAATCCTGAAACAGGATATATTTTTAACGAACCTCGTAGTGGATGATCAAGGATTTTAAATTATTAGAGATGCTCGAGTAGTGAGGTTAAATCGGAAATTGCCTTCATTTGAAATTATGGAATATTTGCAACGATAACTTAATAATAGTGTTAAGGCGAAAAACAGTTCGAAGAATCCTCCCATCTGAAGATTTTTATGGCAGAATTCAGCAAAGAAAACCGTTCATATCCCAAACAAATCAAATAAAAAAAAAAAGCTGAACTTTTTTCAAAATACTTATGAATATAATCTTTAACACTGTTCTTTTTACCGATGAGAATGGACGTGGCAAAATTTGGCGGCGCAGAAAATAATACGAGGGGGTCAGGGTCAGGGTCAGTGCCAGTTGTTAGTGTTGGGAAATTAACCTTCTTTGATATGATGGCTCGTTTCAAATATTTGAAGATACTGCAAAATAATGTGTAACATATAATAAGAGTTTACAGTTTGGAAGATGGTTGATCTTACAGATTGACAACCATCCAAAATCAGCAGCAAAGATAATGAGAGAATACCTCTTTTACCAAGTATCTGCACAGCTCCATACTCTCCCTCAGCCCCCAGATTTGAATCTCATCGAATACGTAAGGGGGAAATTAGACAAAAGAATTAAAAAATATAGATTCCTTAAAAAAAAATCCATTGTTGTAAGCATGGCCTGAAATTACACCAGATTGCTTCAATGCCTAGTATATTACAAACCGTCATTGAATCACAAGGTCAAGTTGCACCATATTAAATTTTAAACTGCATAAATTATGTTAATTTTCATTTTTCTTGATGTGTATGTATAAATTGCGAAGAGTTTTTTTTTTTTACACATAGGTGAACGCAATTTGTAATTCAATATAACAAATGCTTCAGTTTTTATAATTACATAAATGCCGTTTTTTGAGGATGTATGTTGACTTCTTTCAATGGTTGTATGTGCCGAAACATTGTTGCTAAGATAAATAAAATAAAATAAAAATAACTTCAGGAATTTTAACTGGCCGTTTCAAAATCTGTCATTTTTCTCGCGAAACTATTATGCAAGTTCCATAGGCTGATAAGCCATAGCTTCCATAGATATTTCCATAGATTGTATGAATGGAGGCTTCGTCTTGTTAAAATACTATCTCTGTGCCTGATTCGAAATCGCATGGAAGAAGCACATATTCCAATACATAGATAAAATCGGTATGCTTCTGCTGACCATTCAGAAAGGACAATTTCGTTCTATCCCAAATTAAACTGCTAATCAGATTTTCTCTTCCTAATTTTAAATTTCCTCAACTTCCTTCTTAACAAGATACTGGAGCCCCGGAGAATGTAATGAGATAAAGCTTTAAATAAAATGTTTAATATTTCTCAAATGAAAAAAGATCTTTGATAAATACCCATTGACAAAAACGGTGCTGTTCAAGAATGATACTAATCGGATAGAAATCCACCATGTATTTTTTAACTATGAGGGCTTTTTACCATATTGATTTTTCTTTGTAAATTTTGACATTTTGCATAGATTTCCTCAATAACGTATTAATGCAAACGCTTAAATTATTATTGGCAGCAGTATTCAATAAATCTTTCTAGTAGACGTCTTTCCACTCATTTCATACTTTGGAAATTACTTCTACTCCAACATTTACAAAAACTATTGTAAAGATTATTTGTTTAATCCGCATTAAAGGAATTTTCAAATGGAAACCTTTAAAAAAATCAAATGGAATTGTAACAATCTATAATTTTAGTTAGTATATTATAAAAATATAAATCCACACCATCAATACTTTACTAAAAATTGTAAAATATTTTGTAATACATTAAATATTTTTTAATAAATTAAATATTTTGTAATAAATTAAATATTTTGTAATTTATAATTAAATTAATATTAATTAAAATATTTATATTAAATTAATATTAATTAAATTTATATTAATTAAAATATTTTGTAATTTATAATTAAATTAATATTAATTAAAATATTTATATTAAATTTATATTAATTAAATTTATATTAATTAAATTTATATTAATTAAATTTATATTAATTAAATTTATATTAATTAAATTTATATTAATTAAAATATTTTGTAATTTAAAAATTGTATAATATTTAATACATAACACTTAACATCAATTTTAGTTGTAAAAGAATCTTATTTATGCATAAATTTTTTTTTCTTCCCACTAAATTTCAAAATAATCTAAAATCCTATCTCTAGTAACCTTTGACAGAAACTTAACTATACAGAAATACTGTCCAGTTGTATAAATTATTAAATATGTTTATTATATATAAATTGTTCTTTTTACGTAATACATAAATATTATGTATGAAGAACAATTCATTTAACAACTTATTAAGTTTAATATATGTATATATATAAATATATATATATTATATATATATATCTTCATATATATATATATATATACAACAATTATATATATATATATATAAGAACAATATTCTTATAAGAATAATTTATATATTGAAAAGTCTTTTTCAATATATGTATATTAATTATATGTATATATTGAAAAATTTAGTTCAATCACTTTTATTTTCTTTCATACTTCTTTGTAAGTTAACAGATTTTTAAATAAACTTAAAAAATTTTGTTAAAATTCACAATTAATAAATTTGAGGTTAATAATTATTTTAATTCAATATATTATGCCATTAAAAATATGTGTAGTATTGTCTTTCGTTACTAGATGTCGCCACGCGAATCATTTTGTGAGATGATTTTGCAATGAACGAAAAAATAGCTTATATCGATAAACAAGTATCGTAAAAAATAAAAAATACATCACAAATTCTCCGATGTATAAAAACACTTCAAGATCGATACTAAATTGCACATAAGTATTATATACTCTTAAGAGTTAATTTATAATAATAAATCAACTTTAATCAAAGTGTTATAATGAAAACCATTATATGAAAAACTACAGAAGGAATATACTCCAAGAGCGATAGAATTTAAATTTTTCTTAATAGTAATTTCAAATTTAAATTTAAAACATTTGAGAATAAGAAGAATTAAAATAAATCCTAAAACCAATTAAAATATATATTTTTTTTTTCCTACTGATTACTGAGAAGTTTATTTCTTCGTTATATTTTATAATAAAAATATTTAAAACAATCTATAGTAGCATCCGAAGTATCGAAATTTGGAAAATAGTTATTGGAAATCGATAAAAGTGAAATTTCCAGTTACAAAATGAAAAGATTTAAGTGATACTTTACCACATTTGTTCCACACAGATGATATAAACTGCCACATGTGTAATCTACAATATCCAAAATTCACGGGTATTCTTTACGTTAACATGTGAAGGGGATATGCATAAGTATGAGGTGTTACCAAAGGGCTTCCACGATCACCATACCTCAATTTGTTGAATGTTTTTTTCTGAGGTTACATAAAAAAAAAAAAAAAAAAAAAAAAAATCCACCTAGATTTGCTGGATCTGCGTCGTCATATTAAACATTCTTGCAATAAAGGATATTGATGAATGTGCACGTATATGTTCATAAATATAAATGTATATCGCGGATAATGGCGTATTTTTTTTAACATACTCGACCTTAAGTTATTATGAGGTTATTTTCTGATGACATCAAAAATTCATGGGTACCCTTTTGTATTAAAATGTGAAAGGAATATGCATAAGTATCAGGTGCTACCAAATGACTTCCACGATCACCGGACCTTAATTTGTTGGATATTTTTTTGAGGTAATATAAAAGATCAACACTTAGGTCTGCTGATCTATGTCGTCATATTAAAGATTCTTGCAATAGGACAATACTTTTCTTGCCGTTGTATGAATGCATACTTTCATAAATACAAATGTATATCTTTTAAAATGGCGTACTTTTTACCATAACTTTTTACTATTGCAAGCCTGAACGGTTTTTTTTTTCGATGACATCAAAATGTATTAACATAAGTGTATAGTTATGCATTAAAATATGTGTGAGCTCATATTTTTTCAAATATCGATATAATATCACGCCCATCTGTTTCAGACATTTTAGGTCATTAAGGAGACAACAACTTTTTCTCATCCGTATAAACCAAACAATATTTTGTATTAATTGATGTTTTACAGATTTGTAACTGAAATTTTTGTCTTGTGTCTCTTTCCATTTACAATGGTACTTTAAAAATTTCGCCTTTAAAGACATTGCTATGGTTTAAATTAAATTAAGCGTAATCCTTTAATCAATAATTTCGTTATAATTTTTCAATATCCTTTGTATACACTTAAATACCACTCATATTTATCTGAATTGTTTTCATATATCCGACGAAATTCAATTCTACCGAAACTGCTTAAATTGACAAAATTAACCTGAATTCATAGGCAAAATTAGCCTGAATTGAAGGTGAAATTCTTATTAATTTCTTCTCCATCGATTATATTTTTGACCCATTTCAGGGTAAATTCACGCTTCTACGTGTTTGGACATGAATCCGCGAAATTGACTATTTACGAGATCACTACTTTGATGTGACAACGTTGCTTCCTGATGACCACACTAAAGAGTGATCCCCTCAGAGAGTGATATTTTGTATGCTTGTATCCTGCTCCTTCCCCGTTAAATCCAAAGAAAGGAATTTCTGACCGTAAATTTATTGTCCTCATCATCTGCACATGGAGCCTTTTTAGTTAGAAAGGCAGCAATTAACCACTAGGTTTCTATGGTAATTCTAAGTTGGAGTATTATTTAAATTTTTTACTAATTGATGTTGTTTGTGAAGTATGTAGAATATACAAATAAATTAAACATTCAAAGAAGGATTGTGTTTATATTTATTAAAAAAAGTTTTTAGTCACGCATGCAATGTGATTTCTGTTTCTACATTTTCCTAATTTAAAGTTTTTGCACTTCTAATTCTCATAATAAATATATTTCTTGAAATTTTTGATAATATATAAAACAGAATACATAAACAGAATAAATAATATATAAAGAGAACAATAAAACAGAATTTAAACCAGACTGAACACATGAACAGAGCACAAAATAAAAAATAAAAACAGGACACAAAATAAAAATAAAAATAAAAATAAAAGACAGGACACAAAATAAAAAATAAAAAACAGGACACAAAATAAAAAATAAAAGACAGGACACAAAATAAAAATAAAAGACAGGACACAAAATAAAAATAAAAACAGGAAAAAATAAGAAATAAAAGACAGGACACAAAATAAAAAATAAAAAGACAGGACACAAAATAAAAAATAAAAGAACAGAACACAAAATAAAAAATAAAAGAACAGGACACAAAATAAAAAAAAAAAGAACAGAACAAAGACAGGAACAAAATAAAAAATAAAAGAACAGGACACAAAATAAAAAATAAAAGACAGGACACAAAATAAAAAATAAAAGACAGGACACAAAATAAAAATAAAAAGAACAGGACACAAAATAAAAATAAAAGACAGGACACAAAATAAAAAATATAAAAGAACAGGACACAAAATAAAAAATAAAAGAGGACAGAAATAAAAAAAAAATAAAAATAAAAGACAGGACACAAAATAAAATAAAAAAATAAAAATAGCAGGACACAAAATAAAAAATAAAAGACAGGACACAAAATAAAAAAAAAAGACAGGACACAAAATAAAAAATAAAAGACAGACACAAAATAAAAAATAAAAGACAGAACACAAAATAAAAATAAAAGAGCAGAACACAAAATAAAAATAAAAGACAGAACACAAAATAAAAAATAAAAGAGCAGAACACAAAATAAAAATAAAAGACAGGACACAAAATAAAAAAAAAGACAGAACAAAATAAGAAAAAAAGACAGGAACACAAAATAAAAGAGCAGAACACAAAATAAATAGACAGAACACAAAATAAAAATAAAAGACAGAACACAAAATAAAAATAAAAGACAGAACACAAAATAAAAAATAAAAGACAGGACACAAAATAAAAAATAAAAGACAGAACACAAAATAAAAATAAAAGAGCAGAACACAAAATAAAAAATAAAAGAGCAGAACACAAAATAAAAATAAAAGAGCAGAACACAAAATAAAAAATAAAAGACAGAACACAAAATAAAAAATAAAAGACAGAACACAAAATAAAAAATAAAAGACAGGTGACAGAACACAAAATAAAAAATAAAAAAATAGCAGAACACAAAATAAAAATAAAAGACAGAACACAAAATAAAAATAAAAGACAGGACACAAAATAAAAAATAAAAGAGCAGAACACAAAATAAAAAATAAAAGACAGAACACAAAATAAAAATAAAAGACAGAACACAAAATAAAAATAAAAGACAGGACACAAAATAAAAAATAAAAGAGCAGGAACACAAAATAAAAATAAAAGACAGGACACAAAATAAAAAATAAAAAGACAGAACACAAAATAATCAGAAATAAAAAACACAAAAAATAAAAGATAAAAAAAATCAGAAAATAAAAAGAACATAAAATAAAAAAAAAGAACATAAAAAATAGCAGAACACAAAATAAAAAAGAAAAAAAAACAGAACACAAAATAAAAAATAGAAAAAAACAGAACACAAAATAAAAATATAAAAAAAAGAACACAAAATAAAAAATAAAAAAAAAAACAGAACACAAAATAAAAATAAAAAAAACAGAACACAAAATAAAAATAGAAAAAAAACAGAACACCAAATAAAAATAGAAAAAAAAACAGAACACCAAATAAAAAATAGAAATAAAAAAAACAGGACACAAAATAAAAATAGAAATAAAAAAACAGGACACAAAATAAAAATAGAAATAAAAAACAGGACACAAATAAAAATAGAAATAAAAAACAGGACACCAAAATAAAAATAGAAATAAAAGACAGGACACAAAATAGAAATAAATAAAAGACAGAACACAAAATAGAAATAAAAGACAGAACACAAAATAGAAATAAAAAAAGACAGAACACAAAATAGAAATAAAAGACAGAACACAAAATAAAAGAAATAAAAGACAGAACACAAAATAAAAAGAAATAAAAGACAGAACACAAAATAAAAAGAAATAAAAAGACAGAACACAAAATAAAAAAGAAATAAAAGACAGAACACAAAATAAAAAAAAAGAACAAAAATAAAAAGAAATAAAGACAGAACACAAAATAAAAAGAAATAAAAGACAGAACACAAAATAAAAAAGAAATAAAAGACAGAACACAAAATAAAAAGAAATAAAAGACAGAACACAAAATAAAAAGAAATAAAAGACAGAACACAAAATACAAAAAACTGAACACAAAATACAAAAAAAAAAAAACAGAACACAAAATACAAAAAAAAAAAAAAAGAACACAAAATAAAAAAAAACCACAAAAAAAAAAAACAGAACACAAAACAAAAACAGAACAAAAATAAAAAAAACAGAACACAAAATAAAAAAAAACAGAACACAAAATAAAAATAGAAAAAAAAAAACAGAACACAAAATAAAAATAGAAAAAAAAAAACAAAAAAAATAAAAAATAAAAACAGAACACAAAATAAAAATAGAAAAAAAAAAACAGAACACAAATTAAAAAATAGAAATAAAAACAAAACACAAAATAAAAATAGAAAAAAAAACAGAACACAAAATAAAAATAGAAAAAAAGAACACAAAATAGAAATAAAAAACAGCACACAAAATAAAAATAAAAACAGAACACAAAATAAAAATAATAAAAAAACAGAACACAAAAATGGAAATAAAAAACAGAACACAAAATAAAAAATAAAAAACAGAACACAAAATAAAAAATAAAAAACAGAACACAAAATAAAAATAAAAACAGAACACAAAATAGAAATAAAAAACAGAACACAAAATAGAAATAAAAAACAGAACACAAAATAGAAATAAAAGACAGAACACAAAATAGAAATAAAAGACAGGACACAAAATAGAAATAAAAGACAGAACACAAAATAGAAATAAAAAACAGAACACAAAATAAAAAAAACAATAAAAAAGAAACAGAACACACACACACACACACAAAAAAACAGGACAAAAAACAAAATAAAAATAAAAAAAAAACAGGGCACAAAATAAAAATAAACAGAACAAATAAAACAGAACACATGAACCAGAATTTTTAAATATTGTTTCTTTCCTTCAAAATTTTCTAAACAAATAGAAATAATTTTGGAAAACGACAAAAAAATAAAAATTCAAGTGTTTTTCAATGAAAATTAGAATAATTCTCGGATTTTTATGAGGCAGGAGTATAAACTAGAATAATTTTTTTCTCTTAATATTTTGCTTATTAAGAAATTACAGAACACAAGTTACTGAAACAAGTTGACTTTTAATAAACATAAATTTTGAAGTAGTTAAAAATTAAATATTGGTGATATTTCTTATAATTTATATCTTTCCTTTTTGATTAAATGAAATTTGTGAAGAATGTTACCCACCTACTAACTGATCCACCTATAAAATTTGTAAAGTATAAAACTCTTGTAAAATACCTTTTACCCACCTATAAACTGAACTCAATTCAGAATGTATTACATTTTCTCACTAGATGGCGCACCACAGCCCAAATATGAAATACACTTTGCCTCATTTATCATTTTATTAACTACAAACTCTCTCTAAAAAAAAAAAAAAATAATAATAATAAGTAAATAAATAATAGTAATAATAATTTTCTAAAATTTTAGAAGAAAAAACATAAATGTCAATTTTTGAAACAAAAAGGGAAGAAAAAGATTTTTTATAGTATCTGAATTAATATCAGAGTTTTTTGGAAATAAAAACAGAATATAGAAAAAATTTATATTCATCTTTTTATATACGTGTGCTGTAACATTATGAACATTTAATCGAAGTTTTTTTTAACTTTAAATGTTTTTTTCTTTTTTGAAGTCATAAATAATTTTAAAAAAAGGTTTTTCGGAATATTTTTTTCTGGCGATATAGGTATTAGTTTTTTTTTGTTCAACAGATTTGATGTTATATTCTCAAATTAGAAATGCAGTGTGTTTTTATCTGTGTTTCATTTCATTAAGAATTCAAAAATGTGCATGGAAAGTTAAATAGTAAAAATTCCAGCATTTTTCTCTTCTAAATGAAGAAAATAAATATGAGAATACCGAATATCATTGCAAATAATAGCTGCGAAAATACCTCTCAATCAAATAAAAAAAAAGTTGAAAAAACCCAGTTAAAAAAAGCATTATTACAATTGCAATTAGCACATTTTTCGTGTGTTGCATTAAAACTTTTTTTGTTTTGTTTTATCAATTCTAAGGGGAGCATAATTACTTTTTGCGAATGGCACTTAAATTAGTTTGCCTTATTTTTTTCCCTTCATTTTTTTCACTTGTGTAGTATTCTTTTAAATCTTCAAGTCTCACGAAGATGTAGGAGGACAGAAAACACTTGTATCAAGAAAATTTGAAAAAAAAAAAAAAAAATCTTATTTTTGTAAAATTGATTTTACAATCAATATAATTTCAAAAAATTTGATGGAAATGCTCGTTCAGCTAAACTATTTTCCATTAATGGTTTAAACGAAGAAAAATTATCCATTGTTATTAATATGCCTACAAAAAAATTAAATTCTATAATTATATCATTTTTAATCAAAGGTGTTTTTGCATTTAAAATGTATACAGCTATACATTGGTCTAAAATTTTGAGAGTTATAGATTAAATATATGTAGCATAAGTAAGTACATGTAAATATGTATTATAAATAATTTTGTATCCTTTTGAATTTGTGTTATCTTGTGTGCACCAATGCTAAATGCTAAAAATTTATATTGGTGGGATGTATAAAAAATTAATGAAATCAAAGAGGTACATAAAAGTCATATCTTATAGAATATTAAACAATTATAAAGACTTTTAGAAAAATATTTTTAGTTATGAACAAAACTTAAGAATGCGTTTCACGAAGATATGCAATAATTCTCACGAAATCTCTTGTATACCACTATGGTCTGAGGTTACGTATTCTTTGATAAAGCTGTCTTAAATATATTATCATTGTTTTTTTTTGGGGGGTTGCTGCTTTCTTGAACACCCTGTTCCTCAATCTGTGTTTATATACTTACTGTTTGATCGGCTCTTGCGGTTTTTGTCTTATGTGTATGTTTAATTATTTTCAGTTTTGTCTCTGCAGCTTATGAACACTTATTATTTAACATTTTTTATTCTTGGTAACTCTTTTTGATAGGACTAAAAAAGGAAGGAACTTTGTGTAGACGCGCTATTTTTTTGTTTTGTCAAACAAAGTGATTGTATTTCTGAAATATCAGTTGTTCATTATCTCTTTTTTTGTTCTCATTGTGCTTTTATTGTGCCCGCAAGAATGACTTATCACTTTCATAAAAGACTAAAAATGTAATGTATTGGATCTACAGGTTTTCATAAAGAACTTGAAATTACATCAAGATTGATTTTTGCACATATATGAATACTTAAAAAAAGTGAAATTCGTCGTGTTATTAATTTCACCAGTTAAAGTTTAAGGGAAGCATCAAAATCGGTTTTTCAATACATGTTACTTCTTTTTTTTTTTTTTTGGTTTACATCTCAATTTGCATTTATTTATTAGAAGAAGGAAATTAAATGAACTTTAAAACTGAACCGATTAAAAATTTTCACAAAACCATAAACGTTGGCGGAAGATTGAAGTAGCAGGCGAAAATGCCCCTAAAAAAAAAAAACTGATTCCATACGTAGTTACAGTACTTTTACATGTTTTGGTACAGCATTTTTATATTAAGAATTGTACTCTTTTAGAATGAATATCCCCTGTGTTTATCAAACTTTAGAAAATATTGTTTGGTTTTTCTTGGAAAAAGTATCAATTTTTATTTAGTTTTATTTTGCTAAAATATAAGAAATGAAAATAATAAAACTATATTATTTTATCAATAAAATATAAGCGTTAAAAGGCTTATCAAAAAGATGTGATAATGTATTTTTATTTCTATAAAATAAAAAATGTATCCTTACATTTGGATGATGATTATTATTTAAGTAGCATTGCGTTTTCTAAATAAGTAACTCGTTTAATTCAAAAACTAACTTGCTTTAAACAAACAAAAAATTATGATTCATCTATTATTTATGAAGCAAGATAGCAACTGTGAAAAACAATTTTATAGAGAAGATTCGTTTTATTGTACAAGATAGTATGATTAATAATATGGGCCTGAATGGCCGAGTGGCTAGCGCCCCGGCGCTCTGTACTACAGGTTTCGGGTTCGAGTCCCGGCGGTGCCATGGTTGTTTGTAGTAGTTCGGAATCCACTTTAAAAAGTAGGTCCTGGTCTTAACAGGATCGTAGAGCGTTGGGGGCATTGTTACTCCGCGTCCGTGGCTTATCTTCAAGTTACACGCGCCCCTGGGTAATGCAAAAGTGAGTACGTCTCTGCAGCACTTGCCTTAAAGGCATCCAAAGACCAAGCTGTCTGTGTTTGCCAGCTGCATTAGAAAGAAAAAAAAAGTATGATTACTAATATAGATAATTTAAAAGGCGAAATTATTAATACAGATACGCATCTGAAATTTAGAATTTTTGTTTGTAAGTAAGTTCAAATATATTAATCGATACTCTTGTTTATGAGTTTTTAATTATTTCAACTTTTAAAAATTTGAGATAAAATTCAGTTTTTAAACAAAAATAAATCTGTTTTTACACAAAATTTTTCCAGATATCGGTATAAAAAATATGGAACTTTTCTGACGAACTCCACTTTTTATGTATTTTTGTATGTATACTGAATATGTTTTAAGATATGTAACTGCGTGCGATGACAATTAAAAAAAAAAAAAAGCTCTTATTGTGCAATGTAAACATCTTGATATTACATAAAACTACGAAAAACACAATTATTAATTTTTAATTACGTCTTCATATAATAGCTGATTATTCAGAAATTTAATGGAAATAACAGCGAAACGTAAAACCCCAAAAATAAAATTCTTTTGTAAGGATTCAAATATCTTTTTAGAATACTTTTATGGCAAAAGAAGGAAACATACTGCAAGCTAAGTGATATTTAAAAAAAATATATAACTTATAGAAGAATCTTTCATGTCAAATGTTGTAAATTACAATTAGGTGCTATAATTCCATGAAAATAGTTATAAATTAAAAAGTATTCATGTTATTGACAAATTTGTAATATATATTTCCATGTATTAAAGGAAATATATCTTCTTTAAATTTTAGAAAGTTATATCAATAATTTTTTTGAGATTGTTTGGTTTGCCAAATTTTTACGCGAAACACAATCTTATTTCTGGTTCATTCATTATGATATTCTTCATTGCCGCGACACTCCATGGTGGACCAAGGCCGTCTACCTACTAACAGATTTCGAGACAGGAGATATTTTTCATTTTACGGGATAGGTTGTAAGCCCTACGCCCAACAGTCATATTAGACCGAGACCTACGGTTTAAAGGGGATTCGAACCACTACAAACATCCATGACACCGCTGGGACTGGCACCCGAAACCTGTGGCACCCAGCACCAGAGCGTCAGTTACTCAACCATCAGGCTCCTCATAATATTAAAACCACTATAATTCCGCTTCTATTTATCGTAGAGTAAAACAATGATAGTTTATGAAAGCAGTGCAACTGGGTGGGGACAACTGGCCGAGTGGCTAGCGCTCTGGTGCTCGGTACCACAGGTTTCGGGTGCGAATCCCGGCTGTGCATGGATGTTTGTAGTTGTTTGGTATCCATTTTAAGTCCCGGTGTCATATGACCGTAGAGCATCACAGAGTCCAATCAGACGTCTTCTCACCCACATCATTCTCAATCTGTAAAGGGGCAACTCAGCTCTAGGCACAATTATGTTGTGTGGTGTAGTAGTATAATTGGGTTTTAATTAAAATAGAATATAAACTACGAAATTTGGTTAAAAAAATCACTTTTCAAACGTATTCGCATATCTTAAAACTATTTAATCAAACGAGAAACACGATGATTTAAAAGATTTCCCTCCCTGAGAAATTTTAATGTCAGAAAATACCTTTAAGAAGACTACTTTGATAAAATTAAACTTGCTACAATATAAATAATATACATTCTAAAAATATATTATTTACATTAGGTGTAATTTAGAAAATCTTTCTTCTCAAAAATAAATATCAAGTCGATTCTAAAGACACACCGTGATAAGTGGCAGTTGGAAACTTTATAATCAAAATTAAGTTCTTGAATTGCGGGAGTAAAATTTCCAATTCCGTTCTCCAATTGAGAAAATTCGGGGTGGGGAGGGGGAGGAAAAAGAGTCGGAAATTTCTTTTACAAAGGAGAACCTCTAGAAGATTTTCTTTATCTTACAGCAAAGAAAGGCTCGAAGAATGTAAAGCAAATGGACAGTTGCATTAAAGATCGTAGAAAGTGGCTCTGTTAAAGGGTTTTACAGACGGTAATAAAAAAAATAAAAAAAGCTTGAGTAGCCAAAGGTAAAAGAAAAAAAAATTAAAGGGTACTGAATCTAAAGAACGGCGGTGTAAAAAAAAAAAGTACCATGAATGACTCGATCTTATCAAACTGTCTGGACTATTATATATACTATAAGATTTTATTTGGTAAAGTAAAAGGTTAATTCTTAAAATTTTAAGATACTCAAGATTTAACTGTAGATATGATAACACGTAATTGCTATGATAGTGCATAAAATACATTTCACTTTGAAATTCGTATATGAAGGATGTGGCACTGTGTTAAAACTACGTTGACAGTATATGCGAATAATTTTTCGAATAGTTACAGTTTACTTCCAGATTCTTCTTAATAAGAATTAATTTTTCAAATCCTCAGTGCTTGATTGCTGTTGTTTTCCCTTGAAATTGCAGATATTTTTAAAGCAGATTCAACGTTACTTAGGGCGAATCATAAAAGGCGTTTCTCATTACACGCAGAAGTTATACCAAGTGTTTCCGAGGTTAACATTTTATAAGAACTGTTAAGAACAATTTAACAACGTACATTTTTTTTTCATGATATTAATTGCTTAAAGATGGAAAACAATAGTAATCTCTTCCTCCAAAACAGTCTTTACTTATCTGCCCATTAAAAAAAATAATAAATCCATAGAGAAAATTTGACTTTTAAGGTTAAAGATTTTAAGTTTAAGAAAATACAGATTTGTAGGTATATCTCATTCCTTACATAAATAACGTCTGCTGATTTTGGAGTAGATCAACTACATAACTACAAAATGATTCACAATAAAGAGCTTAAGCTCATTGCTTAAGCTCTCGATTTGCACTTATGGCAATAAGTGCAAATCGAGCTTAAGCAATGAGCTTAATTCAAAAGTACTTTCTTTATGAACTATTTCCTTAATGGTTCGGCACATATTTTCACATGCATTTGTATTTACTCAGCAATTAGTAAAAGTGATTTTTCTAATTTTAAAAGGAAAAAATAACATGAAAATACAATATAAATGAAAGAAATAATAAATATTACTAAAATTAACCAAAGTGAAATTTATTAAGCTGATCATTTAGATTTACATTTTGAAGCACGATATTAAACGTTAGCTAAAAAACTTAAAGTCGTTGTTATTTTTAAAGTTAGTTCAGAAATTTGTAGTTAATCTTTTCCAAAGACAACAGACGCTATTTATATAAAGAATGAGATGTATCTACAAGTCTGTATTTCCTTAAACTTAAAATCTATAACCTTAGATTTCAAATGTTTTCTATGAATTTATTATTTTTATCTAGTTAGTAGTGAAACATTACGAAAAAATAGTTATTAGTTATTCAATTCCTTCTATTAGTTCACACTGTCCAAATATATATCTTGTTCAAATTTTCAATCGTTCATAAAATTCTTTTTATTCATCCGCTCAAGTTCAAATAAATTTTTTTTTAACTTGTGTAGTGGATGACACTTGACGTTCATACAGTTTTTTTTTAAAAATATTAATACAATAATTAAATTTAATTAATTAATTTGAGTTTTTTTTTAGATTTAAGTTACATATATCTATCAATAGATGGCGCCAGATAAACTTAAAAAATGAATGAAAATTATTTATTAAGGACTTTCTGCAATATAGTGAAAAAAAAAAAGTAGGAATTGACTTTAAAATTTTTTTTTTTTTTTTTATATTACTTGTTTTTATTTATAAAAACCATATTATTTATCACCACCATATAGCACCATTAATTACTTTTGATATAGAAACGTAACATCAAAAAAGGGATAAAGCAACACAAGTTTTTTTTTTATCTGGCACAATTTTCCTTTTGGTGGTGTTATTGATTGCATCTGTTATTTTTTAAAATCACTACTTGATGTTTTGAATTTACGATTGATTTATTGTCAAAGGTATTTTTTTTTTCATATTCACCTTCTGAATTTGATAATTTGCTTTTGGTGGCGTTATTGCTTGCATATGTTATTATTTTTAATCGTCATTTGATGTTTTGAATTTGCGATTGTTATTGTTTTAAATGCATGGTTTTCATATTCACTTGCTGAATTTGATATTTTTGCTTTTTGGTGGCGTTATTGTTTGCATCTGTTATTATTTTTAATCTTTATTTGATGTTTTGAATTTGCGATTGATATTGTTTTTAAATTTGTGGTTTTTCATATTCGCCTGCTGAATTCCGCATCGAAGTTCACCAGCAGTTCATTATCATCATGATGTTTACAAACAAATTTGACATAAAAAGAGTAAATATTTAAAAATTTTAAACATTTTATTTCTTCATGTTCTTCATTTAGTTTCTTCATGTTTTTCTTGTTTTTTCATGCCTTATTTTCGGTAGCCGGTCAACGTCACATCATATCTGCTAGTAAATAAGATTTCCTCCTTAATATCTGATTGTGAATACAAGAATATACATTTAAATGGTGTATTTAAATCGTGGAGTGTAAATTTGCAATAAAACTTATTTCAGTAAATAACTTTTTATAAGCGATTGTTGCTAATATGGTATTGTAATTTTTGATATCTTATTGATGTAATCATCAAATTAACTGAGTTTTTATTTAATTAACTTGATTCTTTTAATTTTACTCAGATTTGTAATTTTTTTTTACAAAACTTAACTGTAAATATAACTTATTATTTGTGAGATGTCGCAGTATTTAATTCTTTCATTTTGAAGAATTATATACAACACTTTTTTAGGATAAATTTATCACTTAGCCCTAGGGAGCAGTTAAAAGAGTTTGCACGTTCACAGTAGTTCTAATGATTGGTTGAACAGTTTATTTATGAGCGTCTGCTACTTCAGTGCTTCTGTATTCCATAGCAATTAATTACACGGTTATAAATAGCTATGTTTCATTGAGAGATTTTTGTTAGAAGCATACAAAAGATAAAACTAATACAAAAAGTGGGGTGAAAAGTATAAACACTCTGTAAAGTGCTTCTTAAAAGAACTAAAATTTTGAATATTGAATGTATTTGTTGTCATTGATAATTATTTACACGCATGTCTAATTGTAGTTAATTAAAGTATTCATCAATTGAAGTGTCTTTTTTTCTAAACTATTCTAATGAATTATTTTAAAAAGTGCATAAATAACAAAATTAAATTTGTAAATGGAAGTTTAATTTAAACGAGTTTTTAAAATATTATAATTTAAAAAATTTGTTTCTTCCTTCATCAATTTTTTATAGCATCTTTAAAAGAACTTTATTACAAAAACAATTCTGCAAAGTATAATTCATGTTAATTTAGAATAATTTTTGATCGGATTATATAAGAATATAACATTTTAGATGTATGTTGTTTCATAAATATGAAAAGAAGCAAAATAAACTTGCTTTCCTAAACAAGTTGTTTTTCTTACCTGGGATGAAAATTTAAACCGTTTCAAAGTACTTATTTGATGTTTGTACACTTTTTGTCATTTTTTTTCCAGAAATGTCTATTAATAATTTGTCTATAAATTGTCTATTAAAATTTTATTAATGAAGGAATTATTAAAAATTTTATTAATTTTATTGCTAATTGTTTATCAAATTATTAGGAATCAGCCAAAAATTTCTATTTTTAAATAATAAATAAAAGAAATGTAAAACACACAAATGCTTCTTAAAAAGGTCCGTGAATTGATTTATAAGTAAAAAGTCTATATGTAGTTATCTTAATGACAAAATATTTAACAGATAAACAAAGTTGCATACATTATAGAAAAAAATATTAAGTTAATATTAATCTAATAAGTGTTAATATTAGTCTTGTTAATATTACTTTTTTTTAATTCATATAGGCTAGGAGATAAATAAAAGCATTTGAATTTCGGTTGAAAATAAAATTTGTTTATCATACCGAGCATATAATTTCATCCCTGTTTCCGAAAACGTTTCTTAGGCACACATTATTTTGATTTTAGAATTGCTTAGGAAAAAAATATTAATAAAAGAATGAATTACAAAAAATATGAATTACAATTAAATTTTTATGATCTAAACATGTAAAATATGTAACTTATACAAACAGTTCGCTTTATATTCATTAGTTTTTTTTAAATTCTATTTACTAAATAATACTGTTTTTATGAAGATACGCGATATCTATCATAGATTTCCTGAATGAGACGCAAGGATTTGATGAGATATTCATATCTGTAGCCTACCAAAGAGCTCTATAGTTCAAGATTAAATTTTTTACATAAGGAATCTATTACTTCATGTGTCTAGTATTTTCACGAAATGCTCACACATGCAACACCACTATCATTAATTATCCCAACTTTTGGAAGCAGCGACTACAACGTAAGTATCAAATCCAAAACAAGGATTAAATCCTCATTCACTTGTACATTACCTACAAGCGGTGGCATTTCTCCATGGAGTTCACAACCTTTTTGGGGACTAGAGGGTATATGAATTTAGATAAGAAAAATCATTATCTTTATTTCCCTGACTACTAATTAAATCTCGCATTATTCATATGAATTTTCATATGCAATAAAATATTAGTTAAACCTATGATTTTAAAAAGAAAAACAGCAGATTGTTTTTTAATGACGCAGCATTTTCATTAAAGAAAAACCACGTCAGTGTTCGTGTTGAATTTTTAGGAGACATTAGAAAGACCGGAGGGGTACACATTAGGGAGACCGGAAAAATACATAGTTTCATGTCAATATTTGTGCGCACATGTCAATATTTGTTTATAATTTATCAGCTCATTGTGTACTTCAATGTCGTGCCAAAGACAATTTAAGGTTAAAGTACCTTGTTAATAATTAAATCTTATTTTTATTTGCAATTTTGCGAGATATGTCCAGTCAAATACCAGACTAGATAGATATCCAGTATAGAAGGCTTTTTGCAAGTGTTAGTAACTAAACAGTAGCTACCAAAAACATTTTCGATATTTATCCAAGTGCAGTAGACGTTAATAAATTCAAAATTTTCAGATCCAGTAATTTTGATCTTTCCACTCGTATCGATTAGGATGACCAACAACTTTAGACAATGACGTGTTAAGAGTGGAAAGTAAATCCATGTCAAACAATCGAGGAACTGTCAAACACTTCTAATTAGCCTTGGTCGATCATCAAGAACATTTGCAGCAGAATGGTAGCAGGTGTTTAGGTTCTGCATAATCTGTCGGAACGAAAATAAAGTTAGCAAATCTTTTTTTTTTTTTTTTTTTTTTTTTTTATTTCCAATGGCAGATTATGAACAGTTACAGCAAAAAGGAACAACAAAACACACACACACACACACACATACATACAACAACAACAAAATAATACAACAAATACAACAAAACATGCTGAAACAGAGTTCATTAATCTAACAATAATGCCAAGTTGCAGATCTTTTAGCCACTAAAAAGTGTTACCTGGTGCACCACGGGGAGGTAGATCTTCTGCGCACCCGTTAGCAAATCTACCACATGCAACTTATTGCTTCTACTGAACAATACATAAGCGTTTTTCATCACTGGAGATAAAAAAATGGGTTCGCTATGATAATCCAAATCGCAAAAGGCAATGGATCTCCCGACTGAATTGCCACGAAAAAGACGAAAAGGCAGTTTTATGTGCTTGGTGGAGTATTCGCAGAATCGTTCATTTTGAAATGCTGAAACCTGGACAAACTGTGAATACAGACTTTTATCGTGAATCTAATTGAAAAGCGTCCAACGATTGTCAACAGAAAAGATGTTATTCTACAACATGATAATCCAAGACCGCACTGGAAAAATATTGATTAGGGTGGGTGGTAGTGCCTTACTAATCATACTCTCCCGACATTGCACCATCGGATTTTCCTTTATTCCGATCGCTACAACACTTTATACGTGACAAAAATTGAAAATTTGGAAAAATACAAAATTCCATCTTTAGGTATTTTCTCAAAAAGCAATTGATTTTTATCCATCCGGCATTGAATATTTGCACACTAGATAGCGAAATGTTGCTGTTAACGAGGGTAACTACATCATTGATTAGGAATAAAAAAATTGTTAATTTATTTGTTTCATTTTAATGTAAAAAAAAAAAAAAAAAAAAAAACGTTACTTTCAGGTCCCCCCAACCCCCAAATGAAATTTGAATTATCTCGTACATGATACATATTATAATTACTTAACTTGTATAGAAAAATACTATTGTTATATTTTTTTAGTTATTTTAATAGAACCGATTTATTTAACAATTAATGAATTTTAAAATAATATTGTTAGAAGGGTGTGTGTGTGACCATCATTTAACTGCAGAAAAATTCTGTGAAATTAAAAAGCAAATCTCGCCACACCACAAATTTGGCTATTTTAAAGTTATCTACAGATTTAATAAAAAACAGATGCTTAAACAGCAATATTTCCATACACTAAATGCAATTATTTCTTAGAATTGCTAAAAATTTTTTTTTCTTTAGATATGGTTTTGTAATAAATTTTGCACGGTTAAATAAAGTAAACATTCTTTTGTCATTACCCTTCAAACATACGCACCAGGCATCTCTTGTAAAAAGAAAAATAAAAACAGTAAGATTGTATCACTTGGCAGTTAAACTCTGTTTACTATCACCCTTTTGTTCTTGCACGCGTAAGATAACTTCATATATATTTCGACCGATTTGCGAGACGTCGGTTTTCTATGGGGATCTTTTATGCAGAAAGGCGATAGGAATCTCTTCCCTGATTATCCAATTTTCTCCCGAAATCAGAAGACTATTTACAAAAATTTCGGGCTGTGAGAAAAATAATCCTCCATGCACCTTGCACCTAATGGCTAAAAAGAAACCCGAAGAATACTGATGTTATCAGAATTGTGAATAGAATTTGAAAAACGAATTCAGGTTAATTACTAGCTAGATAATAGCTTATAGTATAAAGGTGGCGAAAGATTTCTTTGTTCGGAAATATCGCCCTCCTAATAAAATTACGGAACACGTAATTAAGAATATTAGTACACGAGCAATCAAGTGGTGAAAGTGGCTCAGATAATTACTCTTAAGACGTCCAACGAGGTTCGGTTGAATGGAAGGATTTTCCCTTTTCGTACGCTATAATAAGCTGAAAATAATTAACAGATATTGATGTATGTCGCTGAGCAAGGTGTCTTGACTTTTGTGGAACTGTGTTTGGTTTTATTCAAGAAGGGTTCATTTACAATTGTGGAATTATTTAAAGGTGAATAAATGCGTTAATGACACAGTGGTAATAACTTGAAGATGGTTAATATTGGCGGAATTGAATTAAGGGATTTCAAAAGGTTTTGGTGCTCGTTTGAAGAGGTTTCCCAACTGTAAATAATTAATGTTGCCAATTATGGCCATGAAAATTCATGCGCTATATATTTACGGTACAACATTTGCCGTAGAATAATTAAATTTGCACAAAGAAAAAGGTTTGCGAGTAATTATTGATGAAAATATATAGGTTAATTATCACAAATTATTTGTTTACATACTTTTGTGCTGAGTTTTATGAATAATTCTGTCTCAAGAAATTAAATTAAATTATTTCAAAAGTATATAATTATATCAATAATAATTACTTTTTTTTTTTTAAAAATCTATTGTAATTATAAAACTTTCTGTGAATTTTCAAATTTGTCTCTTCTAAATAAGTTTGGTTGTAGACATATATATACTTAAGTGTTTATCGTAGCATAACTGATATTTGAATTTTAAATTTACATATATCATTTTATCTAATTTATGAAGTTTATAAGACTAGACATAGGATACAAACTTTTGAAACCGACTTACCTTACTTTAGGCGGGCCACATACAAAAAATTGAGATATCATATTTTTATTTCATTTATATTATACATATATATATATTAATATCAAAATATAATAAAGTAAATAAAGAACTTGATGAGTGATCTTACATTGATTTGATAAGTGCTTTAGAATTTTAGCTGACTTCTGCAATAACAGTGTTAAAACATGATTAATCAGTTGATTTCTAGTTATCGATGTCTATTCAGGTTTACGCATTATACACTGAAGTGACAAAAGTCATGGGATACCTCTTAATATCGTGTCGGCCCTCCTTTCGCCCGGCGAAGTGCAGCAACTCGACGTGGCATGGACTCAACAAGTCGTTGGAAGTCTTCTGCAGGAATATTGAGCCATGCTGTCTCGATAGACGTCCATAATCGTGAAAGCGTTGATGGTGCAGGATTTTGGGCACGAACAGACCTCTCGATGATGTCCCATAAATGCTCGATGGGATTCATGTCGGGCGATCTAGGTGGCCAGATCATTCGTTGGAATTGTCCAGAATGTTCTTCAAACGAATCGCGAACAGTTGTGGCCCGGTGACATGGCGCATTGTCATCCATAAAAATCCCATCGTTGTTTGGGTACATGAAATCCATGAATGGCTGCAAGTGATTTCCAAGTAGCTGAACATAAGCATTTACAGTCAATGTTCGGCCCAGTCGCACCAGAGGACCAAGTCCAAGCCATGAAAAACAGTCCACACCATTACGGAGCCACCACCAGCTTGAACAGTGCCTTGCTGACAGTTTGGGTCCATGGCTTCTGGGGTCTGCGCCACACTCGAACCCTACCATCAGCTCTTACCAACTGAAATCGTGACTCATCGGACCAGGCCACGGTTTTCCATTCATCTAGAGACCAACCGATATGCTCACGTGCCCACGAGAGTCGCTGCAAGCGATGTCGTTCTGTCAGTAAAGGCACTCGAGTCGGTCTTCTGCTGGAATAGCCCAAGAAAGCCAAATTTCTCCGCACAGTTCCAACAGACAAGTCCCTTGTACGTCCCACATTGATTTCTGCGGTTATTTGACGCAGTGTTGATTGTCTGTTAGAATTTACGACTCTTTGCAGACGTCGCCGGTCTCGGTCGTTAAGTGCAGGCGGTCGACCACTGCGCTATCCATGGTGGGATGTTATGCCTGAAATTTCATACTCTCGGCACACTCTTGACACAGTGGATCTGGGAATGTTGAATTCCCTAACGATTTCCGAAATGGCATGACCCATGCGTCTAGCTCCAACTAACATTCCGCGTTCAAAGTCTGTTAATTCCCGTCGTGCGGTCATCATCACGTCAAAACCTCTTCACATGAATAACTTGAACAGAAATGAAAGCTCTGCGAAAGCACTGCGCATTTATACTTGTTCTACGCGATGCGACTGCCATCTGAAAATTTGCATATTGCTATCCCATGACTTTTGTCACTTCAGTGTATAACAACGATAGCAATTAATTTGTTGAGCGCAATTTTGGAATAGAACATCATTTTAGCAACCCCACAAAATACGTAATGATTTTTTGAAAAAGAAATGTCGATGATTATGCCTTGATAGTCAACAAAACTAAGGCTTATATTAGAATGAAAAAATAAGTTAATAAAAGGAAACTTTTTTGGAATCCTGCATCTAGGTGAGGGCAATATAGAGAAAGGTTCCCGAAAATAAAAATAAAAAAAGGTTTTCATTAAATTTTAATGCCACCACGTGGCATCAGTCTGAAAAAAAAATGTTTAGCACCAATAGTTAAATTATTCTTGCAAACTAGAGAACAATGAATAAAAATTTATTACAAATTAGAGAACAATGAATACATTTGCATTAAAATGCATGATGATCATGTTCACATCTTGATTTTTCATTAAAAATTCTTGAGTATTCCAAAAATTTGTCTGTTGCGTTGATTTAAAGTAGACATGTCAGTACAACCTTGGACTAGATCAAAAACGAACAGATCGCTTTCCGTTTTATCATATGCCCTATTTAGAAATGTAATTGGTAATTAAAACTGAAATTTGAAAATATTTTAAAATTTTGAGAAAATATTAGAATAGTTGTTTTAAAAGTTTTGAAGTAAGAGCGCATTTAAAAATCTACAAATAATTGTAGGCATAGTATGTACAAATTTTCTTATAAATAAGCCCCCACTACTAACGCCTCACAATTTTATATACAGATGATCAATTCCACAGACTACTACTTACAGACGACGGAATCTCATAGTCTACAATGGAAATTTTTTAAACATTGAAAATAACTTAGACGCTAGCGCTCATAATAGCCAACCAAGGAAGTTATCCCTCCTAGTTTCTCGGAAACCATCTTTGGCGTATTATTGCTGTTTGGCAACTTTCTTCGTGAAGAAAAAGAAAGAAAAAAAAAAACAACCAGATAGGAAGGTTAGTTGTTTGTAATGAAAGCTATTTTTGAATGGGAAAACTGACAAGAAAAGAAAACTATTTTTATCTCTCTCCAATAACACATCCTTTGAGAACTACTGGATTAGGGAATATTTAGCTAAATAAAGAGCTAAACATTAAGATATTAGAAAACAAAATTCGTTCAGTGTTTTCTGTTTTATTGTAGATTAAAGATTATATACTTTGTCAATAGCATGCTACCCTGAATGCAAATCCCAATTTAAGTATCTGTTTTTTATATTTATTTTCAAAAACATGTTTTACTTTAAAATTGCGCTTAACAAAGTACATATGGCTTTTGGTAGATAATGCCGAATAGAAAATACAAATAAAAAAAATCGATAAATAAAATCCATTTGACTGATCATTCTTGAGCTTAACTACTACAAAAATCGAACCGAATAGGAAAATACTCATTAAATTAATGTATTACTTTTATTTACTTTTTTGTTATACTGTACTAGCTGAATTATCCGGTATTTACCAAGCCTATTTGAAAATAAGAGATGCAATAAGAATAAGAGAGACAGCAAAATTTAATAATCAGGAAGTTGAAAAACGAATGGGCTTTTAGAAATATTTTGTCAGCAAGAGATAAAAAAACCCTTCAGCATCAAGTAAAAAATTAATTTTAATTAAAAGTTTCCGACAATTTCTTCTGACAATCGCTTGTGGCGATCTCTGTCTATTTAAGTTTTTACACTCAGAGTATGTATTGAAGGCATAGTATAAATGTAAAACATATGGTATAGGGAACTTTTTGCCCCCTCCCCCAAACTTCTTTTAAATCCTTTATACTGGTCGACAGGAAAATTAAAAATACCATTGTACTCTGGGAGGGGGCGGAATTAAGGGTGGAAATTAGAGGAAGAGGGAGAATCTCCAATTTTTTTTAAATAGCCTACGATCGTACAGTGGGCCATGTCAGTGTCAAATTTTCAAGCTCCTGGTTGAAAATTGTGAATTTGCATAAAGGCCAAACAAGCAGATTTTCGAATTAAAATATTAGATTATTATTTTTTTAATTGCACTTTCAAAGAAAGGAAATATATGTATGTTAGGTAATTTTCCAAGTTTTATTTATTTAAACTAGATTAATTGGACTAGACTAACATCTAGTTTAGATAAGAATTTGACATAATATAATAAAACTAGCGTTTATGAGAAATTAAAGTTTTCATTTCCTCCTTGAAGGGATTTATTTACACTGGCTTATTGTAAGGATTTTAATAAATAAAATATTAAATATAATTATACTTATTTAGAGATTTATTTGACATGATAGTTTATGCAATATCCTTTCTAAAACCAAAAATTATTTTCAAACCAGTCATCGATAGTTTATATAAAAATCGATGATTATTTAATTATTGATGAACAAAATTAGGAACAAACAAGCTGATTAAAATAAATTTTTATAAATGTTGTAATTTTTATTTTCAATCGATTATCTTAAGCCACGTGACAATACAAGATTTTTTTTTTTGCATACATTCTAAATGACTTAAAAGAATTACTTATAACCAAAAATGTCTTCTGCTGAAGAAGCCGCAGTTAATTAAGCTTTGGTATATTCTGAAAGATATACTCAAACTTATTGTACTCCATGTCATAATATAAGCCATTTTTACACAAAACAAGACATGTTTTTATACCAAAAAGGTGGTGCAAGGAATCGTAAAGAAAATCTAATGTTTCAATTTCCTGTCTTCTTAACTGGAACCATGTGTGAGGTGGGGGATGTAAAAAGAATATTCAATATAACGTGACGCCAGTTGTGAGTTTATAAGTCAACATGAAGGCTCAGTTATTTTCAGGAACGTGACTTAGTTGCAAGCTAAAACAACATTAAAAAAAAATTGTATACATAATTACATAAGTTATGAGTTATATACATTAATACATACGTTATGAACTCAAATAAATAGTCGTTGTAACAATTAGAAAATAGCTAAAAGCGAATTTAAAATATTTATGAGTAAAAAATATGAGCTATTGACGGCAAGAACTAAAATTGAAACCCTGCAAATATATTAAAAAGACGTAACTTTGAGTATTACTCCATTAGTTTAATGCATTAGCTATGATTTTCTTAAAAATACATCACTTATAAGATTTAGTAAGAGAATAAATATATTTTATGAAGAACTTATGTACAAGAAGTGAAAAAATTAAATGTATTAAAAGCATAAAAAACTGTAAATAATAAAATAAACTTTTGTTAGGTTAAAACAATATTTAAAAAAATAATTGTATACATACATATGCACTTAAAAATGTAATCGTTGTAAAAACTAGAAAATAGTAAACACGAAATTTATAATATTTATGGGCAAAAAATAGGAGCGATTAGAGTAAAGAACAAAAATTGAATTTTTATTAATTAAAAACCCGTAACTAGTTCTCGTGTAATTTCAAATATTCACGCACTCTGCTTTCTTTAAATTAATTTTTATTAAACTGAAATTTATTCTTTAGTAAATAAATAGATCATAAAGAAGGAGACAATTAATTATAAACTTTTTTTATGGTTTAAAACCTTCCGATAGATAAAGATTCTTTTGTAGTCACCTAATTCAATTAATTTTCTAAAAATATATTTTTTAAATTTTGCGGTTCAACGCGTTGCTTAAATAAAACACTATAATTTATTTTGTCTAGATTATTGAAAGCATTGTTTTGAATATAATATACTAGCAGATATGACCCGGATGCAGAAAATAAAATATTTCAGATTTTAATGAATTTTGAGAAAAAAAAATATTCTCAGAATTAATCGTTTAAGGTTTTAAATAACTAACTCGCTTGAAATAACATAAATAAGCTAACTAAAGCAATTATTCTTAACCAAGAATTCCCAATAATTTTTTTACCTTTAATCTGTTAGTCTTTGTTTATAAGAACATAATAGTATTAATTTGCAAAATAAATTGACTAATACTGTAAAGTTTTTACCTTTCTTTCTTTTTTTTTTTTTTTTTTTTTGGTGCCAGTCAGTTTTTTAATACTGGCGCCATCTAGTGTCATCAAATATGATAGCAGTAAAAAATGAGGCTATTATTTAATGAAACAATAATGAATAAAAATTCTTTTCATTATTTTTAGCTAATATATTTTGGCGCAAAATAATTTCAGAAATAAGACTTTTAAGTGGTATAGTTTTTAAGTTATGTTGGAAAATCCATATATATATATATATATATATATATACACTCATGTCCATAAATTAAGGATAATTCAGAATCACACAGAAATTGAACTCTAAATTAAAAATTTCACCTGTAGAATTATCACACACGTCTTGAAGAAGAATATGAAAATTACAGGAAACCACCAGATGGCGCGGATAGTACGTCACAATGACGAGTGTAAGAGAGGGGTATATAAGGAATGGTGGCAAAGAAGTAAAATTGTTCACAAGCGCTTTAAAAAGCCTTTCAGTGCAATAACCGCATAGTTATGGCAGAAAGGAAGCATTTGGATGATTTTTTACGTGGTAGAATTATCGGACGACTGGAATGTGGACGTACCCAGCTGGAAGTATCCGAGGAACAGAGTGTCATCTCCAGGCTTTGGCAACGATTCCAAGATGATGGTAATGTGAGTAGATGTTACAGCACAGGTCGCCCCCGAGTTACAACGCCGAATGAGGACCGGTATTTAACAGTTACTGCCAAAAGAAACAGACGGCGCACAGCATCAGACCTGTCTCGTCAGCACTCTTCAGCTACCGGTAAGACAGTTTCAAGGCAGACCGTGTACAGACGCTTAGGGCACATTGGTCTATATGCTCGTAGGCCTGTCAGATGTGTTCCACTTACCGTAACTCACTGTCACCAGCGATTAACTTGGAGTAGAGAGCCTGCATTGTGGACACCGCAAAGTGGTCTTGTGTGATGTTTTCCGACGAGTCCAGGATTAGTTTGCAGTCTGATTCATGATTAATAAGTCTGAATCTGAGGATTTTCATATGGAGAGGAGCTAGGTAAAACCAGGAGCTAGGTACCCGTTACCACCAAGAGAACACCATTGAACGACACCGTTACGGTGGTGCAGGATGGCTCGTTTGGGGAGGAATTATTCTTTTTCCAGAACTGACCTGCATGTTCAGAGTGTAACGATGACAGGCCACATCTATCGGGATGTCATTCTGGAACAACATGTACGTTTGTTTCGGGGCGCCATGGGTATTGAATTTCTGTTTATGGATGACAACGCCCGTCCTCACCGTGCAAATATTGTAGACGAATGCCTTCAATTGGAGGATATCACCCGTATGGATAGGCGAGCATATTCACCGGACTTGAATCCAATAGAGCATGTGTGGGATATGCTTGGCCGACGAATTGCAGCCCGTCAACCCCCTCCCACCTGTCAACCGGAACTTTGGAGGGCGTTGCTTGATGAGTGGTGTAATATTCCCCAAGATCAGATTGATAATTTGATACTCAGCATGCCTAGGCGTTGTGAGGCCTGTATTGCATCGTCCGGAGACATACGCCATATTAACCATCATACTAACCATGTTATACTGTTTTTGTAAATAGGTTCTTTTTTTGAAATTTGATCCAGGGAGTAAAAATCGCAATTTTTATTAATTATGTCAAACATATAGCATCTTTTTGCTCTTTACCTTTTGTTTAATAAATAAACTTTACAAATAAATCAAATTTGTTTTGCTTCTGTCTCTTTCTTTGCCTGAACTTCATTATCCTTAATTTATGGACATGAGTGTATATATTTTATATATATATATATATATATATATATTTATTTACTAAAAAGGACTTATAAATGTGACTTAGATGATTTTATTGTTTATGGAGATTTAATTATTCGAATTTCATTAGCTATTATGTTAAGTCACATGCAAACAATTATGATGCGCTAAGCAGTATTCGAGTTTTATTAATTATAACGTGAAAAATTCAAATATCATATCAAAATTATTAATTGCAGATCATTTTGGAATTTGTTTCTGACTTATATGGGAATTAACCAAATTCAAGTCAGGCGGATTTTAGTGTTATTAGTCAGGATTTAGTGATTAGTCTGGATTTTTCACAATTGAATGGAATTCTTGTGACCTTTCAGTCAAGGATGAGTAAAAGAGAATTTCTTAACTAATCAAAAATGACTTTTTTTCTTCTTCATAAAATGATAATGATCTTCATTTCTAAATAAATATGAAGGGAAATATTATTATTTTTTTTTAAATAGTCAAATTCATTTTGCAGTTTCCTCGGTATCAAATGATTTTATGACCATTTTTGTGCTCATTTGTGCTTGAACATTACCCTAGAAGCAATACTGTTTAGAGGAATATTTTTCAGGCTTTATATACACTTTTCAGTTCGGGGGTTTCAGTTCTACGCGTTTGTTTATGTAATAATTAAGCTTTATTAATCACTTGATAATGTAACACCACTTCGGCTGATCAACGTTGTGTCCTGATGCCACTGAAATTTCGAAAAAACACTTCCAAGGGTGGCATCTGGCTGGTTCTGGCCCCTACTCGCATTGAGAAATTTCAGCTAGAGAGATTTTAAGCCTAGAGATTAAATGTGCCCAAATATACCCGATCTTCTGTTTAGAAGCCCAAAGTTCTAACCCCGAGGCTCTCAATTATTGTATTACCACCATCAAGAAAATTCCAATTGTACTTGCCCACAACAAGAAACGAGTTCCTCACAATAAAATAACTAATTAATATTTTCATATTAATAAATATACAAATCAAAAACATTTATGTTCTTTTTGTACTTCTGAAGGCATCAAAATTCTACGAATTATAAAATCATGAAAAGATTTACTTACCAATCGTTTTCGAAAGCAATATTGATTATATCTTAAAATAAAGATTACAAGCTATTAAATAAATTAATTCAATACAAAATAAAGAAAATAATGTTCCAAACTAATATCTAATAGCTAAACAAACATTTAATAAGAATAATAAAAAAAAAAAAACAGATTCTGGATGGAAAAAAAAAAAAAAAAAAAGTATAAATATGAAGCTTTATAAAAAATAATTTTTATAGTAATTATGTTATTTTATGTAAAAGTAAAGGTTTTTCCAAGAGTAAATATAAGTTCATAATATAAAATTTTGTTGACTTTTACGACAATTACTCTCCTAGAAAATAAAGTGGTATTTTTTAACCGCATGCACGAAAATTGATCTAGAGAGTTATTGGTAGAGAATAGTTAATAGTTAATTGATCTAGAGAGAGAGTAGTTTCTAATTTTTAGTGGTATAAAGTTGAGTTAGAGTTGGAAATATAGAAACAAAAAAAATGATAGAGTTGGCTATTTTTAAATCAAAATTATTTTTTATATTTTATGTAATATAAGATTTCTGTCTTACTTTTTTTTTTTGTATGCACAAATGGTAAAATTTTTAAATCAAAATGATGTGCATTAGCAGTCTAGTAACATTTTTTTTCAAAAGATGTTTCCATCTCAAATTTTTTACTATAAAATGAAACAATTTCGAGATTTTTCTCGGCTCATTTCTTATTAAGATTTTCAATATCCCAGTTTATATCTACAGCAGGATTCCAAAAAAGGAAAAAAAAAAAAAAAAAAAAAAAGCGAAATTTTTCCAATTATGAAAAGCCTTAAGTAATTCAAAAATATCGTTACGGTCCCTTTCTTGCTAACTTTTTTAATATCTTCCCAGAAAAGTATGGAACATTTGTTGCATACCTGCGACAATGAAGATTATACGAAGGACAAAAGGACAGCTCTTTTCGCTCCATGAATTTAAAAGACAAGAATTTTTCACACTGGCCCCTTTTTAATTTTTTCTTTCTTTTTTTGTTCCGCTGGCAGTATTAGGGCGGATTCGATTAAAACGAGCTCATACCACTCTTTTGGAAAAGGGGGAATGCTTCCCAACAGAAAAGCGCTGAGATTTCCCGGTGTTCCCTGACGCATATATTTGCTCATTTGCAGAAAAGGCTTCCTTCCATCCCCACAGGAGAGCTTTGAATGTTTAATTAGGCGCCGTGTCTTGTGCGAGGACAAAAAGCATTGAATGCAAAAGCTGCAGTCGGCAACTGCCTTGTTCATTAAGTCGCGATTCCAGTTTTAATCAAATATCGTGAGGCAGTGCAGCCGCTTCATTAAGTCAGTCACAGCTCCTTCTTGGGCAACTTGTGTTCAAAGTTGACGTTAGGGAGGAAATATTGATTCTCAAAGCATCGAGCTGAAGTAACCGAGCGTTGCAGCTAACTGTTGCATGCTCCATGATAAGGAGCCATTCGTATTAGCTGTCGTGTTCGGCATGCGTGCCAGAGACCTGGGCGCTTGGCACGAATGTTTGAACAAGGAGACAGTCATGTTCCCCCCCTGGCACCGAAAAAGACTTTATCCATTAAGTGTTGAACGCTTTCGTGAAGAAAATCGTTTCGGTCACTGTAACGAGTAGGAAAGCCTTCTTTTCCGATCGCACTGGAATAATGGCGAATAGCTAAACGTTTGACTCCAGGGCTTTGGATCCGAAGTTGGGTTTTGAGATCGGAAACTAATAAAAAGTACTTCTTGGATGCTAATTGAAAATTCAAAAGAAGCTTCTTCCCTCTTTTCCAAATGTCTGTTATGAGCGTACCTAATAATAATTCTGTTTTTCAAGTAATAATTCTGGTTTTCCGCAGCGATAATTCTGTTTTTCAAATAATAGTTTTGAATAATTGTTTACAAGGGCAAAAAAAAAATTAATGGGGTAATTTCTTTTTAAATCAATGTTCAAAGAATTGAATAGTCAACTATCAAAGGAAAAAAAAAACCAAACAGGGATATTTAGTAACCATTGATTTCCATTAGTGAATATTTGTATAGTTTGTTCTTATTTTTAGGGCAAGATTAAGTCATTATTAAAAGTATTTTGAAATAGTAATCAGCCTGTTTGTATCCATAAAAAAATGGAAGTAATAATCTAAATTCTGATGGCGATCAGATGGCATCCTGTTGGTAAAATAATATACAGATGTGCAGAATTAGTTTGATGAAAGGACATAACTTTCATTTTCTTTGTATTTTGATGCAGCAATAACCTTATCCTCTTCTTTAAGAGATTGAGATTAAGAGATTAGATTTAGTATTTAATTAGAATTTCGTTCATGTGTAGTTATTTAAATGCATCGTGTGATCTCTAATTCTCTTTAACTGTTTATCAGGAATGCAATTATAATAGTTGAGAAACTATTTAAAATAAAAGCACTAATTTTAAATCTCACTGACAGCTTAACGTTTGACTCAGGGCTTTGGATCCAAAGTTGAGTTTTGAGATCGGAAACTAATAAAAAATAGTTCTTGGATGCTAATTGAAAATTCAAAGAAAGTTCTTTCCTCTTTTCTAACTGTCTGTTAAGAGCTTGCCTGTTGGCAGCAATAATTCTGTTTTTCAAGTAATAGTCTTACATAATTGTTTACAAGGACAACAAATTAATGGAAGTAATTTCTTTTAAACCAATCTTCAGAGAATTGAATTCTGAGGAAATAATAGTCAACCATCAAAAAAGAAACATGAAGATTTAGTAACCATTGATTGCCATTAGAGAATATTTGTATAATTTGTCCTTACTGTAGTGCAAAGATTAAGTCGTTATTAAAAGTATTTTCAAATAGTAATAAGCTTGTTTCTATCATTGAAAAAATCGAAATAATAACCTAAATTCTGATGGTGATTAGAGGACATCCTGTTTTTAAAACAATACATACATGTGCAGAATTAGTTTGATGAAAGGGTATAACTTTCAATTTCTGGAAGTTTGTATTTTGATGTAGCAATAACCTCATCTCCTTCTGTAAGAGATTAGATTTATTGTCTAATTATAATTTTTTTCATGTGTAGTTATTTAAATGCAACGCGTGGTCTTTAATTCTCTTTAATTTATCAGGAATGCAGTTATAATTGTTGATAAATTATTTAAAATCAAAACACTAATTTTAAATATCACTGTACTTTTAAATTTTTGCTTCATACTTCTGTTTTGATATATTCCAAGTACTTGAATACTTCTTATTAATTAAAAGCATCTTTCAAATATGGCTATGTCTTGACTCTACCAATTATGGGATGCTCATGAAAATGATGTATCAACTTATATCATTATAAATCTATTAATACATAAGCATTAAGGAGAATATATGCAAAGTATAATTTTAATTAATAAATAAAAACACTAGAAATATTGCCATTAGATTGTTTAATAACTTAACAAAATTAACTATCACGGAGAAAAAATTTATTCTGAATAATTTTTATTATAAATCAATTTAATCTGGAGTATTATTTAACACTATTTTTGATTTAATTTACATGAAGTTAATTCGTTCTCTAGACAATCATACTTTTTTTGTTTAGTTCTGCTACTTTTCGTTATATATGTCGAATAAAATTCCATTATCTAATAACTATCAGATCTTAAAATCCAATTATTTCTTTAGATTTTGTCTGAATAAATTATTTTAGATTGAGATTTATTATTTAATTATTTTATTCATGTGTAGTTATTTAAATGCAACGTGTGATATCTAGTTCTCTTTAACTGTTAATCAGGAATGCAATTATAATAGTTGAAAAATTATTTAAAATATAAACACTAATTTTAAATCTCACTGTATTTTAATTGCTATTGAATTCTTAGAATTTAGCCTTTCAAGTATTTTTACATTGAAATCCTCCATTTCTCTGTCCTTTCAAAATATGTAACAGAAATAAATAAATGAAATGATAGGAGATTTATCAATGTTCATTTTTAATGAAAAGAAAAAAAGAATCATTTCATTTTCTAGATTGCTTTTAATTCAGTAAAAGTGAAATCAATCATAATAAATATTATACAGCTGAGAGTTTAAAATGTAACGAAAATCAGATTTTATTTTTTTTTTAACATTCTAACTGGCTTTACGATAGTATTTACTTATAAGTAAACTTTTAAAGATCTCGTTTCATCAATAAAATTGACGATTTCACTTGCTACAGTAACATCATAAAATCACAGAAATATTTAATCAAATAATGACATATAAATAAGAGGCTGGTAAGTGGTAAATAAATTCATTCGCATCTAAATTAGACTTAAATTTAATAAAAGATCCTCAAAAAATACTATTTAGCCTAGAGTGTGCACAAAATGACCGTAGAGTGACAAATAAAACGAAAAAAAGAATATGAATTATTGATTTCATTTAGTTTAATTTAAAATTTTAAAAAATTGAAAAGTAAAGTAACGTGAAAACTTTAGTTTTCATAATTTATTTAGTTTCATAGTTTTTCAAAATATCTGCTTTAAAATTAAGAAATTATTTTATTGTTTCCTGTCATTGAAAATATAGTCTGAACACTGGAACACTGAATTTTAAACATCCGGTTTAATGGCGGAAATGGATGAATTGATTATTATTAGGGGTGCTACTCAGATATACATGGTGAAAAACTACTTTGAAAGAAAAAAAAAAAATTACTCTAATTAATGTGGAATTTTTTCATCTAGTTTTCCTTTTAATATCATGTGATCTAAAATTTTAGTTATTAAAAGTTAAAATTCTTTTCATTGCAATTAAAATCTCCTCTAATGACATTTCCTTCCCTATGACGCCACTCTTTTTTGAATCCATCCGACTTCATCGCTTGCCAATTTTCACTCTATTGGTGGTCGGACTAGTTCAAGTTCGCTGAAAATAAAGAATAGACATCTATTTATTTTTCATTAATTGTGTTAAAATGTATCGAAATTTTTATAATTTTTAAATAAAAGTAAATATATCTTGTACAGAACTTTCATTATTTATGCTTGCTTATTTTTCATTTGATTTCATTCAACATTTCTTGAATATTTCGCAAATCTTGATTTGGAGAATAATATAATTTCGTAAATGTTGATTTGGAGAATAAAAAAAAAAAAAAAAAATAGCTGTAACTCGTTATACTGATGTTCAATTTAAATTATAAAAGTCAGTAAAAATTATCAGTTACGATATAGAGCAATATGCAACTGATAATTTTTACTGACTTTTAACAAGTTAAGTATTGAGAAAGTCTCATTCTACAAAAACTGTGAATATTTCCGGTGCTTTTATTACTGTTGAAACTATTTTAACTGAAGGTTTTTTAAATTAAAGTAGTCAAACCTTTTCTGCGCGGTGATGGGGACCTCGTAAAAGAAGTCACCTAAAAAAATATCTTGAAATTTCATAAGTAGCTACAAAATATATTGACACATTTGAAAAAAAATTATGCTGTAAATAAAAAAAGAACCCGCATAGAAAACACGTAAATCAAACCTCACGAAGTAGCCTAGCATCTAATACCATTCATGGTAATGAAATAATATATTGGGTGTGCCATTTGTTCTAAATTTGCATGTTATATTAACAGCCATCTGTTGTTTTATTTTTAAATTACATTTTTGAATTAATTTTTATTCATGATATGCATTTGATGAATTTTTATATATATACTTAACAAAAAACAGGTTCGTCTGTAAATACTTTTGTAATTTTGTTATAAACACAATGGTGTTTATTTTAATTAATATTGCTGAAGAGAAAGTAGATATTTATTTAATATTTGACATTGTCCACCAAATTTTGAAATAAATAATTTATTTTACATACAAATCGTTGAGATATTAAATAGAATATTGTCTGCTTCAAATAAAATTCCAGGAATAAATAATTTAAAAATTAAAAGTATTAAAAAAATTCACTCTATGTACACATGAAAGTAACTATTTTATTATAAACTAATTAATATATTTTGCAATTATTTTGTTTATTTTATTTTAAATTTATTTTACATACAAATCGTTGAGATATTAAATAGAATATTGTCTGCTTCAAATAAAATTCAAGGAATAAGTAATTTAAAAATTAAAAGTATTAAAAAATTCACCAAACCTCTATGTACACATGAAAGTAACTATTTTATTTATAAACTAATTAATATATTTTGCAATTATTTTGTTTATTTTTATTTTAAATTTATTTTACATACAAATCGTTGAGATATTAAATAGAATATTGTCTGCTTCAAATAAAATTCAGGAATAAGTAATTTAAAAATTAAAAAGTATTAAAAAATTCACCAAACCTCTATGTACACATGAAAGTAACTATTTTATTTATAAACTAATTAATATATTTTGCAATTATTTTGTTTATTTTTATTTTTAAATTTATTTTACATACAAATCGTTGAGATATTAAATAGAATATTGTCTGCTTCAAATAAAATTCAAGGAATAAGTAATTTAAAAATTAAAAAGTATTAAAAAATTCACCAAACCTCTATGTACACATGAAAGTAACTATTTTATTTATAAACTAATTAATATATTTTGCAATTATTTTGTTTATTTTATTTTAAATTTATTTTACATACAAATCGTTGAGATATTAAATAGAATATTGTCTGCTTCAAATAAAATTCAAGGAATAAGTAATTTAAAAATTAAAAAGTATTAAAAATTCACCAAACCTCTATGTACACATGAAAGTAACTATTTTATTTATAAACTAATTAATATATTTTGCAATTATTTTGTTTATTTTATTTTAAATTTATTTTACATACAAATCGTTGAGATATTAAATAGAATATTGTCTGCTTCAAATAAAATTCAGGGAATAAAGTAATTTAAAAATTAAAAGTATTAAAAATTCACCAAACCTCTATGTACACATGAAAGTAACTATTTTATTTATAAACTAATTAATATATTTTGCAATTATTTTGTTTTATTTTATTTTAAATTTATTTTACATACAAATCGTTGAGATATTAAATAGAATATTGTCTGCTTCAAATAAAATTCAAGGAATAAGTAATTTAAAAATTAAAAGTATTAAAAAATTCACCAAACCTCTATTTACACATGAAAGTAACTATTTTATTTATAAACTAATTTATATATTTTGCAATTATTTTGTTTATTTTTATTTTAAATTTATTTTACATACAAATCGTTGAGATATTAAATAGATAGAATATTGTCTGCTTCAAATAAAATTCAGGAATAAGTAATTTAAAAATTAAAAGTATTAAAAAATTCACCAAACCTCTATGTACACATGAAAGTAACTATTTTATTTATAAACTAATTAATATATTTTTTTAATTATTTTTGTTTATTTTATTTTAAATTTATTTTTACATACAAATCGTTGAGATATTAAATAGAATATTGTCTGCTTCTAAATAAAATTCAAGGAATAAGTAATTTAAAAATTAAAAGTATTAAAATTTTCACTAAACCTCGATCTGTACATGAAAGTAACTATTTTATTTATTATACTATGTAGTCTAATTAATTAAACTCGATATTTATTGGGGCGTATGTTTTATAAAATGTTTATTGAATATTCATTATGTGTTTGTTAATATATTTCCAAATATTCAGCTTGTTTTCTTATATAATTACGAAAAATCTATATTTCCACTCTACTGCTAGTCAACAAACTATAGACTTAATTGAATCAACATCACGATAAAAAATATATTATAATATCTTGTTTCCCATAATAGTATACAGTTTGAAAGCTTACTATTATCATTTTAATCATATACAAAGTAACTAGGCAACAACTCGCATACCACGCAGGAAAAAATAAAGAAAAATAATAATTGCAAATAATTCATGTCGCGTAACAAAAACATCAACAACAAGAGCACTAAAACTTTCTTTCATATTTGCATTGGGTTGTTTGTTGCCTTTTGTTTTTATTTCTTTAGCGAATTTGTAGCGCGTGAGCAATTTCCCGTCTTTTTCACGTAAGGAACGTGAAAATTAATGGAATCACGTAAAATTCGCTCCACTAACCCTGCAATAACACATTTTCATTAATTTTTTTTCTCACCCTTTTTCACAGTCTTTATTTATTTAACGCTTTTTGATTACTTCAGCTTGAATTATTTTAATTTTCGGAATTTGGAAATATAATCAATTTTGTTTCACTCTCTTTCTCTCTCTCTCTACATTCTTTTAAAGTTCTTTATTGTTATTTGGTAAAGCGTTGGGATTTTTGTTTTTCTGCTGTGATAATTTTTCTGTTTTGGAGAAGAGAAGGGAGCACTGGCGTCATAAAAAGAGGAAGACTTCTTATCCTCCAACTTATTTTTCGTTTTTCTTTT
The DNA here is from genome assembly GCA_021605095.1 of Caerostris extrusa. Taxonomy (NCBI): domain Eukaryota; kingdom Metazoa; phylum Arthropoda; class Arachnida; order Araneae; family Araneidae; genus Caerostris; species Caerostris extrusa. The sequence goes on along the minus strand of BPLR01015353.1, from coordinate 44,502 downwards.
TATCTTTTTTCTTTTGATCGTTTCATTAAGTCGGAGCGCGAATGGTGATAAGCTATAAGTGCGATTTATTCCTTTTAGTGATTATTTTTCAAATGAGATACTATCTGTTTTAAAAGACTTTGGGGGTGCAGTACGTCACTTTATTTCCGATATTTTAAGCGATTGTTTTTTTAGTTTTGAAGTCACTTATTTAAGAATTATTTCGACTGAAAAGATTGTAGAATTAGTTCTGGAGCTAGTAATGTAATATAGGAAATGGAAATACGTCTTTCTAAATCTTTTAACAACGTTCTATAAAATACTAGATAATGGATTTTTGTCTTAACGAAGATATCAAACGTCGCTTCTATTAAGCGTATTCCTAGCAAAAGTGATAAGGTTGGCATTGTTTCCATTGAAGGCTTTTCTTTGTTTAAAATAATGCATTACAAAGTTTTATTTGTCGCAATGTTGCAAAGTAATGTTTATATAACACCATATAACGTTATGTTTTATATAACACCATATAACATTATGTTTTATATAACACCATATAACATTATGTTTATATAACACCATATAACATTATGTTTTATATAACACCATGTAACATTGTTTTATATAACACCATGTAACATTATTGTTTTATATAACACCATGCAACATTATGTTTTATATAACACCAGGTAACATTAAGTTTTTATATAATACCATCTAACATTGTTTATGTGCAACACCATGCAACATTTTTGCGCAATACCACAACAATGGGTTTTTACAACACCACGCAACATTATGTTTTTTTGTGTAACTGTTTGCGGCGAGGAACACCTGGCGTCATAAAAGGGTAGACTTTTTATCCTCCAGTTTATTTCCGTTTCTTTTTCTTTTTTCTTTTTTGATCGTTTCATTAAGTCGGAGCGCGAATGGTCATACGCCATAAAGTGCGATTTATTCCTTTTTGCGATTATTTTTCAAACGAGATACTATCTGTTTTAAAAGACTTTGGGGAGTGCAGTACGTCACTTTATTTCCGATATTTTAAAGCGATTGTTTTAGTTTTGCAGTCACTTATTTAAGAATTATTTCGATAGAAAAGATTGTAGAATTAGTTCTGAAGCTAGTAATGCAACATCGGAAATGGAAATACGTCTTTCTAAATCTTTTAACAACATTCTATAAAAATACGAGATAATGGATTTTGTCTTAACGAAAGATATCAAACGTCGCTTCTATTAGCTTATTCCTAGCAAAATTGATAACGATGACATTGTTTCCATTGACATTTGGTTAAAATAACGCATTTTATTCGTAGCAATATTATAAAGTAATGTTTTATATAACACCATGTAACATTATGTTTTTATAAGACCATGCCACATTATGTTTCATGTAACACCATGCCACATTGTTACATGTAACACCATGCCACATTATGTTTCATGTAACATTATGCAAAATAACGCATTACAAAGGAATGTGTCGGAATGTTATAGAGTAATGTTTTATATAACAGCATGTAACACTATGTTTTATATCACATCATGTAACTTATTATGTTTCATATCACATCATATAACATGTTATGCTTTATATCACATCATGTAACATATTATGTTTCATATCACATCATGTAACATGTTATGCTTTATATCGCATCATGTAACATATTATGTTTATCCCACCTTGCAGTATTATGTTTATATAACTACATGTAACATGTTATGTTTTATATAACACCATGTAGCATTATTATGTAACGTGTAGCATGATATTATAAAATTTAGTAAAGTGTCATCATATTTTTTTTTTTTTCATTTAGTATGTATTTTGTTAGAAGAAATAGTACAAAAACTATTACAATTTAAACAAATTTTTTTAATATAAAAATTATATCGTTATTAATATACATAAATTATAATTAGTTAAATGATCAAAATAATTTATTAGGTTTTGTTCAGTATTTGAAAATTTATAATTTTTAATTTAGAAAAATTTTGATTATTCGCTAAAATTTAAACATAAGTAGTAAAGTAAATTAAACATTTTAACAATTTTATAAGTAAAATTTAAACATTTTTAGCTTGCTGAATTTTACTTACTGTTTAGGTTTTTAGACAAATAAAATTGATTACTTGTGGTCAACTACAAAAATGTTATCACAGGAAAGAGTATTCTAAAGCAAGAAAAAATATACAGTAATTTGTGATTACATTAAAATTATTGAAATCGACTAATAGAAACATACATTTAAAGCTGATATAATACAAATCATAATCTCATTGTCTTGATTGAATTGGTTGTCTTTACATACACACACAAAAAAAGTCTTGATATTTACGCAATATTTTAAATATATTTTAACTCGTAAATTATTGTTAGATGCACAGATTAATTACCTTTGGTAAATAATTGATCTACATTGATTCATATATAGTAATAAACAAAGAATAAAACTAAAATACATTTATAATGATAAAATGAAAAGATGCAAGAAACTGGCAAAGATGCAGTTCCGAAATGAAACAGCGAGCTAAAACTCCTTAAAGAACAATGGTAAAAGTGCATTTGTCGATACTCAAACTAGTACTACGTGATGAATCACTATATTACGTGCAAATGTGATTGACTGGTACATGCAACAAAGTTTCTGCACTGTATGCATTATTGGAGAGGGATTATTTTGTTTCCAATGTTATATTTACTTGTGTTGCAGCCTCATCCACTGATCAGTAGTATTATTATATATATCGATTTACTACGGTGAGGAAACTTTCAGCCAAAGATAACAGTAATATAATCCCGGCTGATGCATAGAATCCACAAGCCGTCGTTATATAGATGAATCTGATAGAGTGAACTCGCATCGCTAGAAGAATAGTTCTAGAGTCTTCAGTATAATCAGACAATTCTACTTGTATTGATGCTGCATTACTCGAATCAGAATAATCATTAGATTTTATTATATTCTTATCAGATTTATCATTACATCTGCATGAATTACAATATCACTTTTGCTGTTTGATTTTATCTGCATAGCGTTTACTTAAGACAACAATGTGTTTAATAATAGCATTTTTCTTGTTTGAATCTTTAATATAAAAGGAATCTTGTTTCAAGAATCTGTTCAGCTCTAACATGACTTTTAAATTCAAATAGCAATATAAAGGGAATTATTCTTTTCATTCTAATTATGCAAATAGTAAATAAAGGATTTTAATGCATTATTTTTGCTGTTTTTCCTTAATTTTTTTGAGCTAAGTTAAAACGTTTTTCACTTAAAACCTTTTTTTTTTTTTTTTTTTGTGTTTGTGATTGATTTTCTTAGAAAAATTTTGAATTTTTGCCATTTGAATTTGTTTCTGTAAAAATGAGTATTGTTTGACGTAATTATAATAAACAGATATTACAAATTATTCATTGTAGAAGGGATTGACAAAGTTATTATTTATTAGCGCGCTCGCGCTCTAATAAATAATTGTGTGATTGTAATTGTCGCGTGTGTGTGTTTGTTTGTTTGTTTGTGTGTGTGTGTGTTTGTTTGTGTGTGTGTGTGTGTGTGTGTGTGTAAGTAATTGATTTTCTTATAAAAAATATGATTTTTGCCATTTGAATTTGTTTCTGTAACAATGAGTATAATTTGATATAATTATATTAAACAACTATTACATAGTATTCATAGTAGGAGGAATTGAATACGACATAGTAATTGTTTATTGAAATAACTCATTTCGAAATAATCATGGATATATATTATTTTCTGTATATCTTAACTTTTGCTCTTTAAGGTTGTAAATTAAAAAAAAAATAACTAAAAATGTATATTTCTAATATATCGCATTGAAGTGTGTATTTTTTATTTAATCTATTTAGTTTAAATTAGTTTAAACAACACGTTCTAATACTCGTTTAATTAGTGCTAACAGCACTTTAAAAATGGTTTTTTTTAAAAATAAACATAGATACTTAAGTTTTTCTGTTGGTATTAATTATTTTTATTGATTTAAACTTAAAAGTTGTTTTAAGATTCAATTTTATAATTTAAAAGACTTTCGTTGAACTATTAAAAAATGTTGTTTTTTTAATCAAAAGACAAATCATCTCTATATATCCTTTTTTCTTTTTTTTTTTATGAAAAGCTCTTAAAGCTCTTCATCTTGAGATTATCGATACAATATTTAAAAATTTATAAAGTATCATTTTTATTGTTAAAATAACAATCTCTACAAAAATGCTGTTTCACGAAAAATAAGTTTTACAAACGTCTGTTAAATTCACATTTGACGCCATTTTTTTTTTTTTTTTTTTTTTTTGTATTTTTGTTATATTCTTTCATTTAATTTAAAAATATGTTCAAAATGAAAGAAATACCATTTTTCAATCTGTTCGTGAATAATCTCTGAAAAGATATTAAAAAGAATAAGAATTTTTTTTTTTAGTGATTTCTTAAAAAAATAAATAAGTGCTTTTGCTTCGACACTTCTTGTGTTATCCAGGAAAATGGATTATGGCACGAAATTTCCATTGGTAAAAATGTCTAGATTTTTTTATTTCAAACATATTTTAAAAGAAAAACTAACGACATTCGTATGTATTATGAATACTGTAGCAATATTTTACTCTTCGTTAGTATTGGAGAATTGCAACAGGTTGGATTTATATTATGTAACATTTCGTTCCCAGGAGAGAGGAATGTATACTCTTTAGAAAGTACATAATAATCTATCACGCAAATTTGACTGCAGTGTTGTGGATGCTTATATTACATGAAATTAGTGTTTTGTACTAATGAGGACAACCTGTCACTTAAATCTGATGAGTGGATATTCAGTGTCATGGATAATGAGACTTCATGAAATTAACGATTGTCTGTTCGACCTTCACAGTCGAAACAATAACAGACGGGATATGGACTATGTGATGAGTTTCTGCAACGAGATTGGAGATAGACCATGGGCTGAGAAAGTTTCTACCCAAAGAGAAATGAGGGAAGCTGGTCCCCTCCCACGTGATGGATTTTCTTAAAGGAAGGTTTTTGGAGAGAAGGAAGGTGTTCTGCGACAAGTCGACAAGAAGGGTTGTTTTTCTCTTTTTCTCGGAAGTGACTGATCAAGTGACTGAGTTTCTGTTTGTTTTCAAAGTACACCCCTTATTGTTTCGTGTATCACACCGTGTGATAATTAATGTCTCCCGCAGACCAGGCAATAGTATTCGTCGTAGATTAGAGAAATCTGAAAATCTCCGACCTTTGAGAGAACTGCACTTGTGACCCAAATTATCGTACTTGTAAATAAAAATTAAAAATGTTTTCATGAACCTGAAAGTGGCCCTCTTCTTTAAGCCGTTATAGGTCTAGTATAGGACGGGATATTACAATAATATATTATGATGAGGTATGATTTGTAACAGCTTGCTCACTTCTATATAAATTCTTCAAATAATCTTATTTAGTAAATCTTTAATTATTATGGATTATTTTGATTGATTAGAGTAAAATATGAAATGATTTTTTTTTGTCAACATTTTTTAGTGAATAAAATCTGGAAAACCCTGCACTCAATTCTCAAATGATTATTTACGAATGATATAAGTTTTGTTAAACTAAATATTGTTTAAATGTAATAAAAATAGGTATAACTAAAGCATATTATTCACTTAAACTAATTTTTCTTATTTTGTATGTAGGTGTAATAATTATGTACACTTAACCGATACTTTAGCTGTAAACCTTTTTTTACAGCCGCAATGTCCATGATTTCATGATCAGTAAATTACCAAAAGACAATGCAGGTCAGCTTATATATTTATATTTGCTAAAATAAGTTCTTAAATTCAAACATGTAAAAGTATTTTGTTATATAAATAGTCCCCATTTTACCATGGGATTCTGTCCCACTGCAAGTCGATCCTGCTGTAAGTCGTCCGTCCGTTAATTTTTGATTTGTTGTAATGTTTTCACAAGTAAGATTCCTTTTAAACTGAATCAATTAAAGATCTATTGATTTTACATTATATTACAAAATTAAATGTAGGTAAATATAAAAAATTACGAAATATAAGATATATTAAGAAATATTTATATATGCATGAAATTGTTTCAGACTTAAGTTTTAGTTAATGTAAGACGTTATTAACATTATTTTTAATCAACGCAAGCGTGTAGTTGTCTCTTATTTAAGCGATTTGGATTTTCAACTTTATTATTTTCTTTTTTAACTCTTTTGTTTTTGAAATTAATCATGTCTAGAAAAATCAATGATCCTGTTTAGGATATGCTAATTCTTCTATATTAGCAATATCGATTTAGTTGCTATTCCAATGAATTTTTTTTAACCAATTTGTCACAAAGACAATTGGTAACTTTTTTATATCCAGGTTAACTAGAAGAATAAATAATAGAAAATTAGCATTAATAAAATTAATAAATAATAGAAATTAATAAATATTAGAAATAAGTAAATAATAGAAATGAGTAAATAATAGAAATTAGTAAATATTAGAAATTAGAAAATAATAGAAATTAGCAAATATTAGAAATTAGTAAATAATAGAAATTAGTAAATATTAGAAATTAGTAAATAATAGAAATTAGTAAATATTAGAAATTAGTAAACAATAATAATATATGAAATTAGTTAAATAATAGAAACTAATATATATTAGAAATTAGTAAACAATAGAAATTAATATATGAAATAGTTAAATAAATTAATATATATTAGAAATTAGTAAATAATATAAATTAATATATATTATAAATAAGTAAACAATAGAATTTAACAAATAATAGGAAATTAATAAATAATAGAATTAGTTAGTAATAAGAAATTAATAAATAATAGAAATTAGTTAATAATAGAAAATTAATAAATACTAGAAATTAGTTAATAATAGAAAAGAGTAAATAATAGAAATGAGTAAATAATTGAAAATTAGCATGCTAAATGTTTTAATTCTGCAATAACTTTAGGAAATTTTATTCATAAAAAATTAAAAACATTGAATAAATTTTTAACAAGAATATGCTACTCAAATACATTTTGGAGTTTAAAACAAGCTTTTAATAATACAGACAGATTATATAAAGCAGAGAAGCATATCTTAGCTATGATTTAATCCATTAGGAAAAAGTTACTTGATGATCCGCGTCCAAGATTTTACACATTGATATTAAAAAAGGTATTCAATAAGTAATTCCCTCCATTAATAAGGGGAATCCAGAAACAATATAATCGTAGAAGTGCCCATCTTTTATTTTTGGTCGTTAAAACATTCAGAGACGTTTCAACTGTGATGTCATGTACGCTTTAGTTGGCATTTGTTTTATTTTAATTGCTACCAAAACTTTTTTTAAAGTGCCATAATTTCTTGCCTTGTCACGTTCTTTATATTTACGATGCGTTTTTTTTTCCTTTGCATCTACTTGTTTTTAAAATATATCTCCAAAGTTAAACCTAGAACGAAAAAAAAAAAAAAAAAGTTAAAGTACACTATTTGACCAGAAAGAAATATAACCTGGTTCCAGTTAATAAATGCGTTGTGATAGTAATTTAAATATTTTGTTACGAATGGTTCCTTCTAGGAAGGCATAATAACAAAGAGCAATTTTTTTAGAAGCAGAGTTAAAATGTGCGGTGCTTTCCGGTCGGTTATATTTCAAAGCAATTTGTATAGGTCGTATATCCAGGACAGAAATAATGATAAAAACAGGCAAAAGGTCATTTCAAAATACTTCCTAAAAAGTTAAGAAAAACAATCTATGCTTATTTAAAGATATATTTTTTAAAGTCATATAATTTCGATAAATATTCCATATATTTCCATACGAATGGTAGTAGGTGTAGAGATAATAACAGAGAAAAATTTTTTTTTTTTTTTTTTTTGAAGCAGAGTTAAAATGTGATGTGCTTTCCTGTCAACTACTGTGCCCCAAAAGTAAGACCAATTATTTTTTTTTTTTCAAAAACTCTTTATTTATTCTTCCAAATTAATTTAACCGCCTTCAAAGTAATCTCTGCCCCCGGGCACAATGCACTTATGCCAACTTTTTTCACAATCCTCAATGCATGCTAAAAAGTCATCGGCAAGGATGGCCTTCAAGCGCGCAGCGATTCACGTTGAATCTCTTCAATCGACTCAAGACGGTGTCCCCGGAATGATCTTTGAGTTTAGGAAATAGCCAGAAGTCGCACGGTCTGAATACGGTGGTTGTGGAAAAATTGAAAATTTCATAAGAAATTTTAAATTGAAAATTGTCTTACTTTTTGGGCACAGTAGTATTTCAAAAAGCAATTTGTGTAGGTCGTATATACAGGACAGAAATAATGAGAAAGGTCATTTCAAAAATACTCCCAAAAAAGTTAAGAAAACATTCTCTAAGAGATCTACACTGATTTAAATCTATCCTTTTTTAAAGTCATATAATTTTAATAAATATTTTATATTTTTTAACATGAAATTCATTTATTGTATTTAATGAATATATTTCTAGAAATTAATGATAACTTTTAAAAAAATAATTTCGTTTAAGTAAAATACTTAAACGAGTGGAGCAAATTTCTTAAAGAATTTTGTTTTTTTTATTTAGATCCTTAAAAATAATGATTTTATTTTAATGAGACAATTTTTAACTTTTAATAATTGCTTCGGAGATTTGAGAGTATTTTAAGAGTTTTGCGCCTTGTTCCCAAATATTTGGTTTCGTAGAATTATAAATTCTTTTTGGTTTCCTATATTTATATGCCCGCCACTGGAATGGAGACATTAATTTCTAGAAAACAATGTTCAAATCAGCTTGAAATTTTTTTTTTCGAAGATTTTCTTTTAATAATGCTTCCTTTCAATTTATACTAAAAACAATGACAATGGTTAAGTATAAGAAAAATTATTTTTTTATTAATAATACATTAAGATAAAATTAAAATTATATCAAATGTTATTATATTAATATTTTATTATGTATTTTAGTAATATTTTATTAAATGTATACTTCTTTTATAAATTTTTTTAGTTTTATTTTAAAATACTATCTATAATTATTATAGAAAGAAACATCATTTTAGTGGATAAAAATAATATCCGATAAAAAATTTGATAGATGTAGGATCATAATTGAAATGTCAATGCACAAGTAAAATTTTCAAAAATATAAAAAAAATCCTGGAATCAATCACTAATCAAGCTTGGTTAATACATCCAATTATGATCTTGATTATATGCTAAGATAACAGAAAAAAATGAATTTAGATCATGTTGCTACGTAACTGTAACTTTGCAATTAGAGCTTCTGTATGAGCTGAGTCATTGCTGCTTTGAATGATGAGTTAACGAATTTAGAACAATATACGTAAAAAATTTAACATGAGATTTTTGGGAGTTAATATTAACTTACGAGCGGAAAGATTTTATACAAAATATTTTACTTTTTCGCAAAAGTGGAGAGTTCGTCATATACAATTTTTGTCGTGTAGACTTGGAAGATTTAATTCAGTATTTTTAGAATTGTGACATGACCTACATAGTTTACCTACACATTACAATAATCGCAAACAAATGTCATAAAAATTTATATATTTTATTATAAGTATCGCCATAAATATTCGCCATTTTGTATTTATTAGTGAAGGAATTTCCCACTGAATTTCCATGGAATTCATTTTATATAAACAATTTTATCAACTTAATATTGTTTAACTTTTAGTGTTGCAATAATAGTTATGTGAATATTTTATACATATTGTTTTGTTTCAATTCTTGTATTAATATAAAAAGTTGGGTCCTTAAGTTTCATTGTTTTTAAGTTACAAAGTTGCCAAGTTTTATAGGTTTTCATCCTGGAAAGCACAAATACTTCGAATTTATATATATATATAAATTAGTAGTATGTGTGCTTTCCAAAGCTTGGCACTTTGTCACTTAAGAACAATGAAACTTAGGGACCTAATTTTCACTGAATTTATTATTCTTTTATCTACTGTTGTCAAAAATCTAGAAAAAAAGAATTTGAGAATAGTTAATTTTTAACTAAACAAAAAATCTCAATTTGTGTTTGGCGCCATCTGGTGACGTTGTCAGTTAGTGTTTAGTTTATCTGTCAGTAGAAATGTTTTATAATTAAAATAATGAATTTTGAAGTTTATATGTTTGTGTTTATTTTTAATATATATATATTATTTCAAAAGTATTTATAAATAGTTATTGAGAAAAAAATTTTTCTTTTCCAATTTGTCAAATGATTATTTGCACTTTTCACAGATATTTCTTCCAAATGAGATTTACCGAAACTATAGATGTTTTATTTTATGTAGCTGTAATCATACTCATAGTTATTCATATTTTCCATTCATTATGTTCATTAAGATTCCGATTATAATAAGAAAAGAGAAGTAGAATGGAAATGAATTATTGTTGAATGGAAATGATGAAAATCAAAAAGTGCATTTTCCACGACATCTCAATAATACGCCTTCCTTTTTCCATGCCAATAAATCTCCCTATTTCTGATAACGTTTAACATTTAAAGGTCGCAACCTTTACTATGCATATTTCAAATGTATTTATAAATAGTTATTCAGAAAAAAAGTTTCTTTTGCAATTTGCCAAATGATAATTTACAATTTTCACCGATATTTTTTCCGAATAAGTTTGGCCGAAACTAAAAGGCTTTATTTTATGTAGCTGGACCGAATTAGGTCATACTGATGGTTTAGCGGCCTGGTTGGTCAACTGGCTAGCGCTCTGGCTATTGGTACCACAGACTTCAGGTTCGAATCCTGGCGGTGGAATGGATGTTTAGTTAGTGGTTCGAATCCTCCTTAAATTGTAGGTCCCGGTCTGTTTAGCCCTCGTGTGCACAAGATAACCGTAGAGCGACAAACAAACCAAACCTCACAGTTTTGTATCCAGATGGCTAATTTCACAGACTATTTGCAGACGACCATAGAGCAGCAAACCAAACCATACTGATGGATATTCATATTTTCCATTCATTTTGCATACTTTCCATTCATTAGGATTCCAATTATAATAAGAAAAGAGAATTCGAAAGAGTTCGAATCCTGACGGTGGCATGGATGCTTATTAGTGGTTCAGAATCCACATTAAAATGTAGGTTCCTTTCTAATCAGCCTAAAATGTGCAAAATAAATGACTGTAGATGACGGCAAATCAAACCAAATCCAACTAAGATTTACCAAAACTAAAAATGTTTTTTGTAGCTGGTCAGAATCAGGTCATATTGATGATTATGCATATTTTCTACTCATTACGTACATTTTCCATTCATTATGTACTTTTTTCATTCATTATGCATATTTTCCATTCATTATGATTCCAATTATAATAAGAAAGAGAATTTCTTTATTGAATGGAAACGATGAAGATCAAAAGTACATTCTCCACGACATCTCAATAATACGGCCTTCATTTTTCCATGCCAATAAATCTCCCAGTTCCTGATAACATTTCACATTTAAAGGTCATAACATTTATATATCTATAGTTTTAAAGGTATTTATATTCAGTAAAAATGTTTCTTTTCCAATTTGCCAAAATTATAATTTACACTTTCCCCCTGTATTTTGTCCAAATAAGATGTCCAATTTGCGGTCTGATGGCCAATTGGCTAACACTCTAGCTTTTGGTACCACAGGCTTCAGCTTCGAATCAAGATGGCATGAATATTTGTTAGTGGTCCAGAATCCACGTTAAAATATAAAGTTCCGGTCTAATTAGCATAAAGTGTAAAAAAAAAATGACCTTAGACAAGATGACCATAGGCAAACCAAATTCAAATAAGATTTACCAAAACTAAAAATGTTTTATTTTATGTAGCTGGACAAAAACTCGGCCAAACTGCTGATTATGCATATTTTCCGTTCATTATGTACTTTTTTCATTCATCATGTGCATTAAGATTCAAATTACGATAAGAAAAGAGAATTCCTTTATTGAATGGAAATGAGGAAGATCAAAAAGTACATTCTCCACGACATCTCAATAATACGGCCTTCATTTTCCATGCCAATAAATCTCCCAGTTCCTGATAACGTTTCACATTTAAAGGTCGCAACCTTGCCATATCATTCAATCGGATATGGAGGGGCATTTCACTTTTGCGCTCTAACATTCACTGAAATATGTTTTCAATCGTCCCGAGAGAAACCGAGGGGGGGGGGAGGACCTGAAAAAGAATAGGTTGATCTCCCCAATATCATTTCGCATTAAATGGCTGCTGGTAATCGGCTGCGAGCATGACATTCTTTTTGTCATGTAGAGTAATGATCCCAGCGGCATGAAATATTTTTATCTTAAGCATCCCGTTTGTCTTGTGACAGAATCATCACATAAGGGGACAGCCGTCTAGGGTCTCGATACCATTACACAGCCATCGCAACATATGTCACAGATAAAATTTCATCTCCAAAGTGCTTCTTCTTTGTTTTCTATTGGTCCGTTTCCCCCGCTGGTAGGGATTCGGGCTGCCGATATTTTTATTTGGGCTCATATGGTTGGCAAGTGGGGTTCGATATGAGGGGAAGGGAGAGATTCCAGCGTTGTTTCGGAATACATGCTTTTCTGTGGGCTGCAAGGGATTTTGAAATTCGGCCCCGGTTGGATTTGGAATTGTAAAGGGTGCATAATTGTTCATGGATTGCATTTATCGTCGAATTTCCCGTTTTCGATAAGGAATTTAACGGTTTTGTAATGAAAATAACGAGTCGTTAAAAATGGAAATATGAAGCCTTCTTGAAACAAATATCGTAAAGAAATATTAATAAATGCAAATGTTTATTGTTGAAATAACTGTTTATGGCAAGCAATGGAAGAGAAATCGAATGAGATCCCGAATGCTTTTTTAATGAAATGCATTGTCATTTTTTTTATTTATGATGGGAAACAATATTTGAATCCTCTAACATAAAAACAAAGAACGCCCTCATGTATTGCTAGAATTCTGTGAGATGTGGAATTTACATCATGCCAAAAAGTACTTTTCCAGTAAACGCAGGATTACGCATAAAAAAAAAAATTAGAAAGCATTTTACTATTACTTACGCAAATCTACAAATCTATTTGAGTTTTGTTTCACTTGAGAATCTGCGAAATAAATGTTATTACTTATATATCTATAAAATATAAAGACAAATAAAATCGCAGAAATTTATCTCTGTTTAAAAGGGTTCTTCTCTGGTTCTCAAAAACATTGGTTATTGATTTATAACTATTTGGATATTTTTAATACCTAGAAAACTACCTTGATAATTCAAAAAGCAATCTTAAAAACATTTTTTTTACTTATATTATTCAGCAGTTACTTGGAGTTGGTTATTTGGTTGCTGTTATCCCACTTGGTAGACAGCAAACCTCTAGACCAAGTCCAAGAACCCATGTGGTCTCAAGGAAGAAAGGAAAGGGGGGGAGGTAGCTTTTGTTGTGATGGAGCACCCGTAGGTAGAAGTGTCACTTGGCTAGGCGACGCTGACTTTTTACGGGGTAGAGTTGTTAGCCCTACGTTTTACAGTCATATTAAATCAGGACATATGTCTTAAAAGGAATTCTGAACCACTACAACATCCATTGCACCACCAGAACTCGATCCCGAAGCCTGTGGAACAGAATGCCAGAGCGCTAGTCACTCGGCCATCAGGCCCCCTGCAAATTTTTTATCCAAGTAACTTTTCTTTATTTAAGAGAAAAATTGATTATGGAAACAACAGATTTTCAGTTAGATATCTGAATTTATAAAATTCTTTTATAGCACGAAATTAAAAGAATTATTAAATGGCTGTACTCAATTTTTATTTTTTTTGCTTTTCATTGTGAACAATATACTCATGTCCATAAATTAAGGATAATTCAGAATCACACAGAAATTGAACTCTAAAATAAAAATTTCACCTGTAGAATTATCACACACATCTTGAAGAAGAATATGAAAATTACAGGAAACCACCAGATGGCGCGGATAGTACGTCACAATGACGAGAGTGTAAGAGAGGGGTATATAAGGAATGGTGCAAAGAAGTAAAATTGTTCACAAACGCTTTAAAAGCCTTTCAGTGCAATAACCGCATAGTTATGGCCCAAAGGAAGCATTTGGATGATTTTTTACGTGGTAGAATTATCGGATGACTGGAATGTGGACGTACCCAGCTGGAAGTATCCGAGGAACTTGGAATCGCACAGAGTGTCATCTCCAGGCTTTGGTAACGATTCCAAGATGATGGTAATGTGAGTAGATTTACAGCACAGGTCGCCCCCGAGTTACAACGCCGAATGAGGACCGGTATTTAGCAGTTACTGCCAAAAGAAAACAGACGGAGCACAGCATCAGACCTGTCTCGTCAGCTCTCTTCTGCTACCGGTACGACAGTTTCAAGGAGACCGTGTACAGACGCTTAGGGCACATTGGTCTATATGCTCGTAGGCCTGTCAGATGTGTTCCACTTACCGCAACTCACTGTCGCCTGCGATTAACCTGGAGTAGAGCATGCATTGTGGACACCGCAACAGTGGTCTTGTGTGATGTTTTCCGACGAGTCCATGTTTAGTTTGCAGTCTGATTCTCGCCGGACTTTCATATGGAGAGCGCCAGGTACCCGTTACCACCAAGAGAACACCATTCAACGACACCGTTACGGTGGTGCAGGATGGCTCGTTTGGGAGGAATTATTCTTGGTTCCAGAACTGACCTGCATGTTCAGAGTGTAACGATGACAGGCCACATCTATCGGGATGTCATTCTGGAACAACATGTATGTTTGTTTTGGGGCGCCATGGGTGCTGAATTTCTGTTTAGGGATGACAACGCCCGTCCTCACCGTGCAAACATTGTAGACGAATGCTTCAATTGGAGGATATCACCCGTATGGATTGGCCAGCCGGATACTCACCGGACTTGTATCCAATAGAGCATGTGGGATATGCTTGGCCGACGAATTGCAGCCCGTCAACCCCCTCCCACCTGTCATCCGGAACTTCGGAGGGCATTGCTTGATGAGTGGTGTAATATTCCCCAAGATCAGATTGATAATTTGATACTCAGCATGCCTAGGCGTTGCAAGGCCTGTAGTGCATCGTCCGGGAGACATACTCCATATTAACCATCATACTAACCATGTTATACTGTTTTTTGTAAATAGGTTCTTTTTTGAAATTTGCTCCAGGAGTAAAAATCGCAATTTTTATTAATTATGTCAAACATATAGCATCTTTTTGCTCTTTTACCTTTTGTTTAATAAATAGACTTTACAAATAATTCAAATTTCTTTTGATTCTGTCTCTTTCTTTGCCTGAACTTCATTATCCTTCATTTATGGACATGAGTGTAATACAAAAAATTCGCAGCAAAAATAGCATCTAGGACAGGGCTGTCCAACCCGGTATCGCGTTCACTTTTATGGGCCTGGTTCAACAAGAAGCCTTAAATATCCTTGAGACTTTGACATTTTTATGTATTCATTCTATAAATGTTTGGAATATCTATTTTTATAAAAAAAAAAAATGCAATTCATGAAGTTTTTATGCCATTTAATTATTTAATAGACAAATTTTTCTTGATATTTTTTATTTCGGTGGCTATATTTTTTGACCTCCTCAATGATTTGAAAGAAATATCGAAGTTAAATTAGTTATTATTAAACTAAAAATTTAGACAACGTGACATTTTTGCTTATTTGTTATGGTAGATATCTCAAGTATATACCAATTACTGAAAATCCAGAAAGCTATAAATATTTGAAGACTGAAAATTTTAAATTTGAAGTGGTTGATAATTTTACTTATATTGATTCAAACATTAGCACTCTAAATGACATAGGTATTGAAATAAAAGACGTATTCTTGTAGCTAATCATTGTCTTTATGGTATAAGAACTTTAATAAAGTCAAAATTAAGAGATATACGAAAATTGAGGTATATAAAACAATCAATAGACCTGCACTTGCCTATGGATCTGAGATTTAGACTTTGACTAAATCACAGGTTGATCAGTTGGCCTTTTTGGAGCGAAAAGCTCTTAGAAATACGTTTGGCAATGAGAATGTATCGTGGAGGCAAAGACATAATTTTGAATTATATAGGTTGTATAAGGAGGCAGATATCAATAAATTCATTAAGATAAGACGTATGAGGTTTTCTGGCCATATCCGTCGAATGGTCTCCTCAACTTTGACATTTAGGATATTCAACTATATACCTTTTGGAACTAAAACAAGGAATAGGCCTAAGTAGAGATGGACTGATTGCGTGGAGGAAGATTTAAGAATTACTAACTGGAAAACTGTCGCAAAGAAGAGATTGGAATGGAAGAAATTTCTCGGGAAGCCCTTATCTCAACATGGGCTATCGGGTCAATAGAAGAAAAATAACATATCTTAAATTGTGTATTTTTATGAACTTTCCTTCTTTTTAGTTAGTAATATTTTGTGTTTAACACGTGGCAGATTTGTTTTTTTCTTATGTGGCCCACGAGTGACGTTTTTTTAAATGCTGCCCAAAGAAAATTAGGGTATTAGGGCATTCTAGGTTCTTAAGTGAATTAAATAAAAATTTAAATGCTGAGCATGATTGTACGGCATGCAATTTTAATAAAATTTGTCTGTCTCATTATTAATGTATAAAAATGTTATTTATTGGTACATAAGTTATCACTGAGTACTTCTGATAATATTAACTTATGTAAGCTTTAATGAATAGAGATCTATAAGTATAATAAAGCCTTTTTTATGAGAGAGAGCATAATCGTGAATGTCTTAAATTTATAAACTCTCATTAAAAAAACTTTCGCGTCAATAATTTTGGTAAATAAGGAGAGAAAAGAGTTTTATTAAAAAAAAATTTTTAATGATTTGAAATACGTTCTTTGTAAAACAAAATGCTTGCGATTGACATCAAATGATTTATAATGAAATCGTTTTTGTCAAACATCAAGACACGATAAATAGGTTGAAAATATTTGTTTTTAATAATTGTTATACTGTAAAGCACGTTTTCTGAAAACCCAAAATACTTTAATAGCATCAGTATTTTTAAATCATTTACGAGGATTTAAATATTTTATTTACAGTTGATTTAAAGGTATGTTTGAATTTCTTATTTCTTAGATACTGTTAAAAATGATAACAATGAAAAACATTTTATAGTAGTGAGTAATTATTTCAGAAGAAGATTGAACTGATTGATAAACAACATTATATTTCACTAATTAAGGTTTTGTTTAAAAATAAGTATATCGTCTAGATTATTATAAAGATAAGATAATGCGATAGTTGAAAATAATTATTTCAAAATAAGATTGAATTGATTGATAAACAACATTACAACTCACTAATTAAGATATTGTTTAACAATAAATACATCGTCTAGATTGTTATAAAGATAAGATATTGCAATACATATAAAACAATTTAATAATAAATTTTTCTTGTCGTAAAAGTAAACTTCCAAAGAAAGAAAGAAAGATGACATTACATTCTTTTCAATCAAAAAGCAAAGTTGTACAACCAGAAAATAGAAGCGTACATGTCTTGGAAATAAAAATATGACAGTAATTCGTTCAAAAACCCCAGTTGTCAGACATTTCAGAAATTTGAGCCTTTGTCAACGTCCTCTAAATGATGCAGATAAGACAATCGATGTCTCCTTTTTTCAGAAAAAGCCTTTTTATCGTGACGTAGAACAAAAGCAGTTTCCTAGAAAAGAACGCTTTTTAATTTATAATAGCGAACAGTGTTTACGAAAATGTCACAGTTAAACAGCAAATATGTCTATTTCAAATAAAACACAATTTATTTGTAATAAAGTATAGAAATGCTTCCTTATTTTAGATCACATTCTTCGATCCGAATTCGCCATTCGAATGTTGGTTTTCCGCGGATAGACTAATAGTTAAAGAAATAAGTAACTATTACTAATTTTGAGTGATCACTACTTACAGAAATAAAAAAAAAGTGTTAGTTATGAGATGAATAATAAATATCGATCCTTTTAAATTATTTGGAAAATTTACTGTAGGAGAATTTTTTTTTTACATTACAGAACATCGCCAAATAGCAATATTTGCTGTCATTACGAGCAAGTCAGAGATAGGTATTTATTTTCTGTTTCCGGTGTTAAGTTTGTTATTTTATGTAGTAATATCAAAAGAAAAATTTATTTT
This sequence comes from Caerostris extrusa, assembly GCA_021605095.1. NCBI lineage: Eukaryota > Metazoa > Arthropoda > Arachnida > Araneae > Araneidae > Caerostris > Caerostris extrusa. Next base: position 26,362 of record BPLR01015353.1, on the reverse strand, counting down.
TTATAAGGATGAAAATATTTTGGGAGAAGTCCTAGTTTAACCAAAAAGGTTATTTAACTTTCAACATCTAAATTTGTAAAGCTAAAAATCGTAAGAGAGAATAATTAGCTTCTATCATTAATTTGAATACAAAAATAATCCCAAGAATTTACAAGTATTACCTATTTTATAAATGAATACATGCTTGATTTTTTTAATTGTTTGTAATAATTTTGCTACTATCAGATTGAAGTAAATTTGTATATTGTAAATCAGGAATGTATTACCACAATATCTTCCATCGTGGTCATATTTTGAAGTCATCACCTCAGAATTTCTTCTTCTTCTTCTTCATTGTCGCAACAACCCCATAATTGACCTAGGCCGTCTGTCTACTGGCATATTTCGAGGCAGGAGATATTTTCTTTTTGCAGGGTAGGCTACTCAGCCTTACTCCCAACAGTCATATTAGATAGAACATATAATTTAAAGTAGATTCAGAACCACTACAAACATCCATGGCACCGCAGAGAACGATCCCAAAATTTGTGGCACCAATCGCCAGTCATTCTGCCATCAGGCTCCAATTTTATTATTAATATATTAAATATATTCTTCTATAGTTTTTTATGTTGTGCTGATGATGAAAAAAAGTTAACTGTAAATTGTAGTTTCATGTGCATGTTTTGCTTGTAACAAACTTCAAACTTTAACATGACTTTTTTTTTTTATCATAGTTTTAATCACCCAAGGAGCTTCGAACTCAATGAAGTATAGATTCCTCCAATTTATTCATCGATACCTTTGGAAGTATTCTATTGAGTACACGGGAAAAGTTTTTCGTTTTCGACAGCAGAACGAATGAATTCCATCAAAGGAACCAATAGAGCATGAAGACCTCTCTCCCTTTTTTTTTTTTTTCTTCTTTTCCCACCCACGCTATACTTGGATGGCAGAAACTAGATGAGACACGTGGCCAAAGGCCATAGCTGATCACAGTGTTTTACATTCTAAACTTCTTTCCTTTTTTTTTCTTATCTACTTTTCCTTGGAAAAATAGTCTCTTTCTTACGTCCAATTTGAAGGCTTCCTTTCAGTGAAGTGGGGAAGTCTTAGTGTGCACTTAATATGTATATGAATCCTTTTAGAGGGTGAGATTTAATAATTATCTTATATTTAATTCGTAATTTTTTATTAATACCATTCTATTCAACATTTTTTAACAATTTTTTATTAGTACCATGTTATCCAACAATTTTTTAACTAGCATTTTTTATTAGTAGCATGTTATCCGACAATTTTTTAACTGTAAAAATTTTTTTAATCGCATGTTAATCAACACTTTTTAGCAATATTTTTTATTAATAGCATGTTATTCAACAATTTTTTAACTAACAATTTTTATTAGTAGCAGGTTATTCAACAATTTTTTAACTAACAATTTTTATTAATAGCATGTTATTGAAATTTTTAACTAACAATTTTTATTAATAGCATGGTATTCAATAATTTTTTAACTAACAATTTTTATTAATAGCATGTTATTCAATAATTTTTTAACTAATAATTTTTATTAATAGCATGTTATTCAACAATTTTTTAACTAACAATTTTTATTAGTAGCTTGTTATTCAACAATTTTTATTAGTAGCTTGTTATTCAACAATTTTTTATTAGTAACTTGCAATTCAACAATTTTTATTAGTAACTTGCAATTCAACAATTTTTAAATAATTTTTATTAGTGGCATTTTTTCCAACAATTTTTTTAACTAACAATTTTTATTAGTAGCATGTTTTCCAACAATTTTTTAACTAATATTTTTATTAGTAGTATGTTATTGAACAATTTTTTCATGGATATTTTTACTATTTTAATGTATATTATCCCATTAATTATGTTTTATAAGCGTTTTTTTTAAGTATATTTGTATTTATTGTTTTGCATATTTGTGTTCATTATCATTTAATTATATTTTTCGGGAAGATAATGAGAGGCAGTAGTTATATTATTTTCACTCATATAGTTTAGAAAATATTTTTCATTGAATTTACCCAGCTTATACATAAGCATTATTTATATCTGCAGCAAATTTGTTATAGTAGTTTATACTAAATATTGGAACTGGTTAAATTTTTTTTTTATTACGGTTTTGTAGTAGATTCGAAAGCTAATTACCATTATATTTTATTGTAAAATAATAAACCATTCATTTGAAAGATTATACACATATTATATAGGGTGCCCCCTAAATTAGTGCAAACTTCAAAAATTCATAATAAAAGAAGTAATGCACGGTTTGCGTGAATACGATCAAAGGGACATTGGACTCTTCTTTTCATGTATATATATATATATATAAAGATTCCAAAAGTAACCGAAAGAGGACGCTCACATGTCATACAGGCATGTTTTATACAAATCAGTTTGGTAATAAAACACATAGCTGGAAATTGATTCGTCATTCGTTAGACACGTGAAATCAAGATATTACTGTTGGACACTTTCACTGATGACCGAGTGATAATTCGAGGTTGTAAGTTTAAGTGGCCCTCACGATCTTCTAAAATTCAAATAAATGGTGCTCAAAAAGCTAAAAATACTAAAAATAAATAAAAGTAAAATTCAAAATAAAAAAAAAAATACAAAAAAAAAAAAAAAAAGAAAAGAATTTAATTTAAGTTTAAATTCGGTACAATTAGGGATTCGGCATATGCTTTTATAAATTCCTTCTATTAGCTCACACTCTCCCTATATATATATATATCTTGTTCAAATTTTCAATCGTTAATAAAACACTTTTTATTCATCCACTCAAGTTCAAATACATTTTTTTTTAACTTGTAGTGGATGACACTTGATGTTAATACTGTTTTTTAAATATTAATTCATTAATTAAATTTAATTAATTATTTTTAGTTTTTTTTTATTTAAGTTGCATGTATCAACCAATAGATGGCGCCAGATAAACTTAAAAAATGAATGAAAATTATTTATAAAGGACTTCCTGCAATATAGTGAGAAAAAAAAAAAAGGAATTGACTTAAAATTTTTTTTTTTTTTATATTACTTGTTTGTGAGGATACTTAGTCTCGTGTGAACCGGAGCCCTCCAGCCTTATGGTGGTGGTCATGTTGAACGTTTTTACTTTTTAATAAATGCCCAAATCCTTGTTATTGTGATCGATTTCTTGTCAGTTTGTGTTCGCCTGATTTGCATAAAAACTTCTCAGTGTGACATGTGACCGCCCTCTTTCGGTTACTTCTGGAATCATTTTTTTTTATACATGGGAGGGGGAAACTAATCTTCTGCTCATATTCACGTAAACGAAATTTTTTTTCCGTGCATTACTTCTTTTATTATGAATTTTTGAAGCCTGCATGAATTTGGCGCACCGTATATATAATATAAAGCAAAAAATAGTGTAACTATTCAAATTTTTATTTAATTAAAAGAATTTAAATAAAGGGAAATGATGGGATAGTGTTTTAGTTTGAATTTTCGGATGTTTATTTGTAATACTTCTTAAATATTATGTTCTCAATAAGATTGAAAGCTAGATTCATGGACAGATGATAACGTTCCCAGTTACGTGCAGAAGTGCGTGGGTCGAAGTTAGTGCCTTCAGAAATGAGTAGAATCGAGGACGAGTGTGACAGTATGCATAAAGCGTCTCGCATCGAGAGTTAGGCTGTCTGGTGGATGGTGTTTTTCTCTGACACTCGAATACAGTGGCATTTCCTTAAAAATTCTTTGCAAAGACAATGCTCTTCTAGACGTTGTAGCATCCTGATAGCCAATTGGCTTGCGCTCTGGTCTCTGATACCATAGGCATCAGGTTCGAATCCTGGAGGTGGCATGAATGTTTGTTAGTGAGTTCGGAATCCCCGTTAAACTGTTGGTCCCGGTCTAATTAGCCTAAAGTGCGCAAAAAATGACTGTGGAGCGACAAATCTAGTCAAACCAAATTTAGTCATTGCCCGTTGTTGGACTATTTTGGGTGTGCATATGTGGAACGTGAGGTAAGAAAATAAGAAACGTAAAAAAAAAATTTTTCAAAATTTAAAATTCTGGTTGGGTAATAGACTTTTTCGGGTATGAATGCACTAACAGATGTGTAAATAACATTGTTTATAGATGGGAAATGAATATTTACAATGCGATAGTATATATATCGATAAATATTTTTCTCAAATTTCTAAGTTTGTAAGTTTTTCGCATTTTTTTCAACGAATTATACTCAAATTTACTTAGAGTCAGAGGTGCTAGTAGTAAATGATTCTACTTATAATTTTCCTTTTAGCCGTAAATTAGCGAAAAAAAATATTAAAACAACTAAGAGAAACTTGCTTGAGAATATTAATGGATTAAAAGTAAAACTTTAAATTAGCAAACTCTTTTCTGCTAATTTATAGCAAACCTGAAATTTTAGTTCATTTTTGAGTTTTAGAGAAGAGAAAGAAATTGTGCAAATATTCTTAGAGCAAAGAAAGTAGTTTTTTTATAAAATTAAAAGCTTTCATAAAAGAAAATTCTTTAATCATACTATAGTTACTAACTTGATAATATAAGTAAGCAGTATAGCAGGAAAATAACTTTACTAAGAAAAGAGTGCATATATGTTTTATAAAGAATTTGATCGTGAATGAAAACGAAAAATATCTTTCAAAGCCATTGCAAATTCCAATATTTTGATATGAATAGTTTAATCAGAATTTTGAAAAGTTATTATGTGTTTCATTTTTTTAAAAGTTAAAAAAGTTTCAATTTAATCTAAATACAACTTCACGGTTTTGATTTTCAGAATATAAACGCCATATTGGATAAAACACGTATGACTGATTTGCAGACATATTTATTCTTACAAAAATACGATATAATAAAATAAAAATCTCTTTACATGGCGAAATTGAATATACAAAATATATTCCATGGTTACAATATACATACGTTTGCTACAAAATCAAAATCGGAACATATAGACGGAAATATAGTTGCATTTGAATAAATAAAAATATTTTCACATTTTTATGTAAATATGAATAGAAAGTAAACAGTAGCATTTATTTCATATGATATAAATTATGTTGAATTCGTATGCATGACTTCCTATGTAAAGTAAATAAAGTAGAAAAACTATCTCTATCAGAAAATCATAAATCTGCTGAATTTGAACTAAAGGGTTTGATACTTTGATCTTTGCAATCAATGAAAAGAACTTTCATTTCATTTCTGAGTATGAACATCTACTTTATTGACAAGGTACATATGATCAATTTTAAAAGAAACTCGTGAATATCTGAAATACATATTTCTGTGGTGTGTTTCAGTTTTTAAAGTGTCTTTCAAATTCCCGCAGAAAGTAAACGTTATTTAACCTTTCAGATAATTTAGATAAAGTAATAGTTTTGAAAACTTATACAAAAAAAAAAAACATGTATATTCAAAACAAAGTAAATAATCGGCTGGGCTGATAATAAGGTTACCCATAAAATTTAGAGTTTAATGTAAGAGCAAAACGCATAATAGCAATCTTAAAAAAATAAACTATAGAATGTCAAACGATTTTCTTTTCTTTGTAAATCTCATTCTCACTTTGAAATAAAATTGTCTTTGCTTTCATTAGACGATCTTTTAGAACAATTTTACAGTACCTAATTATATAATTATTAGCTCGTGAAAATTTTTAATTAATATTACATATAAAAGCTCGTGAAATAAATTCATATAAACAAACAAGAATAGTTCGTGAAATAAATTTATATAAACCAACAAGAATAGTTCGTGAAATAAATTAAAAACCAAACCAATAAGAATATCTCGTGAAAGAAATTAAAAAAATAAGCCAGTAAGAATAGCTATTGAAAGAAATTTTTAAAAAATAAACGAAAAAGAATAACTTGTGAAAGAAATTAAAAAATTAAACCAATAAGACTTGTTGAAAGGGGTCAAGGAAACGAAACACTGATTCAAGGACAGTAAAAAAAGTGAAAAAGGAAACGAAAAACCCCACTCTCCAACATAATAATAAATAAATTTAATAATGATAAAGTCATATACTTCACATGATAAAGTCTTGCGATTTCATGATTTTTACAATGCAATTTTTAAAGGTTAAATTAAAAATTGCATTGTAAAAGTCTTAAAGGTCTTGATTACATAATATGTAAAAGTATTTAAGTAGGAATTATTATAACAAGCGGTGAGATTTTATTAGAAAAATACACCATTGCAACCATAGTAACATATCAAAAATAGATTCTGAAAAAGTATTCTAAATAATAAATTCAACTCGTCATACAATCTGTTGATGATAGTTTTTGTGACATTTATGTCTGGAGAAAAATTTATCATTTTTTAAAGATCTAATTTTCTAAGTTTGAGTTAAGTCCTATAAGTTGTACAGGAAACAAAACGATAAAAGATATTGTGGAGAGAGACAGATAAAATAAAAAAAAAAGATTCAGCTCACTAATTTTATTTAATTGTCGTCACACAGGGAAAAAAATTTAATGTATAAAATGATATGTGAAGGCAAAGAAAAAAAAGGGTTTGAGGAAATTTAGTAAGATACAAAGAATCTCCTTCAATCTAATTTTTTTTTTTTCCTAAAATCTTGACGTGAGTGTTTTTGATAACGACGCAAATAAGAATATATCGTGAAAGAAATTATTACTTGAATATTTAAATTTTCCAATCAGTTAATGTTGCATAGATACTTCGTTTTAGGAGAACAAAAATCCCTCTCTGTAGTCAGAATTGAAACATAGTATTTTTCTGTTTCACAAGACGGATAAATGATTTATTTTTAGTTTCCTACTCAATTCATCTAACTAGATCTATTTGTGTTAATCTTAATACACTTAAGAAAAAAAAATTATCGTAGTTGATTTTATTTCTTGCTGATAAAATGAAAATTAAGAAATATCTTTCTGAGCTAATAACATATTTATATTGAGTCTAAACACAATCGTCTTGGATTTTAATTAAAAAAGAGGCTTTTCTCTATACATTTGTGGATGGGAAAAATTTTCCTTAAAAATAACGGTACCATTTGATGTAATTCAATCACTGGGAAGCTTTGGTTATATTCACTTAAATTTCTTTTTTTTTTTTTTTTTTTTTTTTTCAAATTTGTTGGCAACGCCTTTTCTTCAAATCCAAAACTTTTCATCCATCAACTGCACTTCTGTTGATTCTGATAATTGGGTAGCTCAAAAGACGAAGCAGTTACAAAAGAAAACCCGCCAAACTTTCATTCTGAAGAAATCGAAAAATGGGACCACGATAAGCTTCTGTTTTCTTCTTATTTAGTTGCTGCTTTTTTTTTTTCTTGTTGTCCCCCCAAACTTTTTTTTTTTTATCCCCTCTTTGCTGCGTGAATCGACCAAAGGGAGAGAGACTGCAAAAATATTTCTTTATCATTGATGGCAACAAACAATCGCCTCCATTATGAGAAATCCGCGAAGTAAGGCTGGATCGATAGAGGTCTGCACGTTTCGCCTTTGTCAGAATATCCAGCCAAGCCCCAAGCAAAAGCGGTCTAACCTCTCTTCACCACTAGAGACCCTGGACACTTTTATTGAGGGACACTTCCGATTTTTTTTTTTTATCAGGCCTTTTTTTTTTTCTTGAAGTATTACGCCTGAAGAACCTTCCCAACCACATTTTAACCCGAGGGCATGTTGGTTACTCAGCAGAACTTTTTTTTATATATATCCCTCCAGTTGTGTAGAGCTTTATTACTTTCAAAATGTATTACAAATCTGCTAGAATAGAGTTGGGAGACGCGAGAACAGGATCAAATAAAATAAGGGGTGAAACGGGAACGCCAAAGGAAATTTTGCCACCAAAACTTTAATTTTCCGTCACCATTACAGATTGCTTTGTTTGCATTTTATTAACATTTTTGGACACTACTTTTGCTTATGTGTTCTTTTTTTTTACGCTGAATTTTTCTCTTTTCAAAATTCATTAAGTTTTTCAAAAATATAAAAAATGTATTGGAATACAAAATTTTATCTTCGAATTAAGATAACGAAGAAATTTGTACGAGGGCTTTGTTTTAAATAGTTTGTAATTATTTTAAAATAATTAAATATTTGAAAGAGCTTCAAAAATAAACATCTCACATCAAATAATATTTTCTTTAAAAAAACTAACTTGAATTTTTAACTTTACTTTCATAAATCTTCATATTTACTTTTTTAAATATCTATAATGTTGGTTACTCTGGAGAACCTTTTTTTTATATATCCCTCCAGTTGTGGAGCTTTATTACTTTCAAAATGTATTACGAATCTGCTAGAATAGAGTTGAGAGACGCGAGAACAGGATCAAATAAAATAAGGAGTAAAACGGAACGTAGCACACGCGGGAAAAGGAAATTTTGCCACCAAAAACCTTAATTTTCAGTCACAATTGCAGATTGCTTTGTTTGCATTGTATTAACATTTTTTGAAGACTACTTTCGTTGATGTATTTTTTTTTTACACTGAATTTTTCTCTTTTTAAAAATTCCTTAAGTTTTTCAAAAATATAAAAAATATACGCCTGATTGCAAATTTTCATCCAAAATAGATGTTACTTCATGAATAAGTAGCTGCACGCGCGTAATACATAATAGAAAATGAAGTGGAAGCCTACTCCCGATAATATAAACATCCTGTCTGAGTGCGGTGAGCTGGCTGAGGGAGAAAAGAAATGTAACACCAGCAGTGTGCGTTTGATTTTCAAATAAAAGAGATGTTTTACAGTCCACTATTAGCTTGGACACTTCCTATTTTTTTATATCTGGCCTTTATTTTTTTTATTTCTTGAACTATTACGCCTGAAGAACCTTCCCTACCACATTTTAACCCAAGGGCTTGTTGGTTACTCTGCAGAACTTTTTTTTTTTATATATCCCCTCCAGTTGTAGAGCTTTATTACCTTCAAAATGTATTACGAATCTGCTAGAATAGAGTTGGGAGACGCGAGAACAAGATCAAATAAAATAAGGAGTGAAACGGGAACGTTGCACACGCGGAAAAGGAAATTTTGCCGCCAAAACTTGAATTTTCCGTCACGATTGCAGATTTCTTTGTTTGCATTGTATTAACATTTTTGAAGCCTACTTTCGTTAATGGTTTCTCTTTTTTTTTACACTGGATTTTCCTTTTACAAAAGTTATTTAAGTTTTTCAAAAATATAAAAATATATCTGAGTACAAAATTTTATCTTCAAATTAAGATTACGAAGAAATTTGTACGAGGGCTTTGTTTTATATAGTTTGTAATTATTTTTAAATGATTACATTTTTTTTTTTTAAGCTCGTTCAAATATTTTTCTCACTTTTTAAAAAAATATTATTTGATGCAACTTGAATTTTTAACTTTACTTTCATATAGAATCTTCATATTTACTTTTTAAATATCTATAATGTTGGTTACTCTGCAGAACATATTTTTCTCATCCCTCCAGTTGTGTAGAGCTTTATTACTTTCAAAATGTATTACGAATCTGCTAGAATAGAGTTGGGAGACGCGTGAGAACAAGATCAAATAAATAAGGAGTAAAAACGGGAAAATTGCACACATGGAAAAGGAACTTCCAACCAAAACTTTAATTTTCCCGCCACGTTACCATTGCAGATTACTTTGTTTGCATTTTATTAGCCTTCTTGAAGACTACTTTCGTTTATGTGTTTTTTTGACACTGAATTTTCCTTTTTTTCAAAACTTTCTTAAGTTTTTCAAAAACATAAAATTATATACGAGCACAAAATTTTGTCTTCATGTTAAGATGACGAAGAAATTTGTACGGAGTGGTTTTTTTTAAATATAATTTGTAATTCTTTTTAAATGGCTAAATATCTGAAAGAGCTTCAAAAACAAAACCCAATATCTCACTTTAAAAAATATTTGATGTAACTAGAATTTTTAATTTTACTTTCATAAAAATATTCATATTTACTTTTTAATATCTATAATGTTGGTTACTCTGCAGAACCTATTTTTGTATATTCCTCCAGTTGTAGAGCTTTTATTACTTTCAAAATGTATTACGAATCTGCTAGAATAGAGTTGGGAGACACGAGAACAGGATCAAATAAAATAAGGAGCGAAACAGGAACGTTGCACACACGGAAAAGGACATTTTGCCACCAAAATCATTGTTTGCATTTTATTAATATTTTGTAAGACTACTTTGGTTGGTGTATTTTTTTACACTGAATTTTCCTCTTTCCCAAAGTTCCTAAGTTTTTCAAAAATAAAATATATATATATATACTAGAAGACCCGGCCACGCGCTGCTGTGGCTTTCTTGTATTTCGTTCATTTATTAGATACTATAATTGGTATTGTTAAGGAAGTAATTTGTAAAGAATGATGAAAAGATCAAATTAAGCTTCACCGAATAGAAAATGTTTAATTTTTATTAATTTAATGAATGAGGTAGATAATGTTGATTGTTAACACTGTTTTATAATTATTTTACCTAATTTAATTTTTAATAATCATTACTTTCATTTAACTAAGAACTGAACGATGAACACTATTTCTTGTTAATCTGTCTTTTGTCAAAATAAATAAATTGATGGTTTTCCAATACGTGAGCATGCAACATACAGCTGCCCATGGGAGAAACACGGATTCTCCAAGTCCAAGCCACAAATAGCCGTTGTCTGCCCTTGCGACTTATTTATTGTCATCACAAAAGCCAAACGTATCGAAAATTGTAGACTTTTGAAAGGTATTGTAGATTCTGATGGTATCATAGGTAGGTACAGGACGACTTCGCCTTTAAACTTTCCAGTCAATATCGTTGCTTCAAGTACGTTTCCGGTAATTCTTCTGGTGACAAATCGTGTACCGTTGCATAATTTTGGTGGATTTAAGTTACACAATAGAATAATCGGTGAACCAATTTTCAGACGAAGATTGTGTGACGGCATTCCTGGCATATCCAGAGAATTTAAAAGTTCAATCAGAAAATTGACGATCTGATTTTCATCAGCAATGGTGTCGATTGACTTAAAAGTCATCAGATTTTTTTTTGTTTGTTTGTTCCAACGCAGCTGGCAACCACTCAGACAATTGCCTTTAATGCCTTAAGGCAAGAGCTGCACAAACGTTACTCGCTTAGCACACCACCCAGGAGGTGCATGCAACTTGAAGATAGCCACGGACGCGGAGTAACAATACCCCCGCAACGCTCGACGATCCTGTTAGACCGGGACCTACGGTTTAAAGTGGATTCCGAACCACTACAAACATTCATGGCACCGCCGGGACTCGAACCCGAAACCTGTGGTACCGAGCGCTAGCCATTCGGCCATTCAGCTCTAAAAGTCATTAGATTGCCTGGCAATAAATTTTGTATTTGACAGTTAATTTCATCAACATCAACATTTTTTGCTGCCAAAATTGCACGATTACTGAGCCAATTATGGTCTAAGTGATTATTAAGAATATCCGAAATACACTCTCAATTAATTCATTTTTGAATGAACAACAGAGCAGAAATTGTCTGGCAATTGGATGCATTGCATATTTTGATGTAGTCTGATTGTACCGTTTCCAGTATCCAGTAATTGATTTGAAAATACTTGTTCCAATGGATCATTATGTAATTGTATTCGCATATTTATGGTGAATCGAAGTGTTTCAACGTTTTTCCATAAAAATGATTGTTTCAAACATTCGTTAATCTCATCAGCAAACGTAGAGCCAGGAATGACAGGTAATGTGGCCAAAAATTGATACTGTTACAAAACATGACAACTCAAAATCAAATCAATATTTTTGAAATTTCTAAGTTTGTATGTGTTTGTACTAACATTTTACAGGGAATAGACCCCTGGTAAATTTATATCTTTATTATTTATTATTTTGTGCTAGTTTAAATACTGTCGACACAAAATTCTTTCAAAATTTGCATGTAACTCCAAGCTTAACATTTAAAATAAAAAATATTTATGTAGCTATAATCATTTCAGAGGTTTATTACCTGTAAACATTTATGAAAAACATAAATACATAGTTTTGTAGCATTTGGATCAAAATTACTTGTGTTATGGTGTTGCACATGAAAACAAAAAGCATAAAAATTCATTCTGAGAAAAAGCTAAAAACAACTTTTTAATTAGAGATATTAATTTTAAAAATGCTGTAAATATATTAAAATGCCATTGAATTATCAAGTTCATAGTCTTATTTATTAAAAAATATAGTTTTGTTTTTTTTTTCCTTAAAGCTGTAAATATTTTCTGAGCTTTGTTTTGAAAAAGTTAAAATTTGCTCAACAAACTTTTTTACAACTTCCTGCTATTTGCAAAGGCTTTTTAATATGAAATGACCTGAATTTAAAATATTTAGCCTTTTGCAAGTGTTTTGATTAAATATATTCAAAACTTTTGAATTTCACATAAAAATATCAACTTTAACTATTCTTTTTACATTAATTCTTTAAAATATGGATAAAAATTGCAAAAATGTGATATTGTTGCAAAATTTTATAATTCAAAAATAAATAAAACATGAATAGTTTTTCCTTTGCAAGTATTTTTATGCTGGGAATATCCTTATGTAGGTAATATACTGTTTTCAAATTTATATCTTAATTATTTATACATTTTTGTATGCATGAAGTTTGTCGACACAAACTTTTTTTTTTTTACAAATTTACAAAAATTCTTAGTTTAAAAACTGAAATAAAACTAATTTATGAATTTAGGTTAATTTCCATGTTCTATTCCTTTCATACATTTAAAGAAAACTTTTACATCAAGTTTCAAAGCATTTAGAACAGAAATATTAGTATTATGGTGTTTTGAATGAATACAAAATGTATAAAAATTCAAATAAGAAATAATTAAAACCAACTTTTAAATGTAAATAAAAACAAACGCACATACATAAAAATGTTATTGAGCTTTAAATTCTCCTTTATTAATATAAACACTTATTTATTTGTTTTGTTTTCTTTAAATAACTTCCAATTTAAAAGTAACATTTATCAATTTTTCTTCGACAATATTCAAATCACTCAAATTTATAACACAAATTCTTTGTTTTTCAAATAACAAAAGTTTTTAAAATAAAATGTCCTTGATTTTCAACTTGCAACTAATATAATACCTTTTATAAAATTTTAATGTTATCATTATATTAAATAATTGCAGAGTTTACTTCATTTTCACACTTTTCAAAAAAATCCTTAAAATTCATCATATTTCTTTAAAATTATATTGTCTATATTATATTATCTTGCAAATCCCATTTCATTTTAGAATTCTTAATCAAATAAAACACATGTTGACAAACTTTAAGCATAGAAAAGTTCAATGTTTTGACTTCACAACTTTTCATTCCATATATTTTATTCCAATTCAAATTTAGAAAATAAAAAAAAAAAATATTGATAATCAAATCAGGTAATACTTACATACATTTGATTTATTTCATAGAAATAATATAAATTTCATACAATATAATTTTCACAAAATTTAAAGTAGAACATAAAACAATAATATTCAGAACATGAGAATTTTGCGGTTATGTAGTACAGGCATCGAGACACGGCGCCATCTAAAAATAGTCATTATATTGTTCGAAAAATGAAGTTACTCAATTTCTCTAATTGTAGTATTGCAACCCTAAAGAAATTGGCGGCAAATTGGCGAAAATTCAGGATTGCAAGATTGGCGCCTTCCCTCAATGCTAGATTTTAACCGATTTTGCATTTAAATACAAAAAAAAATCTGAATAAAAACTATCCTATGTCTCAAGTTGGAACAAAACACACATTAAAAAAAAAAAAAAAAGTTAAAATCGGATGGTTAGTTTCGGAGTTCATCGCGAACAAACATCGTGACACGGAATTATATATAATAGATATATGATTACAAAATTTCATCAAAATAGTTGTTGCCTCATGGATAAACAGCTCCTCGTGCATAATACGTAGCAAAAAAAAAAAAAAAAAAAAAAAAAAGTGGAAGCCAGCGTCCGATAAAATAAATAACCTGTCTGATTGGAGTGAGCTGTCTGGAGGGAGAAAGAAATGCAACACCATTAGTGTGTGTTTGATTTTCGAATAAGAGAGATGCTTATTTACAGTCGACTATTAGTGTTGTGTTTTTAGACCATAACAAAATATTCTTCAAATTGATTACGAAAATGAAGTACGAGGGCTTTTTTAATATAATTTATAATTATTTTTAAGTGCTTAAATATCTGAACGAGCAAATTCAAAAATTAATCAATATCTCACTTTTTTTAAAGAAAATATTATCCGATGTAACTTGAATTTTTAACTTTCATATAAACTCTTCATATTTACTTTGTATGCATATCTATAACGTACAACAATATATGAAATGCAGGCAACGAATCAATGAACAAAATAAGATTTTTACAATAAATTCTAAGAAAAATTATTTTACTTTCAAAAAGTATTACGAATGTTCTAAAATAGAGTTTGGAGACGCGAGAACACGCGGAACGTTGTATACACGGAAAAGGATATTTTGCAACCAAACTTTAATTTTCCGTCAAATATTGCAATTGCTTTTGTTCGCATTTCATTAACATTTTGAAGACTACTTTCATTGATGTATGTTTTTTTTTATACTGAATTTTCCTCTTTTCAAAAGTTCTTTAAGTTTTTCAAAAACATAAAATATATCTCATATTTTATCTTCAAATTAAGATTACGAAGAAATTTGTACGAGGGCTTTGTTTTATTTAGTTCATAATTATTTTTAAATGATTAAATATTTGAACGAGCCTCAAAAAAATAACTCAATATTTCAATTTTTTAAAGAAAATATTATTTCAAGTAACTTTAATTTTTAAATTTTTTACTTTCATATAAAATCTTATTTACTTTTATAAATATCTATATTGTTGTAACGTCCCGGCCTATACTAGACCTATAACGGCTTCAAGAAGAGGGCCACTTTTCATGTTCATGGGAATACTTTAATTTTTATTTACAAGCACTATATATATATATATACAGAACTCTGTTTACAAAGAAATGTAATGCAAAGATATGAATTAGACACACAAGTGCAATTCAATCCAAGGTTCTCGAGTCTACGACGAATCTAATTCACCCGGTCTGCTGCAGACCTTAATTATTACACTGCGTGATACACGAAACCACAAGGGGTTCACTTTATAAACAGACGGAATGCTATAACGTACAATAATATTTGGAATAAAGAGGCAATGCCTCTATGAGCAAAATAAAAATATTTACAATTAATTGTAAGGAAGAAATTATTGGTATATGATATAGGATATATGTATCAGCAAATACAAAATGAGAAAAATAATATATCTAAGTATGTAAATAATACACAACTAAAACACAAAGAAAGAAAATAATGCCATGAATTTCTCTATTATCTCTATTGTTTCTTATAGTGTACTGGTATCAAGAATGCATAACTTAACAGAGTATTAAAATTAAAGAATTTCAGTCAGTTATAACATAATTTTTATTTCAATTTTTTATTTCAATATCTTTTTCATTTCTATCAAAAATTTGTAGGTAAAAATTAATGCATTAAAATTATAAATATCGGTTATAACATATAATAAAATAAAGTGAATAAAGCGTTATTTTCGAACTCTGGGCATTTTGACCTGAGGTAAATCGCTACAGAAAATTGCAGATTCAGCATTACTCAGGGCGAACGACGGGGGTCTGCCATACTGAACTTAAATTTTGCACCACAATTTGCTAACGAACACTGCCGAGGTTGGTAATGAGAGGGGTGTTCCCTTCTACTTCTCCTCCTCGAGCATGGCGGCCTGATGGCCAATTGGTACCTTTGGTACCACAGGTTTGAATCCTGGCGGTGGCAGGGATGTTTGTTAGTGGTTCGGAATCCACATTAAACTGTTCGTCCCGGTCTAATTAGCTTAAGTGTGCAAACAGTGACCGTAGAGCGACAAACCAAACCAATCTCCTCCTTGAACCCAACGAATGGATATTATAGTTTTCTGATCGTCCCTGCCATCGACACGGGAGTTTTTAATTCGACTTTGTTAACTGGGTTTCGAACTGAGTCTTTCCAGTTCAAAAATTCAACACTCTATCCATCGGAACTTAAGGGTATTTTTCTCAACTTCTTTGTTTTTTCGATTATTTGACCTATTCTTTGTATTATAGTTAATTTAATATAATTTAAAATTATTTTTGATTTTCTTAATTTGCATTGTATAAATGCAATAAGTTGTTTATTAGAAAGATCATATTTAATTTACCCAAAATAAAAAATTGATTATTGAACAATATGGTGCCTTAAATACAGTTTGATATAAATTTTTAAACCCAGAATAAATATGGAACACATAGTACCATTTTGACGATAATATCGGATTTCCTTTCAGTGTATTATTGTTTTCCTTTTTCTTTGTATGCATCATTTGGAAAAGAAAAGTATCTAGTCAGTTTATTTTTCTTTTTAGTTGACAGAGTAATATCCACAAACTGATGCTCTGATGATCTCATAAATTTCGGTATGTTTGCGAATGGCCTGAATTTAAAGAATATTTCTATATTGATTGAATCCAACTTAAAAACATATTGAAACTTTTTCTGCTACAGTATTGCATATAACATTTCGGATAGAAATATCCATCAATTCAAAAGTCTTTTTTGTCTGACATTTTTCCTCTACATTTTCAAAATGGTGATTTATTTGTTATGAACCTTCTCGTGTCATTTTTTACTTTGTATTATTTCGCTTTGTTTATATTTTTTTTCTTTTATAGTACTGTTCAACCAAATTAATTGGTGAGAATAAAGCTAGATTCTCATCAAATACTAATATCGCACGTAATGAAATGTCATCCAATCAACAGCCTGATCTCCTGCTCACTCTGTCTATTGGTAGTCTAACATATTGCGAAGAGAGACATTCGTATCTGGTAAGAATACAGCTTAAAGCAGAGTTGTGAAGGACGTCATCTGCATATACTAAGTGAGGGACGAGTGTCTTGCACTCTAGCGCTTGGTGCCACAGGTTTCGAGTTTGAGTCCCGGTGGTGCCCTGGATGTTTGTAGTGGTTTGGAATCCACTTTAAGTCGTAGGTCCCAGTCTCGTATGACCATAGAGCGTCACAGAGCCCAATCAGACTTCTCACCCACATCATTAACAAACTATAAAGGGACAACTCACCTCTGGGCATAGTGATGTTGTGTGGTGTAGTAGTAGCATACACTCAGTGGCAGCCGGTCACCCAGTAAAAAAAGTTCGAAAATTATATAACATTTGTACAAAGAAATTAAACTTATGTAATAAAAAATATTGTGACTATTATTCAGTGTCCTGTAGCGCTGGGAAGACATCCAATGAATAGTCTACTCAGGGACGGGTGCCAGCTTCTGTTGTGAAAGAGCACCCGTAGGAAGAAGTCGGACTTGACTCCGAGTCTCTGAAGAAGGAGGGCAGTGGATGCCGGGAGAACTTTTAGGGGGAATTATGCCGCATTTACGTATTATATAGACTCAGAAACCTCCCACCAGGTAATCTGACTACGAGGCAAGATGCTGAACATCACAAACGATATCGACACTTCTCTTTTTTTGAAACAGTGTCTACAACAATGCCGAAAGTGGATTGAACCTCAGACCTAATGCTCACCAGCAATGCACGTTGCCACTGAGCTGCGAGCCGGGCATAGTAAAAAAATAATATAATATAAAGAAATTTGCGATTTTATATAAATTTAATAAGTGTTATAGTATTTTAGTTTTTTTTTTTTGCAGTAATCAAGCTTAAAAGTGATTAGTTAAATGGTTTTTATTTATTTTTTTTTCTATATTCATGCTTGAAAATATTTGCTCACAATTATGTATTGATCCAAACGGGCTTATTAAGTTTAAAGTGTTATTTAGTAGCAACCACGTTTACTTTGTTTAACATAATTTAAAAATGCAGCATGTTTTTGGTAATGAATATTGTAAAGATAAAATTAATTACTTTGATAAAGGTCCCGCATTAAAAATTATAGACAAAGGGAGCTAATCTTCTAATCTGCGATAAAATATTAAAACCTGATTAAATACTTTTTTAATATTAAAGTACTTATTGTTTTAATTAAACTGAAGATGAATTCTCTGTTTTAATCTTTCATAAAAATCTTTGAAAAAAATTATCTACACTCATGTCCATAAATTAAGGATAATGAAGTTCAGGCAAAGAAAGAGACAGAAGCAAAAAAAAATTTGACTTATTTGTAAAGTCTATTTATTAAACAAAAGGTAAAGAGCAAAAGATGCTATATGTTTGACATAATTAATAAAAATTGCGATTTTTACTCCCTGGAGCAAATTTCAAAAAGAACCTATTTACAAAAAACAGTATAACATGGTTAATATGGAGTATGTCTCCCGGACGATGCAATACAGGCCTTACAACGCCTAGGCATGCTGAGTATCAAATTATCAATCTGATCTTGGGGAATATTACACCACTCATCAAGAAATGCCCTCCGAAGTTCCGGTTGACAGGTGGGAGGGGGTTGACGGGCTGCAATTCGTCGGCCAAGTATATCCCACACATGCTCTATTGGATTCAAGTCCGGTGAGTATGCTGGCCAATCCATACGGGTGATATCCTCCAATTGAAGGCATTCGTCTACAATGTTTGCACGGTGAGCACGGGCGTTATCATCCCTAAACAGAAATTCAGCACCTATGGCGCCCCGAAAAAAAACGTACATGTTGTTCCAGAATGACATCCCGATAGATGTGGCCTGTCATCGGTAGACTCTGAACATGCAGGTCAGTTCTGGAACCAAGAATAATTCCTCCCCAAACGAGCCATCCTGCACCACCGTAACGGTGTCATTCAATGGTGTTCTCTTGGTGGTAACGGGTACCTGGCGGTCTCCATATGAAAGTCCAGCGAGAATCAGACTGCAAACTAAACCTGGACTCGGCGGAAAACATCACACAAGACCACTGTTGCGGTGTCCACAATGCATGCTCTCTACTCCAGGTTAATCGCAGGCGATAGTGAGTTGCGGTAAGTGAAACACATCTGACAGGCCTACGAGCATATAGACCAATGTGCCCTAAGCGTCTGTACACAGTCTGCCTTGAAACTGTCGTACCGGTAGCTGAAGAGAGCTGACGAGACAGGTCTGATGCTGTGCTCCGTCTGTTTCTTTTGGCAGTAACTGCTAAATACCGGTCCTCATTCGGCGTTGTAACTCGGGGGCGACCTGTGCTGTAACATTTACTCACATTACCATCATCTTGGAATCGTTGCCAAAGCCTGGAGATGACACTCTGGGCGATTCCAAGTTCCTCGGATACTTCCAGCTGGGTACGTCCACATTCCAGTCGTCCGATAATTCTACCACGTTAAAAATCATCCAAATGCTTCCTTTTGTGCCATAACTATGCGGTTATTGCACTGAAAGGCTTTTAAAGCGTTTGTGAACAATTTTACTTCTTTGCCACCAATCCTTATATACCCCTCTCTTACACTCTCGTCATTGTGACGTACTATCCGCGCCATCTGGTGGTTTCCTGTAATTTGCATATTCTTCTTCAAGATGTGTGTGATAATTCTACAGGTGAAATTTTTATTTTAGAGTTCAATTTCTGTGTGATTCTGAATTATCCTTAATTTATGGACATGAGTGTATTATAGTTTCCATTAAATGCACATTCAATGAGGCTAGCCGAAATCTGTGTAACAGTAGAGTTAAATATATCTTATAATATAATAATAATGTTAATAATGTCCTACATATAATTTATCATATGTTTTCATATTCATCATATATATGGTAACATGGTTTAGTTAATTCAGCATCAATATGAAACATGTTTATATGAACATAATATCTGGTCAAAACGAAACTTCTATAGTAAAAATGAGTTATATTCAGAAGCATGGACAGAAATTAATATCTTTTAGTTTTCATTTAAAGTTAACTAGTATAGCGTCACATCAAAATAGTTAGAGTAATATTACTCTAACTCGAGTTTAATTAAATCTAAATCATCACCTTGAACACTATTTAATCTCTGATGCCATATGTTACATTTGGGACTAATTACAATATCTGCTTCAGGAGGAATATAGAGGTTGGACTTTTGTGGGGAAAGTAATAGGAATGCCGTGCATAACAGAATCGTTCAATCGATGCCAGTGTTTCTCAAAATTTTTGAAGTAAGGGGGCCATTTAAAAACCTACAAATAATTGTAGGCGCACTATACACATTTCTGAAAATAAGCATCACAGTTTTATATCCGCTCCACAGTTTTGTATCCGGATAGTCAACTCTACAGAGGGCTACTTACAGACGGCGGAGTAGCAGAGGCTGCAATGGTATTTCTTTTTAACATTGAAATTCACATAGATGTTAGCACTCCTAGTTTCTTGGAAAACTTCTTTTTTTCATTATTGCTGTTTGGCGAATTTTGATGAGAAGAAAAAGCAATCGAAAAGGTTAATTGTAATGAAAACTATCTTTGAATGGTAAACTGACAAGAAAAAAGAGTAACATATTTATTTTTATTTCTGGACACATATTTCTCGGGAATACCACATGGTGCACCTTTTGAGAACCACTGTTCAACGTTAAAATAACTTATTGAGTAGACTGACTGAGATTTAACTGAGTATAGTAAACAGATCACTATGGATAATTTATTGAGTTATAGTGAACTAAAATAATTTACACACTAAGTGATCACTAAGATATCTGAGTGTGTAACTCACTATGATTTACCTTTTAACATAAAGATTTTCAAAACATAACCCGATTGGTTAACAACTTAATTGAAGAATTAAAAAAATCCTAGCATTAGTTAAATTTTTTTATCTTTCCCTAAAGTTTTTTTTCGCAAGTTAAATTCATTTAAGCATTCAAAAACAAACAAATTTCATTTCAGATGTATGGCTTAATTAAAGAAAAATTTGAATATTTTGAAAAATATTAAGTTTGAACATATTCCGATATTTCTACAGAAAAAAAAAATTATATAGTTCTTTAAAATATATTCTAAGAAAAACCAGCCTTCTTCTATCCAGTAACAGTTGACTACGACATAAGATACACAATTTAAATGATTTCTTTAAATTGAAGGAATTTTTACCACAGAAAAACAAAACTTCAGAATTGGACCATTTTTTTTAATATTTTAAGCAGTTGAATTAAATTTTATTGCCATGAATAAAAAAATATCAGTAATCTGTCAGAATGAGCCCTTGTGTAAATATCAACACATAAGTTTTGATTGATTGTTTGTTTGATTCATTGTTTAAGTACTCAACCAAATATTTCAACACCATAAATGAAGTGCATTGATTAAATCTGCTTTTCCCAATAACAAATTATCCAAGTTTGCAAGTTGTGTACAATTATGAAGAAAATAAAATGCATAGAAAGGAAGACAACTTTGATTCTACTAGAATTCCTAGTGTGAGGAGGAATAGTAAAATTTTGCATATACAAATTTGAATATTTATAATGGATTGTTCTGAAGATGAAATTGCTCAGTGAGTTTCAGAGCCATTTTACATTCATTCTGTATTAAATATGTACAATCCTGTGCTAATTGTGAGCCCCAAATTACAGCTCATGTGGGACTAGAACTAAGTGGCAGCTAATATTTTAGCAAATGAATTTAAGATGCAACTGAACTTTTCAATTTAAAATACATATTTGCTTCTGATGTATTAAAAACATTTTATTAATATAATAAATTAATACTTATGACATCGATAAAAAATTCTAAACAAACTTGATTCTTAACAAATATGCTGCATTACTGAATTAATTAATCTATAAAAGAAGGTATGTAATATTGAGTGAAACTGAAAAATATAATATATATAATACGGGCCTGATGGCCGAGTGAGCTGTCGGTACCACAGGTTTAAGGCTCGGGTCCCAGTGGTGCTATGGATGCTTGCAGTGGTTCGGAATGCACTTTAAACCGTAGATCCTGGTCTAATATGACTGGAGAACGTAGGGCTGGCAACCCTACCTAGTAAAAGAAAATATCTCATGCTTCGTTATCTGCTAATGGGCAGAAGTCCTTCTGCCACCATGTGACTGTCGCGCCATTGAAGAAGACATAATATATATTAGATCAGCGGCAAAGGTGAAAAGGATAAAATGAAATCATACGTAGTTAAATTGCTTCAGATTTTTGAAGAAATTCAAAAGTAATTTATTCTTCATTTCACTTTCGTATTATTCATATCACTTAGCAAAAAAAGCGGCTAAAGCAATTTTTGTGCTACTGCATTCAGTTTAAATTGAAATTTACTTGATGTATTTATTTTAAGTATTTAATCATCAAATTAACAACTATTAAAATTAAGAATTCTAACCGAATTGGACCTCTTATAAAAGCATCAGACTTTTTTTTAAAATTGTCTCCTGATATAAACCAAGGAACATTATTTCTATGGAATTTAATGTTATTTTGACTGAAATTATAAAGAATAGTATGCAGATATTTTTTTTGTTTTCCCTACTAGAAAATTATCCATAAATTGATTATTACTGTTATAGCAACATTTTAGAGAATAACAATAATTTTTTTCTTTAATATGATGTTTATCCTGTTTAAACATACATACCTGCAATACCTGTATAAATTTTTGCAGATCTTTTTTTTTTTGCATATTCTTTCCTCCTCAATTAAGTACAATAGATCCCTGTTTAATTAGCCTAAAGTGTGCAAAAATGACCGTAGTGAGACAAACCAAACCAAGCCAAACCCTCGATTACGTTCGTGCTCTACTCATGGTCCAATGATAAAGTATTTAGCTAGTTCCCAGGAGGACAGGGTTTTAGTCTACTGGTGTTTGTAACTGTAACTGCATTCAGATAAGAGTAGACTTGATGACGACTGTGCAATGTGTGTAAGAGCACTCTGCTTGTCACAGGCTCAAACCCCAGGCCTTTGAGGCGCAGTGAACCTGTCTCCTGGAAACCAACTAAACATCGTGGACCATGAGTAGAGCTATTTGGTTTATTTTTGCTGAAAACCTTAATTGAGGAGAAAAGTATGCAAGGATCTGCATAATGTTTAAGCAGAATAGCATCATATTGAGAAAAAAATTGACCCCATTTTCTCTAAAAATGTTGCTTGCAACAATAATCAATTTATGGATATTTTTGTGAAACTGAAATGCCATATATTGGCACAATTTCGATCCCATCAGCATCATTTTAAAGCTGTTCCTTATTTTAATCGGAACAGCCATCTGACCTTTAGGGTCCAATTCGGTTAAATTCTTAATTTTAATAGTTGTTAGCTGATGATTAAATACTTAAAATAAGCCATCCCAAGCTAAATGCGGCAGCAAAAGGCAGCAGCAGTGATATGAATAATACGAAAAGTGAAAATGAAATAAGTACTTTTGAATTCTTCAAATCTCAGGCGATTAGCCACTAGTACCCCGCCTGATCAACATATCTTCTTCAATGGCACAGCCCGTCTGTTGCAGACTTTCTGCAGCCATCTCTTTTGCAAACAGAGGTGCCAGCCCATTCTCAGTCTGGACCCAGACTGCATTCAACTACATCATACCATGGTTCGAAGCTGTGGGCCATGACTTGTCCTTCGTTGCATAGCAGCTGCCTGCTGTTGCAGTTTCCTTTCAATATTATGCAGCTGCGCTCAGACCATTTTGCCCTGTGACCAGAATCAAGTTTGTTTAGAAATTTTACCCATCATTGTCATAAATGTGATTTTATTATATATTGGTAAAGCATGTTTTTAATATCAGAAGCTGCGTATATTGTTTTTAAATTGAGAAAAGTTCATTGTACTATCTTAATTCATTTGAAAAATAACCAGCTGCACCACTGGTGGTCCATGGCCCAATTTGAGGGCTCCTAACTTACAAATTATACGAGGAATGAATGTAAATAACTCTGTGGCACTATTTCTCTTCAGAAATTTGTCCATTATAAATGATCAAGTATATATGCTAAAAAAATTTTATTCATCTCCACTACAGGGTGCAGTAGAGATCAAAGTTGTGGCTTCCTTTCTATCACGGCTGGCTGCAGATAGCCTGAATGAGATAGTATTGACGGAAAAGCGTTTAATCAATGCACTTCATTGTGGCTGTTGAATATTTGGTTGAAGTCTTTTCATTAAACACATGTGTTGATGTTTATCTACAGGGCTCATTCTGATGGGTCTGTTATTCATGGCAGCAGAAAGTAATTCAACTGCTTAAAATATTTTTTAAAAAAAGCTGGTTTTTCTGTGCTTCTTCCTTCAATTTAAGAGGAAATCATTTATTGCACATCACTCATTTCAGTAACCAACTGACTGAATCAGCTGTTTCTTTAGGGCTTACCATATTTTAAGGAAACCTCTCATTTTTCTTTGCAAAATCAACTGGAAACCTATCCAAGCAATATTTTCTATATTCAAGGCGCCACTCTTTGTGCAAGCATCTTTGTCCTTTGTTGTTTTTGGCCTTAATGGCCCCAGCTTTGCGGCATCACAGGAAAGACAAAAAAACAGCTAATGCCAGGACACAGTGTTCAGTGGGATTGTTAACCAATGGGGCCTGTTGAAAATCTTTGTGTTAAGGCCAAATATCTGGTATTACACCTTAGTTATCTTGTGATCGCAGTGATGTACACTGGGCCGCCGCAAACAAATATCATAATGTCTGTTATACTGGTAAATCTCAGTCGATCTGCAGTTACGGCGTTGATTCAAGGTGCAATGTGTCAGCTCCACGTCAAAAACAAAATAAATATGTTACTGGGTTACCAGGTGAGTTTTCAATGCAATTAACACTCGTTTTTCCCAGCTGCTATAAATCAGCTAAACAAACTTTATTATGGCACGGGGCACTCCAGGAGTGCTTAACCCTCAGCATATGTGTAGTCCATGATAAGAAAATTTGCATTACCTCTGCTACTTCAAGATCTGCACCCTTCTGTAGAGTTGACTATCCGAATGCAAGACTGTGGGGAGCAAACTTGTGATGGAAAATATTTGTATGTGCGCCACTACAATGTTCCCAGGCCTGGCCTGGCATCATGAGCCCCAGTTGTTATGCACGACTTCAGCTGCTGGTCAACACTCTGGCACGGGCTCAACAGTGTCCCAAATATTGCTATATGGCTGTCGCAGTGTTCCAGGTGATTTAATTAGAAACTCAGGTAAAAATAATATTACTACAATATTTTGATGATGACACATATACTGGCTTTCAAGTAACAAAAAGGTGTTGAGCTGCTGTCCGTAGCTACTATCAGCTCGTTTTGAGCAGGCTTCATACAAGCCATGTTGCCACTATATGATGATAATAAGCGCTATGACAAATTACTAATAATAGTAACGTATTCATATTATAAAGACATATTTAACTCTACTGACCACACCGTTTTATAAGCTGGCTTACAATAGTATTTCCGCTCATGTCAGTGATAATTCAGAAATCACGAAGTGGGCTCTAAAAATGAAAACTTACTTTGATGTCATTACGTCTGAAGGAAAATGCCCAGAAACTACCAGAAAAGCCACCAGAATGGCGCAGATCGTGATTAAGTAAAATGGAATTTTCAAAAGAGAAGGAGATAAATTCAGGAGGTGTGAAAATTAAAGCTCATTCTGCTTTAAAGCTGCACCAAGCCTGCGGCTCAGCGCATAGTTCCCAAACATTTATTTACAAAGTATTCAAATACATCGGACATTGGAAGATGGTGTCTGAGCTCCGAGGAGATCGCTATCTCCAGGCCTGGCCCAACTGGCCAAGGTGATGACCATGCTGGTAAATCCAGCAGGTCGCTTCGGGTTACTGGCACTCCAGTGGGCAGGCCGAGATTACTGCCGCGCTGAGCCAGACTGCTCATTCTACCCATTACAGTGATTTCAGGCAGACATGCAAGTAACAGCACGGCTTGTTCATAACAAGCCAGGCAGATGTTCCACTTACCGCAACTCCTGTCGCCATTTGGACTAGAAGCAGCCACGTGAACACAACAGTGGCTTTATGCTGATCCAAGCAGTGCGTCTGTTCTGCTGGCGACCTGCTATGAGGCTTCTCAGGCCACCCCGTTAGCCACCATTAGCTGTTTTTTATTACAGTGATATACAGAATGCTCGTTGGAAAGGAAATAACCAGAACTTGACTGCATGTTCAGGGGGAGTCACCGATGAGCCGGGCCATGTCTTGCTCCTGCATTTTTCGGGGCATATGAGTGCTGAGCCTGTTTATGATAACACTCCATGCTCCATTCTGTAATTTGTGGAGGATTATCACCACGTGTGACAACACCTGGTTGGTATTGTGTGCCACTGGCCGGCCGTCCTTCCACTGTCAACCCTGGGAACTCGGGTGGTGTTCCCCAGGTAGCACGATAACTCATGCTG